>UESW01002039.1:142793-297795 GCA_900491605.1 Calamus simplicifolius | reverse complement strand
ATCGATCGCAACCGTCGGATCGTCGCCGATCTCGGACCGATCGCCACGGTCCGAGATCGGTCGTGGCCGATCGGGATCAGGGCTTGGATCGATCGCAACCGTCGGATCGTCGCCGATCTCGGACCGATCGCAACGGTCCGGGATCGGTCGTGGCCGATCGGGATCAGGGCTTGGATCGATCGCAACCGTCGGATCGTCGCCGATCTCGGACCGATCGCCACGGTCCGGATCGGTCGTGGCCGATCGGGATCAGGGCTTGGATCGATCGCAACCGTCGGATCGTCGCCGATCTCGGACCGATTGCAACGGTCCGAGATCGGTCGTGGCCGATCGGGATCAGGGCTTGGATCGATCGCAACCGTCGGATCTTTGCCGATCGGACCGATCGCACGGTCCGGATCGGTCGTGGCCGATCGGGATCAGGGCTTGGATCGATCGCAACCGTCGGATCGTCGCCGATCTCGGACGATCGCAACGGTCCGAGATCGGTCGTGGCCGATCGGGATCAGGGCTTGGATCGATCGCAACCGTCGGATCTTTGCCGATCGGACCGATCGCAACGGTCCGGATCGGTCGTGGCCGATCGGGATCAGGGCTTGGATCGATCGCAACCGTCGGATCGTCGCCGATCGGACCGATCGCCACGGTCCGGATCGGTCGTGGCCGATCGGGATCAGGGCTTGGATCGATCGCAACCGTCGGATCGTCGCCGATCTCGGACGATCGCAACGGTCCGGATCGGTCGTGGCCGATCGGGATCAGGGCTTGGATCGATCGCAACCGTCGGATCTTTGCCGATCGGACCGATCGCAACGGTCCGGGATCGGTCGTGGCCGATCGGGATCAGGGCTTGGATCGATCGCAACCGTCGGATCGTCGCCGATCGGACCGATCGCCACGGTCCGAGATCGGTCGTGGCCGATCGGGATCAGGGCTTGGATCGATCGCAACCGTCGGATCGTCGCCGATCTCGGACCGATCGCCACGGTCCGAGATCGGTCGTGGCCGATCGGGATCAGGGCTTGGATCGATCGCAACCGTCGGATCATCCGATCGGACCGATCGCCACGGTCCGAGATCGGTCGTGGCCGATCGGGATCAGGGCTTGGATCGATCGCAACCGTCGGATCGTCGCCGATCTCGGACGATTGCAACGGTCCGAGATCGGTCGTGGCCGATCGGGATCACGGCTTGGATCGATCGCAACCGTCGGATCTTTGCCGATCGGACCGATCGCCACGGTCCGATCGGTCGTGGCCGATCGGGATCAGGGCTTGGATCGATCGCAACCGTCGGATCGTCGCCGATCTCGGACCGATCGCAACGGTCCCGTGGCCGATCGGGATCAGGGCTTGGATCGATCGCAACCGTCGGATCTTTGCGACGATCGGTGCGACGCTTCGCCAAATATTGCGACGCGGATTGCGCGCTGCGTCGCAATTATTTTAAGTTCAGTCTTAAAAATAAAAGCAATATAATATTGCGACGCATAAGTTGCGTCGCAATGTTTTTAAAATAAATTTATGTAATTAAAAATTTTATAAATATATTGCGACAATTTTCATCGCAATTATTAACATTAATTATAAATATTATCATTTATAAATATTAAAAATATTGCGACGCCTTAGCGACGTTTAAAAAAAATAAACAAATATTGCGACGAAATATATGCCGCAATTATATTATTAAAATACATATAGCTGATTAAAAATATTAAAAAATTATTGCGCTTTTGCGTCGCAATTATTGTAATAATATTTTAATCAATTTAAAATATTAAAAAAATATTGCGACGCCTTAGCGACGCAATTATTAGAAAATAAAAATATTTTTCCTATGGCGCCAATTTAGCGACTCATTAGCGACGCATTATTGGCGTCGCTATTTTCAAAAATTATAATAAACAATATTAACGATGGATTAGCGACGCCTAGTGCGTCGCTAAGACAAAAAAAAAAAAAATTTGCGACGCAATTATTGCGTCGCTAATTTATATTTAACCGCCCTTCTCCTCTTCTTCTTCCCCGTCTTGACCTAGCCGCCGCCGCCGCTGCTCTCCGGCTCCCCCTCGCTCCTCCGGCTCCCCGGCGTTCTCATCCGACTCCGGCTTCTTCTCTCGACCAAGGTAAGCCCCCTCAAAAAAAAATTTTTTTTTTAAACGGCCACTGCCGTGGCCGGCAGTGGCCTGGCCACGGTGGCCAGGCCACTGTCAAAAAAAAAATTTTTTTTTTTAACAGGGGGGGGGGGGAAACCCCCCCCCCCCCCTTTTTTTCTTGTCCGGCCACGGCCGTGGCCGGCCGGCCACTGCCGTGGCCGGCAGTGGCCTGGCCACGGTGGCCAGGCCACTGTAAAAAAAAAAATTTTTTTTTTTTTAACAGGGGGGGGGGGAAACCCCCCCCCCCCCCCCTTTTGTTTCTTGTCCGGCCACGGCCGTGGCCGCGGCCGGACAAGGCGGCCACGGCCGCTGCCGTGGCCGTCTTCTCCGGCCACGGCCGCTGCCGTGGCCGGCAGTGGCCTGGCCACGGTGGCCAGGCCACTGTAAAAAAAAAATTTTTTTTTTTTTAACAGGGGGGGGGGAAACCCCCCCCCCCCCTTTTTTTTCTTGTCCGGCCACGGCCGTGGCCGCGGCCGGACAAGGCGGCCACGGCCGCTGCCGTGGCCGTCTTCTCCGGCCACGGCCGCTGCCGTGGCCGGCAGTGGCCTGGCCACGGTGGCCAGGCCACTGTAAAAAAAAAAAATTTTTCTTAATGGGGGGGGGGGGAAACCCCCCCGCCCCCCCCCCTTTTTTTCTTGTCCGGCCACGGCCGCTGCCGTGGCCGGCAGTGGCCTGGCCACGGTGGCCAGGCCACTGTCAAAAAAAAAAAAATTTTAACAGGGGGGGGGGAAACCCCCCCCCTTTTTTTCTTTAGCTGCCGTGGCCGGCAGTGGCCTGGCCACGGTGGCCAGGCCACTGTAAAAAAAAAATTTTTTTTAACAGGGGGAAACCCGTCTTATTATTTAAATTTTAATGCTATAATGTTTATTATTTAATTTGTATAATGTTTATGCAATAATTAATTTAAGCAGAATGTTTATGCAATAGTATTTGTGCATTTGTACTATTTACATTTGTTATGTCTTGATTATTTATATTCTGCTGCAAACTGAATGATGCATTAAATTATGTAATGCTAAATAAAAGTCTTGTTGTAATATTATTTAATTTTCAGCAACAAATTAGTAGTTTCAATGATTTACATTTTAGTATTCGCAAACATTTGTATTTGACACAATAATCTTAAAAAGTTAGTGATTACATGTATAATTCACAAGAAGTTAAGAATAACAAGCATAAGTTCGATTGTCTTCGGACTTCCATAATCACAGCACTTTAACCTTTAGACCCGTTTGAGAATTTGTAAGCCTTAGTCTTGCAAATTCTCAAATTGTCCTGGTGGACAGTTTGGGAATATTTTTGCGACATGTTAGTCTGCTAGTAATCATCGTGGGTGAGATTTCGGTTTGTATTTGCTCATACGTTCTCCTAGTGTGGCTTATATACCACACATTTAGGAGAACATATGGGGAAATGCTGCCGAAATTTCAATGTAACCGATCGATGATAATTAATAGCAGAATAACATATCACAAAAAATATTCTTGAATGGGATAGGGCCTTACCTTTAGACATGGAGTGAAGGTAGAATTATTTAAGACACTTGAATGCTTGTGAAGTCTCATGATTAAACGGACCGCCTTGCGGCCCGACCCAAACTCAAGCCCTCCCATTAGCCATGAACCTGTGCATCGGTCCTTGCTAGCACGCCAAGGATCGTAGCCGTGGCTCGCCCTTGCATGGTAGGGACCTTAGTTGCCTAAAAAAAATTGGTTTACTTATAAATGATTTAAATGGTTGTTATTAACCTTAGTTGTGACCAAGAAATAATTTAGTTATATATTTAGTAATACTAATATAGTTTTATTTTGTGGTTTCATTTAATGATTTACCAGACTTTGTATAAGTCGATCAAAATGAGCGGGGCTCGCTCGTGGATGTATGCAAGGATAAAAGATGGCTTGCTTAATCCAGATTTTCTGAATGGATTGGAAGAATTTATCGCATTTGCATGTAGCCAACCTGAATGGATGGATGGGCCTAGGATTAGGTGCCCATGCAACTTCCACAGGTGTCAGAATAAAGCCTACAGAGATGTGAAACTGTTAAGGTGCATTTGTGTAAGAAGGGTTTGTTCCTGATTACTATGTTTGGTACTGTCATGGTGAACCAGAGGAATTCCAGCAGCTGTTATAGCCAACAAGAGTCAATTCCCGTAGATGAACCATTTGTGAATTTAAACACATATGAACAAATGGTGATGAATGCATCGGGTAATGAATTCAATCAGAATACATTTATGGAAGAACCAAATCCAGATGCACAGCAATTTTATGATATGTTGCGTGCTGCAAATCAAGAATTGTATCCTGGTTGTGAGGGTCATTCCCAGTTGTCTACAGCTGCTCGTTGTTGAATATTAAGGCAGAACATCGATTATCAGAAAAGGCGTTCAATTCTGTAGCTGGGTTAATCAAAGAAATTTTGCCAAATGATAATGTTGTAGCAGACAGTTTTTACTCAACGAAGAAGTTGTTGCGTGGGCTTGGGCTCCCAGTTAATAAGATCGATTGTTGCTTGAACAATTGTATGATATATTGGGGTGAAGACTCAGAGCTGAGATGGTGTAAGATTTGTGGGCAATCGAGGTACAAAAATGGCGAAGGGGAGCTAGTACAAGTAGGAGGAAAAGTGTGCCTTACAAGAGGATGCATTACTTTCCTCTTACTCCACGCCTGCAGAGATTATACAGATCTGAGGCTACAGCTGCTGATATGAGATGGCATGCCGAACATGAATCTAAAGAGGATGAAATGCGGCATCCATCAGATTCAAAAGCTTGGAAGCATTTCAATGAAAATCATCCTGATTTCGCTGAAGATATAAGGAATGTGAGATTAGGTCTTTGTACCGATGGCTTCCAACCATTTGGTCAAGCGGGGCAACAGTATTCATGTTGGCCTGTGATACTGACTGTATATAACCTTCCTCCATGGAAGTGCATGAAAGATACTGCAATGTTTTTGACAGTTTTGGTTCCAGGACCATCAAATCCAAAGGAAAAGATTGATGTCTTTCTGCAACCGTTGGTGGCCGAATTGAAAATGTTGTGGGAAACAGGAGTCGTAGCCTACGACATTTCTATGAAACAGAATTTCATCATGAGAGCTGCTTTGATGTGGACAATAAGTGACTTCCCGGCATATGCAATGTTGTCTGGTTGGAGCACTGCTGGACGTCTGGCATGCCCTCATTGCATGTATGATTCGGATGCATTTACATTGCAGAAGAGTGGTAAGCAGTCATGGTTTGATAATCATAGGAAGTTCTTGCCCCCAAATCATCCTTACAGGCGTAACTTGATCGCCTTCCGGAAGAACAAAGCAGTCACAAAATTTGCCGAACCGGTTAGGTCCGGCACGGATATATTTGATACTATAGAGCATTTGGGGTTGAGGTATGCTTGGGAACCAGATGCAGATAGAATAAATGGCCGTATATGTAAAGAACATAACTGGAAGAAGCGAGTATATTTTGGGATTTGCCTTATTGGAGCACAAATCTCATCCGGCACAACTTGGATGTTATGCATATCGAGAAAAATTTCTTTGATAACATATTTAACACGGTGCTAAACATCCCGGGAAAAACAAAGACACTGCAAAGTCAAGAGAAGAACTTAATCAGTATTGCAGAAGAGGTGATTTGAGGAGGAGTGCCGATGGGACCTATCCTAAAGCCTGTTACACTCTTGACAGAAATTCACGAGAAGTTTTATGTAACTGGCTTAGAGGGTTAAAATTTCCAGATGGTTATGCCTCAAATATCGGTAGGTGTGTGGACATGCATAAGCTCAAGTTGTTCGGCATGAAGAGTCACGACTGCCATGTTTTCATGCAACGGTTATTGCCTATAGCTTTTCGTGAGTTGCTTCCGCAACATGTCTGGAAGGCATTGACGGAGCTCAGCTTGTTCTTCAAGGAGTTATCTGCCGCAGTCATTACTTCTGCATCCATGGCAAGGCTTGAGGAGAAAATTCCAATTATTTTATGCAAGCTGGAGCGAATATTTCCTCCCAGTTTTTTTGACTCAATGGAGCATTTACCGGTTCACTTGCCATACGAAGCGAGCATAGCTGGTCCCGTGCAGTATCGCTGGATGTATCCTTTCGAGAGGTAAATATATACATCATTAAGACATGTTGACATTTCAAATATTATTTCATTGCTTGAAAAATTGGTTAATTTTTTGTCTCAACTTTACATATAGGTACCTTAAGAAGTTAAAAAATAATGTGCGTAATAAGGCAAGGGTTGAAGGTTCTATATGCAATGCACACTTGGTCGAAGAAGTTTCAGCTTTTGCCTCGCATTACTTTGAGGGTCACGTCCACACGAGGAGCCGAAATCATGGTCGTAACGATGACGTATGTGTGGACGAAGGAGAACCTAATGACGGTAGAATATCAATTTTTAAAGGTATCGGCCGTTCATTTGGGGGCAGAAGTCAAGAAATCTTAGCGATATGGAGTATAATGCAGCACATTATTACATCCTAATGAACTGTAGAGAAGTCGATCCATATATTGAGTAAGTGTATACTTCAATGCTTAATTGGAACTTTAATTTAAATACAATATACCATAATATTTAATTGCTAACATAGTTTTAATCCTTATCATCCCATAAGGATGTTTTGTGATAGACAACGACAGATGAATCCCGACATCAGTCAAGTTGCAATTGGGCAGAAGTTAGAAACGGAGTTCGCTTACTGGTTTTATGAATTTGTGAGTAGTATCACTCAATCAATTTCAATAATGGCTTTTATTTTTGAATTGGATGTGAATAGCTTATTAATTTATAGGTAAACGGTCCATGGTCCACAACTGACAATATTTTCATTAAATGTCTATCGCAATGGCCATTGAAACCGTAACAACCTCTACTGGCTATTTTGTAATGGGTACAAATTTCAGATTGAACGATTAGCAGCTTCAAGAGGCACGCAGAACTGGGGCGTGTGTGTAAAGGAGAAAGTGTTGGAGCAAATATGCAGGATTATTATGGAAAGTTAGTAGAGGTGGTTGAAGTTGAATATCCCGGTTGGCCTATGAAACGAACCGTATTGTTTCGTTGTGATTGGTTCGATCCGATAGTTCCTGTGGGCAAAAGGGTTCATAACGACTACAATTTGGTTGAAGTGAACCATCGACGAAGATTGCAGAAATATGACCCATTCATCCTTGCATCCCAAGCTCAGCAAGTGTTTTACTGCGGATATCCAAGTTTGCGCAACGACAAGCGAGATTGGTGGGCCGTTTCTAAAATCGTCCCACGTTCAACAATCGTATTAGAGGAGAGTTCATCAAGTCAATCAGCCGAGTGCCCTGCATTTCAAGAGGATGAGATGGAAATGCATGCAATTGAGGACGACACAAGGGCTCCTGAAACATCACTTAGAGATCCAAATGGTGATGTCCAAGAAATTGCGGATGCAAATGTTCGGTTTCCTTCCGATGATAATGAAACTGATCGCAATCCGATACGGCATCGGATGTTGAACCAACATTTCACGAAACAAATGACACCGATTAAACATAGAGGTTTTTTAAAATTTAACTTTTTTTATAAGTGTTAAATTCTTACATAGTCAATCATTAATCGTAATTTAATTGTGTGAATCTTTAGTATTTTCAGTATGACGGGCAGAGGTAGATCTACCGACGACAGACGGAGTGAGCAGAGACGTAGCCCTGCTACATCAGATCACATGAGCTTTCGGAGATGGAGAGTTTGGATCTCCAGCAGAGCGCAGCCTTCGATCTCTGCAGCAGTATTACCATCCAGCCGATCGGCACAGACCTCCGAGAGTTCTTCCACCATCGGCCGCACGTACTTCGACTTGATGCTCAGGGGATGTAAGTATATACTAATTAAAAATATATGTTTATGTTTTTAAGTAATTACTTATAAACATGCATTTTTTTAACAGATTCATTGAGCAGCATCATGTATCCAGCCACATCAGCGCCGTATTTCAGAGGCGTGCAGATCCCAGTGGCTACGATTGGCGCCACGTATCTCCAGCCACGAGGGAGTTTTATTTTTCTGAGTTTCAGGTAAACTTATTAAATACAATTTATCAGTGATATAAAATTCTTAAACTTAATAAATTCAGAAACTAACTATTTATTTTAATGCAGAAAAAGTTTACGTGGGATCCTGCCAGCCATGATGCCATTAGGGCAGCATGGGAGGCTCTGACGCGACGCCGATACTCCGACATGCTTCATCGTTGGAGGTCATCGGGTCAGCATCCTGCGCACGTGCCAGAGGGTATTTGGCACGAGTGGCAGCAGGCCTGGGAGTCCGATGGCTGGCGCAGGAGGTCCGCATCAGCCAGCACGAACCGCCGATCTGAGAAGGGCGGTCCTGGCACGGGTCTCTCCCGTCATACTTCGGGCTCCATTTCGATTCAGGAGCACAGACGGCGTATGGTAAGAAAACATAAATAATTTAATTACTATTTTAGTTATTTACAAATATTTGTATTAATATCATTTTTTTATTGTTATAGTCTGAGCAGGAGGGCGGAGATCCTGGTGAGTTTCGTCTATTCAGGGCGACACACACCAGGAGGGACGGTTCCTGGGTCGATACGCGATCACGGGAGGTTGCGGTAAGAAATTAGATTTATGTAGTATCTGTTTAATTTCTAAAATTTTATTTCGAGAAATTTATTAACTCATTTATTGTTGATTTCATAATTTCAAGACACGAGTCGAGGAGCTTCGCTCCCAGGCATCGCAGGTCGACTCTACTGATGGGGAGACGCCCGTCGAACTCTCAGCAGAGGAGAGTCGACGTGTGTTTTTGGAGGCTGTTGGTGCCCAGCCACGAGACCGCAGGGTCTATGGTCTGGGCACTAGAGCTTCTACATTTTTTCCCCATCAGGCCTCCAGCTCGCGAGTTCCTGGTGATCTTCCTCCCGAGCGTTTACAGGACTTCGCAGATCTATTGCAGAGGAGATTCGCCAGGAGGTCGAGCAGGATTTTGAGGATCGTATGCGAGGCCGGGATCAGGAGGTTGCAGACATGCGAGATGAGATGCATTATTTGCGGGATATGGTTAGCCGCTTGTCGCAGAGTCTTCAGCCTCCACAGCCTCCACGTGATCGCAGATTCTTGATGTATTTTTTTTTTTTTTTATGTTGTAAAAACTTCAAAATTTTAATATATAAATTATTTTTTGAAATTATATTATTGTTTGGATTGAGTGAAAAATGTTTGTATCAATATTTAGATTTAGCGAAATTGTATTAACCGTTTTAATTTTTAATATTTTTTTTTAAAAACAAAATTTGCGACGCATTAGCGACTGAATTGCATCGCTAATATTTTTAAAATATTATTATTAAATATTACGATGCAATGACCTGGCATCGCAATAATTTAAAAATAAATTTAATAGCGATGCATTAGCGACTAAAATTGAGTCGCTATTTTATCTTAAAAATTTTTAATAAATATTGCGACGCAATTACCTTGCGTCGCAATATTTTAAAATAATTTTATTTGCGACGCATTAGCGACTCAAATTGCATCGCTATTATACCAAAATTATTATTATTAAATATTGCGATGCAGCTGGATGAGTCGCAATATTGCGACCCAATTTAGTGCATCGCAATATTTAATAATAATTTTTTAAAAAAATTATTTTAAATTTAGCGACGCATTTGCATGCGTCGCAATATTGCGACGCAATGTGGCATCGCGCATCGCAGAGAGTCGCAATATTGCGACGCAATTGCGACAAAATGGTATTGCGACAGACAGTTGAGCGATGCCCTCGTTGCATCGCTATTGCGTCGCAATAGCATGTTTAGCGACGCAATTGCAACGCATTTGGGCGTCGCAATATTTTAATTCTCTTGTAGTGAGTGTTGAGTCTCTAGAATACCATAATCCTACATTTTTAGTTCCACTTAGATATCATAAAATTCGTTTCACTACAATTAAGTGTGATTCTTTAGGTTCTGATTGAAATCTAGCACATAGACAAACAACAAACATGATATCTGGTCTACTAGCTATTAAGTAAAGTAGAGATCCGATCATACCTCTATAGTATTTTTGATCTACCTTCTTACCATCTTCATCTTTGTCTAATTTGCATGAAGGACTCATAGGTGTTCCAAGGGGTTTGATTGACTCCATTCCAAACTTCTTGAGAAGTTCCTTTGTGTACTTTGCTTGGTTAATGAAAATCCCCTCTTTGCTTTGCTTAATTTGAAGTCCTAGGAAGAAGTTGAGTTCTCCCATCATGCTCATTTCGAATTCACCCTGCATTAACTTAGCAAATTCTTGACACAAGAAATTATTAGTAGCACCGAATACAATATCATCTACATATATTTATACTACTAATAAATCTTTGTCTTTCCTTTTGAAAAATAAGATTTTGTCTACATTTCCTCTAGTAAAATCATTTTCAATCAAAAATTTGCTTAACCTATCATACCAAGCTCTAGGTGCTTTTTAAACCATATAGTGCTTTGTGCAATTTAAAAACATTATTTGGAAATTCATGATCCTCAAAACCAGGTGGTTGTTCCATAAATACTTTTCCATTTATAAAACTATTTAAAATGCGCTTTTAACATCCATTTGAAATAAATTTATGTTCATATGACATGCAAATGCAAGTAGTAATCTAATTGTTTCTAATCTAACTACAGGTGCAAAAGTTTCATCAAAATTAATTCCTTCTTCTTGATTATATCCTTTTGCAACTAATCTAGCTTTATTTCTAATTACTATGCCATTTTCATCCAATTTATTTCTAAATACCCATTTAGATCCTATAATTGAATGACCTTTAGGTCTATCAACTAAGGACCATATATTATTCCTAGTGAATTGATTTAATTCTTCTTGCATAGCTAGCATCCAATTACTATCTTTTCAGCTTCTTCAATAGTTTTAGGTTTAATTTGAGATACAAATGCAAGATGATTATTGATATTCCTCATAGATGACCTAGTTCTTACTCCTTGAGATGGATCACCAATAATCAATTCCTTTGGATGACCATAGGCATATCTCCAATCTCTAGGAAGATCTACTTCATTATAATTAGTATCAATATCATCAATCCTAGGTGAATCATCATCTTTAGTTTCTTGTTCATGATCTGAAGATACATCTATATTTAATTTTTAATATCTCTTTCTAGTATTTGTATCTTCCTCATCATCAAATTTTTGTGAACTTGATGCTAAAGACTCATCAAAAGCTACATGAATAGATTCTTCTACAATTAGGGATTTCTTATTGAATACTCTATCGGCTTTACTAGTTGTTGAATATCCTAAGAAAATACCTTCATCTGATTTTGCATCAAATTTACCAAGATTATCTTTTCCATTATTATGAATAAAATATTTACAATCAAATACATGAAAATAACCTATCTTTGGTTTTATATTATTCCATAATTCATAAGGTGTTTTCTTAAGGATTGGCCTAATTAGGGCTCTATTAAGAATGTAACATGCGTGTTTATAGCTTCCGCCCATAAGTACTTTGGTAGGTTGCTTTCACATAGCATGGTACGGGTCATGTCTTCTAAAGTCCTATTTTTTCTTTCTACAACTCTATTTTGTTGTGGTGTCCTAGGTGCAGAAAAATTATGATGAATGCCATGTTCTATGCAGAAATTTTCAAATAAGTGATTTTTAAATTCAGTGCCATGATCACTTCTAAGAGACACTATAGTGTTATTTTTCTTATTAGTGACTTTCTTAAAAAATTTCAGAAATATTGAGAAAGTCTCATCCTTATGAGCCAAAAATAATACCAAGTGTATCTAGAATAATCATCTACTATCACAAGACCATATTTCTTTCCTCCTAGACTAGTGGTTCTAGTAGGTCCAAAAAGGTCCATATGAAGTAGCTCCAATAACCTAGAAGTGGAAACTACATTTTTGATTTGAAAGAATTTCTAGTTTGTTGGCCTAATTGATAAGCATCACAAATTCTGTTATTTTCAAAATCTAGCTTTGGAAGATCCTTAACTAAATCCATTTTAATTAATTTTAAAATTAGGTGTATGCTTGCACAGCCTAATCTACAATGCCATAACCATCCAATCTCATTTTCATTAGCATTGTTAGCTACGATGCAATGATTACTAGTAGACAAATTGTCTAAATCAATTAAGTATACATTGCCATTTCTATTACCAACAAATACAATGCTATTGTCAATGGGATTAGAAACAGTGCAGATAGAAGCTTCAAATGAAACTTTGAAACATTTATCACACAATTGGCTAATACTAATTAAATTATGTTTTAAGCCATCTACATATAAAATATTTTCTATAAAAGTAAAGGGAGTTATCTGAATTTTACCAAATCCCATAATTTGGCCTTTACCATTGTCTCAAATGTGACAACTCCTCCTCTTTTATCTTCAAGGGTGATGAATTGCTCCTTGTCACCCGTCATGTGCCTTGAGCAGCTGCTATCAAGATACCACTTTCGTTTTGATCTTTTGGCCGCAAGACACTCCTGCAAGGTAATCAAACTTTCTGTTTAGGTACCCAAGATTTCTTGGGTCCTTCATGGTTAGTAGCAACAAAGATTGTTCCTTTTGGAACCCATATTTTCTTTCCTTTAATACTTAAATTCTTATTAAGTTTTCCAAGATTGCATTCATATGCTTTATGTCCTTTCTTGTTACAGCAATAACATGAAAAATCATTCTTATCCTGTTCTTTTCTAAAAAAAGTTTTTAACATACTTTATTTTCTTATTAGATCTATAACCTAGTCCAGCCTTATCAAATACAGCTCTTTGATTACTTAATAACAAATTAAGTTTTTTGAGCTATATGTAAATTTATCAACTATGTTTTTATATTTATCAACTTCTTTCTTTAAATTAATATTTTCATTAGAAATTAACTCTTTATCTTTTAGCAGATTTTCATTTTAGATTTTAGTTTTTCAATTTCATGAGTTAGTTTATCCTTCTCTTTGGCAAGATTTAAATTATCATTTTTTAAAGATTTGTTCTTCTTTTTCAAAACTTTAAAATCACTAACTAACTCATTAAATGTATCATATAATTCTTCAAAAGTAAAATCATCACAATGTGTTTCAGAACTTACCTCATTGTCATCATTTTCCATAAAGCAAATGTTGGCAACTTCCTTTTGTTCCTCCTCGGATGAGGATTCATCACTTTCACTCCATATTGCAACATATGCCTTTTTCTTCTTCTTGTGCCCCTTTTTCAGTTGAGGACAATCATATCTAAAGTGCCATGGTTTCTTGCATTCATAACATATGAGGGGTCTTTCTCTTTTTCTTTGTCCTTGTCCTTCTCTTTTTCTTTTTCTCCTTTCATTTTTATTTCATATCTCTTCTTATGGAAGGGTCTCCTTCTTTGCATAAATTTCTTAAATTTTCTAGCAAGGAGAGCTATCTCATCATCTTCCTCTTCTTCCTCACTGCTGCTTATCTCCTTTTCTGCAGCTTTAAGAGCAATTATTTTCTTCTTTTTGACTTTCTTCTCTTGATGTTGCTTCATGGTCAGTTCATGGGTCATCAATGATCCAAGTAGCTCCTCCAAAGGTAAGGTGTTGAGGTCCTTGGCTTCTTGGATTGCAGTTACTTTTGCTTCCCATGTCCTTGAAGAGACCTAAGAATTTTACGAACCAATTCAGAGTTAGTGTAGGTCTTGCCAAGACTTTTTAAACCATTTACAATATCAGTAAATCTAGTGTACATGCATGTGATGGTTTCATTTTGTTCCATGCTAAACAATTCATACTTGTGCACTAGAATATTGATTTTGGATTGTTTAACTTGATTAGTACCCTCATGGGTAACTTCTAATCTATCCCAAATTTTTTTGCGAAATACATGTAGAAATTCTATTGAACTCATTAGCATCTAGAGCACAATATAAAACATTCATGGCTTTTGCATTGAGCTGAGCCATTTTCCTATCATTCTCATTACAATCCCTTTCGGGTTTAGGAACTATTGAACATCTACCAAGTGTGTGGGTGTACTTGGTCCATTAGTGATTACACTCCAAAGTTCATAATCTAAAGCTTGAATAAAAATTTTCATTCTAGCTTTCCAATAAGAATAATTTGAACCATTAAACAAAGGAGGTCTATTAGTAGAATGGCCTTCAGCAAATGAAGATCTAGCTTGAGCTGCCATTTGGATCTTTAACTCTTGATCGTGTGATCAAATAAACAATGAGCACAAGCTCTGATACTAATTGTTGGCTCAGATGGCAACCCAAGAGGGGGGTGAATTGGGTTCTTAAAAATTTAACCTTTTAAAAACTATGTGCTTTGGAATACATAAGATTAAGTGCAGGATAAATATTAAGCACAAATAAAAAGATAGAGTGAGAGAGTCAAAACACGACAAACATAAGGATTTTATAGTGGTTCGGTGTATCCAACACCTACGTCCACTCCCAAGTATCTCTTGGGTCCACACTATAATCTACTTGATTACAGCCGAGTTGTTTTACAAGCTCACAACTTAAAACTTGTTGTTTCCCCCGGGATCATAACGAACCCAGCTGGTTTTCCGGGCTCACCAGCAAAAACCCAAACCCAAGCTAATCTAGCTTGTTCCCGAGGTAAACTATCTCAACTAATTCAATCCCCTGATTGAATTAGTAAACACCAAATTAATTTAAGGTTTACAATAATGCAAAGCTCCTTAAATGAGCAAATAAGCAATATAAGTAAACAAAGATTTAGAAAAGCATGTTTGAAGTGAATTTGATGTGAGCTTTTCTTCTTTTCTTCCTTTCCTCTTCTCCTTTGAAATGTTGAATCAGGCCTCAGCTCAGATTCTTCACAAAGATTACAGTTGAGAAGTTAAAAAAATCAGGGCTTTTGCTCTCTTTTTCTTCACTTGGAAAATCCTTCGATTTTAAACTTGAATCACTTGAATTTCTCTTGAATCTCTCTTCAGAAGATAGACGTGGATTCGGATATTTCTCTTTGAAAATTTCTCTCCTTTTTTTTGTTTTTCTTTTAATTTTTTCTATATCGTTTAACCGGACGGTTTTTCCCTTTTTATAGAACTCTCAATCCAGGTTTTAGGTGGAAAATATAGCCGTTGGAGATGTTTGGATTCTTCTACACACAAAGAAAATAGCCGTTAGAGGTTAGGTGAAAATAAATCTTACCGTTGAAGTGCATTCTGACAGATAAAAAATCTGTTCCTGATAGATTGGAGTCGGCTCCAACTTTTTAGGTATCAGCTCCAAGTCAGGTGTTCAAAAATAGTAAAGAAAAAGTTGTTGGGGAGTCGGCTCCAAAAAAGGTAAGTGTCGGCTCGTCGCTTTCGGGAGTTGGCTTTAAAAAACTGTAAATGTCGGCTCCAGAATGGTCCATAAAATATGCTCTATGTTCTCATGTTAGAGTCGGCTCCAAAAACTTAGGTGTCGGCTCCAGAAACTGAAACAGAATGCACTTCTCTGTATCTCAGGTTGGAGTTGGCTCCGAAACCTTGGGTGTTGACTTCGGACCATGCCAAAATCCCAGAAACTTTCTGATACGCCTTGGGGTCGGCTCCTTACCATTTGGGTGTCGACTCCAGGCTCTGAACTTTAAAAATTTCTTTTAAAACATTGATTCAAAACATGTTTCTTTGTCCTTTTGATTTATCAAACATTTTAAATCCCTGAAACACTTGTTAAATCAATTAGAAACCAAATGAATATACTCATGTCTTTTATTAATCATCAAAATCAATAATTGGGTCAACAAAAGCCAAGGTCAAGGTAATTCAAATGAGGATCCTAGCCCTGAATGCTAATTTTTTGAGATTAATAGAGAGGGCTATTAACCTTGATAAAATAGTGGGAGAAACCAACTTAATTAAAAATCTAGAATTACCATATTAATTGGTGATTAGTATTCATAGTAATTGACTCGTTCTAATTTTATGTAGGTTATCAAAGAAACCATGAGTATAAACATCAACCTCAGGAATATTTTAGAATCCAACAAATTGACTGGACTCAACTTCCTTGATTGGCTAAGGAATGTAAGGATCGTTCTTCGATTTGAAAAAAAAATTCTTTTTGTCCTAGATGAGGTTGCACCGGAAGTCCCACCAGCGAATGCTCCGACTGAGGTTCATTTGGCATACAACCAGTATAAAGATGCTGAAGATATGGCCACATGTTTGATGTTGGCCTCGATATCACCTGATCTTCAGAAACAACATGAGCATATGATTGCTCAGGAGATTTTGATGCACTTGCAAGAGTTGTTTGGTGCACAGTCTCGATATGAGATGTTTCAAACTTCTAAAGAGCTATTTCAGTACAAAATGACTGAAGATTTATCAGTAAATGCTCACGTACTAAAAATAATCAATCTGATTGAGAAGTTGGCATGATTGGGTTTTGTGATGGATCATGAACTAAGTATTGACTTAGTTCTACAGTCATTACCTCCTAGCTATTCACAGTTTATTCTTAATTTCAACATGAGCAAGCTAGAGACATCTCTACCTGAGCTCGCGAATATGCTAACGAATGCCGAGCCCAACATTAAGAAAGAAAAAGGGACAGGTTATGGTCATGGAGTCCTCTGGCGCTCGTAAGAAGCGGCCAAAGAAGAATAAGGTCCAAAAGGCCAAGGCGACTAAACCAAATAAGGGCATTAAGAAAAATAAAGTAGCCAAGGGAAGTGTCACTTCTGTGGCAAGGAAGGGCACTGGAAGCGAAACTGCAAGGCTTATCTGGCTAGCCTGAAAGAAAAAAAACATATAGATGCTTCTACATCAGGTATATTATGATTGAGATGTTTTCTTCTATTACTTCTTATTCCACTTGGGTATTGGATACCGGTTGTGGATCTTATATTTATATTAATATGCAGATGATAAGAAGTAGTAGAAAGCTGGAAAAAGATGAAGTGATCCTGCACATGGGAAATGGAGCAAAGGTTGCTGCTTTAGCTATAGGATCTTGTTCTTTGTCTTTGCCCACTGGGCTTATAATGGAGCTTAATACTTGTTATTATGTTCCAAACATAACAAAGAATATTATTTTTATTTCATGTCTTGTAAATGATGGATATACATTTGAAATTGAAAATAAAAGAATTTTAATTTTTAAAAATGAAATGTTCTTTGGTTCTGCTGAAATGTTCAATGAGATTTATGTTTTGAATTTACAATGCCATATTCTCAATGTAGAAACTAAGAAATTAAAATTAAATAATTCTAAGAACTCATTCCTATGGCACTGTTAATTAGGCCATGTAAATGAAACATGTTTAACCAAGTTACATAAGGATGGCTACTTGGGCTCATTCGATTGGGAATTGTTTGAGGAATGTGAGTCGTGCTTACATGGCAAAATGACTAAGTCATCCTTTACTAAAAAGGGTGAGCGAGCAACTGAATGTTTAGGACTAGTGCATTCGGATGTATGTGGTCCTATCAATATTCAGGCAATATGAGGTTTTTCTTACTTCATCACATTTATAGATGATCATAGCATGTATGGTTATGTATATCTAATGAAGCACAAATCTGAAGCCTTTGAAAAGTTCAAAGAATTTAGATCTTAGGTAGAAAAACAAAGTGGCAAAAGCATTAAGATACTTCGATCAGATCGAGGTGGGGAATACTTAAGCCATGAGTTCTTAGAATATTTGAAGAAGAATGAGATTCTCTTTCAGTGGACTCTTCCTGGTACGCCACAGCATAATGGTGTATCAGAAAGGAGAAATCGCACATTATTAGATATGATGCGATCAATGATGAGCCTTGCTAATCTTTCAAAAATATTTTTGGGTTATACCCTACACACAGCCGAATACACTCTAAACCGAGTTCTATCTAAGTCGGTCAGCTCCACTCCCTATGAGATATGGTGTGGAAAGAAACCAACCTTAGTCATGTAAGGATTTGGGGTTGCTACGCTTATGTAAAGCATAACGAGTGGGTCAAGCTGGGAGCTAGATCTAATAAGTGTAATTTTGTGGGGTATCCTAAAGAAACAAAAGGATACTACTTCTACCACCCACTCGAGCAAAAGGTTTTTCTCTCAAGGCATGCCATATTCCTAGGGAATGAGATTTTTTTAAGAAACGGCAGTGGGAGAAATATTGAGATTAGTGAAACTCAAGAACCACAAATTGACACAGACCGATTAGATGACATGGAGAAAATGTCAAATGCAGTGGGAGTTGAGCAGGAAACTCAACTCACATTCAGGCAACATTTACGTAAGCCTCTATCAGAAATGATGGAGCAACAGGTAGCCCCAAGTACACATCAGCTATGTAGGTCTAGTAAAACACATCATATTCCTGAGAGATATGGATTTCTTATAGAAGATGATGAGCCTACTAACTACGAGGAAGTAATTTGTGACATTGACTCCAAGAGATGGCTTAAAGCCATGAAGTCTGAAATGGACTCCATGTACGACAACCAAGTATGGACTTTGGTTGATCCACCTAAAGGGATAAAACTCATTGGGTGCAAATGGGTCTTCAAGAAGAAGACAGACATGGATGGTAATGTGATTACCTATAAGGCGAGGCTAGTTGCAAAAGGTTACAAGCAAAGGCAAGGTGTTGACTTTGATGAAACATTTTCTCCTGTAGTCATGCTTAAGTCCATAAGGATTTTGCTTGTGATTGCAGCCTATTAAGATTATGAGATATGGCAAATGGATGTCAAGACCGCCTTCCTAAATGGTGATTTAGTGGAGGATGTGTATATGATACAACCTGAGGGTTTTGAGTCCATTGATTCTCAAAAGGTATGCAAGCTGCAAAGGTCCATTTATGGACTTAAGCAAGCCTCTAGAAGTTGGAACATCTGTTTTGATGAAACAATCAAAAAGTTTGATTTTATCAAAAATGAGGATGATCTATGTGTGTACAAGAAGGTTAGTGGGAGTGTATTGTTTTCCTGATTTATATGTAGATGACATATTATTGATAGGAAACAATGTATCCTTGCTGCAAGAAGTGAAGGAATGGTTGTCCAGCAAGTTCTCCATGAAAGATTTGGGAGAAGCAGCCTACATACTGGGTATTAAGATCTATAGAGATAGATTTAGAAAGTTGCTTGGATTGTCCCAATCAACGTACATAGATAAAGTGCTAAAACAGTTTAGCATGGAGGAATCCAAGAAGGGATTTCTGCTGGTATCGCATGGGATACATCTCTCCAAAGACATGAGTCCTAAAACCCAAATGGAGAGAGAGCACATAAATAAGATTCCATATGCCTCAGCAATCAGATCCATCATGTATGCGATGCTATGTACGAGACCTGATGTTTCTTATGCATTAAGTATCACTAGTAGATACCAGGCAAACCCTGGTGAGAAATATTGGATGGCCATCAAGAATATCCTTAAGTACTTACGAAGGACTAAGGATATATTCTTGGTTTATGGAGGACCCAAACTCATAGTTCAGGGTTATACGGATTCTAGTTTTCAGTCTGATAAAGATGATTATAAATCTTAATCAGGCTATATCTTTACACTCAATGGTGGTGCAGTCAGCTGAAAAAGTTCCAAGCAAGAGACGACTGCCGACTCTACGACCGAAGCCGAGTACATTGCAGCATATTAACTTGGGCATCGGAGGGTCTTCTGCAGAGGGCCATCCAAGACATTCTCTGTGTGAGGACTGTCTTGTAGGTTCCATCCGGGTGAGAGAACAGCATCCAGATCCAGAGCCAGGTTACACCCGAGTCAAAGAACGGATTTTCGCGGCAACAGAGCTGACTCTAGAAATATTAGAGTCAACTCCAGTACTTACGAAGGACTAAGGATATATTCTTGGTTTATGGAGGACCCAAACTCATAGTTCAGGGTTATACAGATTCTAGTTTTCAGTCTGATAAAGATGATTATAAATCTCAATCAGGCTATGTCTTTACACTCAATGGTGGTGCAGTCAACTGGAAAAGTTCCAAGCAAGAGACGACTGCCGACTCTACGACCAAAGCCGAGTACATTGCAGCATCAGATGCAGCCAAAGAAGCCATTTGGATCAAAAAGTTCATCACTGAACTTGGTGTGGTTTCAAGCATTGCTGATCCAGTACACTTGTATTGTGACAACAATGGAGCTATTGCGCAAGCTAAGGAGCCAAGGTCTCATTAAAGGTCCAAACATGTACTTAGGAGATACCATGTAATTAGAGAGATTATTGATAGAAATGATGTAAAAATAGAATGAGTCCCCACTGAGGATAATGTAGCTGATCCGCTCACTAAAGCCCTACCGCAGCAGAAGCATGATAATCATGTTAAGTCACTCGGTATTAAATACATGGGTGAATGGCTCTAGTGCAAGTGGAAGTTTGTTAGTATATGCCCTAGATCTAATTGGATTGAATGTTGTATACATTCTATGAATACAAATCAAATAAAATGGTTTCTTTATCTATTCATATGTCTTTTATTTGATATATTTGTCTGTAAGATAAAGTCCAAAAGAATGTGAACCGTGCATATGAAATTTGTAATAGAGATTAAAAATTATGAGATTTAAATTGCACGTTATGGTTCGATTCTTTAAACTTCCTTAGTCGATGTGTAGATGGGATTGGACACCATCGAACACCATGAGACTGGCACACATTGCATATCCTCACCCTAGGGGTGACAGCTGATTTCACAAGCTGAAGTATGAAGATACTTGGATAGGTGTGTGGATGCTCGTTATTGTAACGATGCATTGGATGACCAGTACAGAGATCTCATATGGATATTCTATATAGTGTCGATGGTTGATCACTAATGACGGTGGTGTGAGTGATCCTTTGACTTGAGATCTTCATTGCATCTCATGTGTGGAATGTCATGCTTTGATGGCATCTAAACGTCGCTCTAGCCATGGGTGACAAATATGGTATCAATTGGGTTTGACATGAAGCACATGAAGATGGTGTTTGATCAAGACAGAATTCGTCTCCCTTGATAGAAAGGGTTATATCCTACGGCCACTTGATGGATTAAATTAATTGTTAAATCCTTGCAAGATTGAGTTGTAATTAGAAATGGTTTCAAAGTTCTAATTTATATGAGTCAATTTTTCCTGAGATCAAGTAAACAAAGATCAATTATAGGGTTGACACATTCCATACCAATTATTGATCTGGGATATGTGACGAAAGGATTTGATCATACAGTACATGTTCATGGACATGTATTGTTGATGGTCACATCAATAAAATCTTTAGCAGTTGGGTGGTCATGATGCTTTGCTAGAGGCCTCTCATGATCTATAATCATGTTATTGACTTGGACAAAGAGTTATCCAATCATTCCTAGGGTCTATGATTAGGGCATGATTATTGCTAATAT
Organism: Calamus simplicifolius; assembly: GCA_900491605.1. Lineage (NCBI taxonomy): Eukaryota > Viridiplantae > Streptophyta > Magnoliopsida > Arecales > Arecaceae > Calamus > Calamus simplicifolius. The sequence continues at coordinate 276,289 of UESW01002039.1, read as the reverse complement.
GTTAAAGGGCCTAATGGGTCACACGCATTAAGGAGAATTTTGGATGAATTAAAATGAGAATTAAATTAGATTTAATTTAGATAAGATGATCAATTAAATAATTGGGTGAGACCCAATTTAAAGAAGATAAAATAATAATGGATATAATCCATTATAGTAGAAGGAATGTTAAAGAGAAATTATTTATACATATGATGAACAAATAATTGGATATCCAAATATGACTTGATCCATGTGATAGATGGCTCTGATTATTCGGGTATGGATGGCCAATCTCAGCCATGTGAAGATGGAATCATGCCCATGGGATGAGGCATGATGAATCTCTACGGTTCGATGATGAACACATACAAATTGGGGCATATAGTTATGAGATAACCAACTCCTAATTTCAAAGGCTGAAATTATGACACTTGGATTAACGTTACCATGAGAATGGGAGTTTCTTCTATTTACTTGGATTAACGTTACCATAAGAATGGGAGTTTCTTTTGTTTCTTTGGATTAACGTTAAAAGATGTCTCTTCTTCTCCCTTGGAACGTTTCTTTCTCATCCTATAAATATGGTTCCTTCCTCCTAAGAAGAGAAGAAAAATATTAGATCTTTTAGATCTTCAAAGATATCTTCTGTATTTCTATAACTATAAAGGGGATTCAAGAGGCGCTAGCACCCCTCTCTTCCGAAGTATCATCTTCATACCTTGAAGGTCTTCATCTACTCTTCTCCGCATGGATCACCGTTAGAGGCTGGACACGTGGACGACTAGTGGCAAAGGATTTACCGGCTTCATCCTTTTCTATATCGATAAAGGACCCAGGTATGAATAAATCTAATATTTTAGATTTTATTTGAGATTTAATGAATCTGTTCCTAAGGATCCTGGGCATATGAAAATTTTATATTATATCTTCTTGTATATTTACATGAATATTGATTCATATCTAGAAAATATAATTCCCAACACTGCCACATACCCTCATCACCGACAATGGCCGGCAATTTGACAATGCTCCCTTCAGAGAATTCTGCACCGAGTTGGGCATCCATCAGCGGTTCACCTACGTCGATCATTCCCAGACCAATGGGGCGGCCGAGGTTACAAACTGCACCATCCTTCAGCGGCTCAGAGCTCAGCTGGATGACTTCAAAGGGAGATGGGTGGAGGAGCTCCCCAATGTGCTATGGGCCTATCGTACAATGCCACGGGCTCCCATCGGAGAAACCCCCTTTAGCCTCATCTTCGGGTCTAAAGCTGTCATCCTTGTCGAGATCGGTGTCCCGAGTCCCTGAGTGAAGTCTTATGACGGGGAGGACAACTCAAGCCAGCTGTGAGCCAACCTCTACCTCGTGGAGGAGGTTCGTGATCGGGTGTAGCTTAGGATAGCTGCCTATCGATAGCGAACCGCTAGGTACTACAATGCCCATGTTCGTCCTAGGATGTTCCTACCATGGGACCTGGTCCTCAGACGGGCTGAGATCTTGAAGCTTACGGAAGGAGGCAAGCTGTCACCAAATTGGGAAGGACCCTATCGGGTCATTGAAGCCCTCCACCGTGGAGCATATTGAATCGAGGGACTTGATGGGAAGTCTCTCCCCCGGACCTGAAATTCTAACAACCATCGCTGGTACTACCAGTAATGTACACTTTTAACATTGTGTTATTAAGTGTTTGTACTTTTTTGGATTTACCTGTCCCACATTCGACTAATAAAAATATGTTCGAGAAACCCATCTTTTCAGCCAAAGCCCGACTCCGGTCGGCACTGAAAGCCCAAGGCTAGCTCACACCAAAGCCTGACTCCGGTCGGCATTGAAAGCTCGAGGCCAACTCAGCACCAAAGCTCGACTCCAGTCGGCATTGAAAGCCCGAGGCCAGCTAGGCACCAAAGCCTGACTCCAATCGGCACTGAAAGACCGAGGCCAGCTCAGCACCAAAGCCTGACTCCGATCAGCACTGAAAGCCCGAGGCTAGCTTGACACCAAAGCCCGACTTCGGTCGGCACTGAAAGCCCGAGGCCAGCTCGGCACCAAAGCCCGAGTCCGATTAGCACTGAAAGCCTGAGGCCAGCTTAGCACCAAAACCCGACTCCGGTCGGCACTAAAAGCCCAAGACCAGCTCGGCACCAAAGCTCGACTCCGGTCGGCACTAAAAGCCCGAGGCTAGCTCGGCACCAAAGCCCGACTCGGGTTGGCACTGAAAACCCGAGGCCAGTTCGGCACCAAAGCCCGACTCCGGTCAACACTGAAAGCCCAATGCCAGCTCATCTCCAAAGCCCGACTCCGGTCGAGACTGAAAGCCCAAGGCCAGCTCAGCACCAAAGCCCGACCATGATCGGCATTGAAAGACCGAGGCCAACTCGGCACCAAAGCCCGACTCCAATTGGCACTGATAGCCCAAGCACCGAAGCCCTAACTTCGGACGGCATGGAGAACCCAAGGCCGATATAGCGCCTGAGGTTTGACCTTGGCCAGCTCTGAGGTCCCAATGACCGCTTGACGCTGCAAGCTCATCATGAGACTCACACCTCGACGTCGAACTTGGGTTTTTACAAAAGAAAGCCCCGAGGCCAGCCTCAGTACCCGACCCCCCCCCCCCCCCTCCCGGGGATCCGATCCTATGTAGTGACTAAGTCGTGGGTTTGCTCACGGTGAGCAGACAGACATGACAACCCCACTAGTGCTGATGCAACCCTATCAAGGGTCCTACGACGGCAGGCTGAGGGGGAAAATGTGTTACTCTAAGCAAAGTGCTCAACTATCGACAATAGATTTTAAGAGAAAAAGAAATAATTTTCATTACTTCGAATGTTTTAAAAAATGTCGACCCGAGTCAGACTTGGGAACAAAAACAACAAAAAGTGCGCTGGGAAGGGCTCTCAGGCATCGGCCGGTGCCGATCCATCCCAAGGCGAGTCCTCCAGTCCTTCGCAGGCATCCGGCTCGATGTCCCTAAGGCTAGCAATCCCGGAGACTCGCGCGACCTTTTCCTTCCTATCGCAGAAGCCCTGGAGGTAGGTGTCAGCGAAGCCCTCCGCGACCTCCTCGGCGAAGATGGCGGAGCCTCGAAAGTGCTCCACAGACTTTGCCGCTGCCAGCTCACTGTTGCGGCCCTTTCCTCGGTGGCTTGGGCTATCCGCAGGGCCTCGTTCGCTTGGGCGATGGCATCATCCCTCTGAGTGATCTCCTTGGCACCCTTCGAGGGCACCGGGTTCGGTCCTCCCGTCTCCCCGCAGCCGCCGGTCTCGATGATGTGGGGTTCGGGCGATGAAGCCAGAGCGGGTCAGCGGGGCCACACACACTTCGGTGCACGATGAATTATCATATGGCCCACTAACTGTCTGCAATTGCACATGGCCACTATATTTAAAGGCGCACGTCTGACATGACTAGGCCCGCTTGCCACCTATGGTGCCACGCCTAGCAGGTGGCTGGTGGGGCAAGACACCTCTGACATGTTCAGTGTCGGTTGCGATTTATCTTTGTCAGCCCGGCCACTTGGCCATTACCAGACAACAACACCTCGGAATCAGCCACCTTTCGAGAGTGGGAAAGGAGATCTTCGAACAGGTATAAGAACCTACACTCACAACGAGGGAAGGGATCTGAACTCAAGATCTCTAGATATTTTCCATTAGCTCTATTTTCTTACCGTTCCCGAGTTGCTTACTTGAGCATCGAAGGGTCTCTACTGGTACAACCAATATCAGGGGACTTTCTTGAAGGAGCTTCTTCGAGGAGGATCTTCGTTTCCTGACGTTAGAGGAATATGTTAGAGATCTATTAATGATCTACACAAAAATTGTATAGAAATAATAGATAGGATCAATGTATTACCTCCAGCCATTGCTTATGATCTACCTCTCGAGAATCTGAATCAGGATCTTGATCTACCTCTCGAAGATCTGAATCAAGATCTTGATTGAGTTGAGTACTTCCAATCAACGAGCAATCGCACAACGATGGTGTATGCCCTCAGGATTTGCTCTTGATCGGGGACCCAATCTCTCTGACTTCTTTATGGTTTTCTTGATGTGTTGTGTTATCGAAAACCTTAGATGAGATATCTATTTATAGAGATTTTCTTAACTTCCTTCCACCGCCTACTCCCATCAAAGTAGGTATTTTAAATTTTAAAAAAGATATGGTTATCACCCATTAATTAGTGGATGGATATCGTTGAGAATTATCTGCAAAAGATTAAGATATATCGAAGTGGTTACCAAATAAAATAGGATCATCTACCAACGGGATACTACATTCTCCCACTTGGTCCACATATTTTATTTTAATCTATAATTATTAACACTGAACAAGAAACCAAATACATGAATCATAGCGATAGGTCCCCTATAATTGAGTATTATCTTTCATGTATTATAATGCATTCAATTTCTTTACCACTATTCCAAATGTGACAACATAACATAATGAATAAATCCTATGTTTATTCAGAGTCCAAAAGAAAATTTTTTATCATTTCTCGAAAGTCAAATAATGTGTTCACCTGAATGAGAAATAAACAAATAACTGAAATAAGAGCTTCTTTGTACAAATAGTTATCCATGCAACTAAATTATAACATGGAACCAACTCCCATTCGTACCACATGATCCTTAAAATTCTTAATTGGCATGCCTTTAGTCAAAGGATCAGCTATCATCAATTCAGTGCTAACGTGTTCTATGACCACTTTGTTTTCTTTAACACGTTCTCTTATGGCTAAATACTTAATGTCGATATGTTTACTTCGACTACCACTCTTGTGGTTTTTAGCCAAAAAATACAACAGCTGAATTTCAAAATTCTTGGAGAGAAATTGTTTCACCTCATGTAGCAACCCTTTATCATTAGTTGCAAGTAGAATGTCATCCACATATAGGACCATGAAACAAATTTTGCTCCCACTAACCTTTTGGTATATACATTGATCCATATGTTCTCTTCAAAATCAAAGAAAGAGATCACATCATGAAATTTTAAATACTACTGACGTGAGGCTTGTTTCAATCCATATATGGATTTCTTAAGCTTGCAAACCAAATGCTCACTATCACCAGAGGAAAATCCTTCAGGCTATTTCATGTAAACCTCTTCCTCTAGATCTCCATTAAGGAATGCAATTTTCACATCCATTTGATATAACTCAAAATCAAAATGAGCTACCAATGCCATAATTATTCGGAGAGAATCTTTCTTGGATACAGGAGAAAATGTCTCCGTGTAGCCGATTCCTTCCCTCTGAGTGAACCCTTTGGCAACGAGTCTTACTTTATATCTCTCAATGTTGCCTTGTGTCTTCTTTATTTTAAAAACCTATTTACATCCAATGGCTTTTACACCATCAGGCAACTCAACAAGATCCCAGACTCGATTATATGCCATAGATTTCATCTCGTCCTTCATGGCATTGTACCACAAGTTTGATTCCTTAGAACTCATGGCTTATGAAATGTTTTAGAATCATTTTCAGCTCCAATGTTATAGTCAAATTCATGTAGATATACAATATAATCACTAGGATTTGCTGATTTTTCTATTCTAGTTGATCTTCTTAATGTTGTGTCAATGACCTCTTGAGGAGTATCTTGCACAACTGATTATTGTTGAACAACATGATCTTCTAGATTATCATCAGCAGCTTATGAAATCTTAATGACTGGTTGTTGAGCACTTATTTGAGTTTGAGGAGTGCTATAAATAATAACTAATCCCTTACTTAAAGTGGAAGCTGGAATATCTGAATGATCTTTCTCAAAAGAAGCCAAATACTGAGATTGATCACTCCTACTGATCAAGTCATTCTTAAGAAATTTTGTATTTCTTGATTCCACAATCCTAGTGCTGTAAGATGGACAATAAAATCTATAACCCTTGGACTTCTCAGCATATCCAATAAAATATCCACTAATAGTCCTTGGGTCTAGTTTCTTTTCTTATGGATTATAAACTCTTACTTCAGATGGGCATCCTCAAACACGTATATGTTGCAAACTTGGTTTCCAACCTTTAAATAACTCAAATGGCATTTTGGAAACAGCCTTGGTTGGAACCTGGTTTAATATATACGTAGCTGTTTTAAGAGCTTCAGTCCACAAAGATTTAGGTAGGTTGGAGTTGACAATCATGCTCCTTACCATGTCCAATAATGTTCGGTTCCTCCTTTCAGCTACACCATTTTTGTCAGGAGATCCTGGCATGGTGTATTATGTAACAATTTTATTTTCTTCAAGAAACTGAGCAAATGGACCAGGTGCTTGTCCATTCTTAGTGTATCTACCATAATATTCCCCACCTCCATCTAACCTCACGATCTTAATTTGCTTGCCGCATTATTTCTCTACTTCTGCCTTGAATACCTTAAAGGCATCTAATGCTTCATTCTTATTATGAAGCAGGTAGAGATACATATATCGTGAATAGTCATTAATAAATGAGATGAAGTATCTCTGACCATACGAGTCCATATCTGGACTACAGATATCGTATGTATGATCTTCAGTATTTCTAAACTTCTCTTGGCATCTTTCTTGGACTTGTTGGTTTGCTTTCCCTTTATGCAGTCCACACAAGTGCCAAAATCAGTAAAATCAAGAGTATCAAGTACTTCATCTTTTACTAATCTTTTAATTCTCTCAATGGAGATGTGACCTAATCTCCGATGCCACAAAATAGAGGAATTCTCATTCATAACATATCTTTTCATACCAGTTTGGGCATGTATCACATTATAGGAGGTATTATTTTTTAAATTAATTTAAAAAAGATTGTCGGACAATGTACCATTCCTAATAAGCTTAGATTTATAAAATAAATCAACAGAGCTTTTATTAAAATTAAAGGAATATCCTGCAAGTACAAGCCTTGACACTGAAATCAAATTTCTAGAAAAACATGGAATATAAAAAGTCTTTTCCAAATCTAAAACAAAACCAGAATCTAAAATAAGTCTGCATATCCTAATCGCTTCCACATGTGAACCCATAATGTTTCCTGAATAGACGCTTTGTTTACTTATTAATGGTTTCCTTTGATTTAGAAAACCCTGCATGGTATTTAAAATATGGATTGTAGAACCAGAATCAATCCACCATGTATTATGACATATAACCAAATTGGATTTATAACATACCAATGAGGTTAGCGTACCTTTTTTGTCAAGCCAAGCCTTGAATTTGAGGCAATCCTTCTTTATATACCCTTTCTTCTGTATGGATGGGTACTTTACCCTTTCCTTTGCATTTGGCTTTAGTGGCTTTAGTCTTTCTCTAAGTAGCTAAATATACACTTTCTCCCATTTTTAAAATCAGCCTCCCTTCCTCTTGAACACACATGGTCAGAAGTTCATTAATTGACCATTTGTCCTTATGTGTGTTGGAAGATATTTTGAAGGAACTATACCGTTGTGGGAGTGAATTCAAAATAAAGTGCACTAAGAAAGATTTGGGCATCTCAACCTCAAGGGATTTCAACTGAGCCGCAATGTCCCTCATCTTCATGATGTGCTCACGCATACCTTCAATAGTAGTGAGCTTCATTGATGACAATTTTGCCATTAGGGTGCTAGCCAGTGCCTTATCTGAAGACTCAAATTGTGCATCAATAGCCTTCAGAAGTTCTTTGATATTTTTGCACTCAGGAATTGAACCACGTATACTAGCAGAAATCATAGTACGTATGAACATCATATTGAGGCGATTGGATCGCTCTCATCGTTCATACGCAGCAATCTCAGCCTGAGTGCTAGTAGATGTAACCGAATGTGGTTCATCCTTCCTGATAGGATAGTCAATATCCATGCACCCTAATTGAAGAAGAATTCTTTCTTTCCATAATTTATAATTATCACCACTTAAATTAGGAATATCACATTTCATATCAGAAATATTAACAGGCAAAATAGCTACATAAAAATAAAAATCATGTTCATGTAACTGAATTTGAGGCATATAACTTAATGTCATGTCTTACCAATGTAAACATGCAATAACACAAATCAATAACATAAACATATAATAACTACATGTGGGCTAAGTTATTATACTTAAATAGACTCATTAACTTAATGATGTGACTAACAAATTATATTCCTTTCTTACTTCCTGTGGGTAATTAAGAAAATAATTTGTTATCCCCTCCTAATTAATTATATCAGTACAATAAAAATTTCTGTAGGATAAGATTCATTGTATTAATAAAATTAATCACAATTAATGTCATCTAACCTTATGTGATCTTTGCAACTCAATATATAATTTTGATTAATTAAAGATGATGTGGCTACTCCTCAATTAATCAAAATCATATTTACCACATGACATTTGAACTCCATTATATGCATATAGATAACCAATTTAGCATGATTATTAGGTAGTGATCTTAATCAAGATGATATTTCCAAATCAAGATCTGAATTAATCAAATTGGCTGGGCCAGTAGAAGAGAAGTGGGGTCCCCCGTTGCTTTCAACGGAACCAATTTAGTAACCACGATCTTTTCACTTTTCTAGATACCAATTGACCAATCAAACCTTAAAAGGATTTGCACTGTGATTTTTCACACTACCACCAAATATAATTTTATTCATACATAATATAAAATCTAATATGCAAAACAGGAGATAGCATATCAATCATCTATTTTTGTCAATTAAAATACGTCACCGTAGGCATAGAGGCTTAGGAGACTTATTTTAATACAAAAAATTTAAATTTAAGAAATAAATGATAAAACAAATCATATCACATGATATAATAAAACATTAAACAGATCATGCATTTAAAATTTAACCAAATGAATAAGATGCTATTTTATCCTCTCTTTTTCAAAATTGCACGAAAAGCCAAAAAAATTGCACGTTGAAATAGGCTAGCGAAACAGATATGCATGCCAACTTTCTTTATCATAATAGATATAATAAATTAAATTATATTTCAAATATTTTTATCCATGTCATCTCCCAAAAGGCATCTCCAAAATTCACAAAAAAAAATCTAAACATTCATTATTTTATTCATATACGGCACCATAGCCGTTCAACTTCTTCAGAAAGGGTCTTCCGTTTATTCACGTACGCCACCTATTGCCGTAGTATTAGAGCATCCATGCTTCATCCCGATAAACCGAAGGAAAAATGGCCAAGCACGCGCAAACGGTCAAAAACCTTTTTTTTATATATGGCTGAAATCACGCACAACGTCTTCCACAAAAATTCTGTGCTTTATCTGTGCTAATCAAAAAACTAAACGGCAAGAGAATAAGGATTTGAACGCTAGATCTTTGGATAAAAAAATCCAAACATTAACAACCACTCCAAATCCCAAATTCTCATCTTATTTATGAATTTTTTTATTTAAATCATACCTAAGAATAAAAATAAATAAATTTCGATGATCAATCTTCTAGGCGATCTATTAACTCTTCCGGTATATAGGTAGTTTGGTCAAACATATCAAAGTACTACCAATAGCCTTCCTATTTGGTACGTTCCTAATATCCCTACCACATGCCCGTTGGATCAAATAATTTAGGTACTATCAGTAGCCTCTCCTTTGGACTATCCCTATGTGAGAGAAATAGAGACAAGAATTCCTTCTCACACGAACAATGAGATAATTAGTTATTCTAAAAGATTTAATTAGATCCCAAAATAATTAAATCTCAAAATAATGGAAACACTTACAACAAAAAAGACAGAGGTATTGAGGCTCTGATACCAACTGTTAGAGATCTATCAATGATCTACACAAAAATTGTATAGACATAAAAGATAAGATCAATGTATTACCTTCAGCCATTGTTTATGATTTACCTCTCAAGGATTTGAATCAGGATCTTGATCTATCTCTCGAGGATCTGAATTAGGATCTTAATTAAGTTGGGTACTTTCAATCAACGAGCAATCACACAACGATGGTGTATGCCCTCATGATTTGCTCTTAATGATTGAGTTGAGTGCTTCCAATCAACGATTGATTGAGTTGAGTGCTTTCAATCAACGAGAAATCGCACAACGATGGTATATGCCCTCAGGATTCGCACAACAATGGTGTATGCCCTCAGAATTTGCTCTTGATGATTGAGTTGAGTGCTTCCAATCAACGATTGATTGAGCTGAGTGCTTCTAATCAACGAGCAATCGCACAACGATGGTGTATACCCTCAGGATTTGCTCTTGATTGGGAACCCAATCTCTTTGGCTTCTTTACGGTTTTCTTAATGTGTTGTGTTATCAAAAACCTTATAAGGGATCTCTATTTATAGAGATTTTCTTAACTCCCTTCCACCGCCTACTCCAATCAAAGTAGGCATTTTAAATTTCAAAGAGATATAGTTATCACTCATTAATTAGTAGATAGATATCGTTGAGAATTATCAAATTAAGATATATCGCAAGTGGTTACCAAATAAAATAGGACAATCTACCAACGGGATACTACAGAACATGACTTGGCGGGAACAATATTCTTTAATATTAAGAAAAAATAAAGGGCTTTATAAATGAACATACGATAAATCGCTCGGCTTTTAAGAGTAATTAATCGATATGGGCTTAAGTACGTGATGGGGCCAGTTGACCCTATGGGCCATAATGACAGCATCCGGACTTGGCAACTCGGCCTTTCCCTCGTCTGCCAACTTTTCTCTCTCCTCTGCATAGAGCCAGCTTCTGTTCGGCCTCGGCTGCCCCCTCGGCCTCGTATGGCCTTGGCACCCAGCTACCCCCTCGGCCTCGCACGACCTCAGCCTCGATCGGCCTTGGCCCCAGTCGACCTCAGCTTCGGTTGGCCTCGGCTCCGGTTGGCCTCGGCTCCGGTTGGCCTCGGCTCCGATCAGCCTCGGTCCCACATTTGGCCTCGGTCCCACAGTCGGCCTCGGCTTCGGTCGGCCTCGGCCACAGTCGGCCTCGGTCCCATAGTTGGCCTCGGCTTCGGTCGACCTTGGCCACAGTCAGCCTCGGCTCCGATCGGCCTCGGCTTCAATCGGCCTCGGCTCCGGTCGGCCTCGGTCCCAGTCGGCCTCGGTCCCATATTTGGCCTCAGCTCCGGTCGGCCTCGGCCCCAGTCGGCCTCGGCTCCGGTCGGCCTTGGATCCAGACGGCCTCGGCCTCATCTCCCAGCACCGAGCTCCCCTCGGCCTTCCACTCGGCCTCGGCCTTGTACGACCTCGGCCTCGGCTCTTCCACTCGGCCTCGGCACTCCGTTGCCCCCTCGTCCTTGTAGACCCGCTATTTTGATGGGACATGGCCTGCAGCCTGATAAGTCGCATGGGAGTAAGCTCCACAATGCCTAAGACTGCCACGTAGACCCGCTAATCCATTTTCTACCAAAATCACGGGTGGTTACCGATATACAATGGGCAGTTGTCGGTATCTACGGTGCATGCTTAGCAACTGTGCATCCACCCATTGCTTATTGAGCCGATCCTAACGGAAGGATTCGACTCTCATCGACGAAGGGTAAGAGGGACCCCCGAACATGTATATAAGGACCCCGACCCCTAAGGGGAGGGGGGCTGAATCTCTACTCTCTCATTCAGATCCCTGTTCTTCAAATCGCTGACTTGAGCATCGGAGGGTCCCCGTCGGCATCACCGGTCCGGGACTTTTCTTGCAGGTTCCCGGCTGAAGGAGACGGTCCCTATCATTCCTTTGAAGGCCTACGAAGCATTTCTATCGCCTGATGCTTCTCAGAAGTGATTTGGCAGCAACAGATTGGCGCGCCAGGAAGGGGGGCAGTCAGCGATGCTAGTTTATAGATCCTCATCCCCTTTTATCAAAATGGTGGATCATAAAGATGGCGATGACCCCATATCCAAGAAGTTTTCACCAGTTATGCTGGGGGGCACCTTCAACTGGCTGAGCAACAGAAGGCTAGCTTTTTGTTCCACCATCCCCACTATCTCGGACCATTCAAGCAGAACATCCTACCATCTCATCCTACAAATCCAATCATTGACGGCAACTGTCCAAAAGCTCTAGAAGCGACGTCTGATGGCCACGCAACAGCGTGCAAAAGCCTCTGCTCGCTCTTTGGTCGCTACTCGGGCCAGCCATCATTTATCCCGCCAAAAATCTCTCCAGCAGGAGATTCGCCATCATCAAGCTTATCTCATCTAGGATGCCATACTAAACTCCATGCCTAGCTCCTACATGGACTTTCTCAGTCATTACAGAATAACAAAGCATGCAGTAAACTATTATGGTTTGCTGGGTCTACTGCAGACTTTTGAGAAAGATCACCCAGCTTCAAAAGAAGTCAGTGAACTTGGTGGGAGGTTTGGGGGCAGGTCGTCATCACCTTAAGAAAGGAATGAAGAGGAAAAATAAAAGAAAGAAGGTGCAACATGCTGGGCCTAGTCAGATCAAGAAGAAGAGGGCTGACAAAAGTCAGGTAGAGTGCTTCTACTGCAAGAAGCTTGGTCACCGGAAAAGGAATTGTCCCCAGTATATAGCAACCCTGGATCCAAACAGGCCTAAGATGAAAAACCAGCAAGGAGTTGCTGGACAATGTATTTATATGATAACACCTTATAATTTTTCTATCTGTGATACTACTAATTGGGTATTAGATACCGGGAGTCCAATTCATATTTGCAATTCTTTGCAGGGGCTTCGAATTAGTAGAAGATTCAAAGAAGGTGAAAGATTCCAAAACGTGGGTGATGGAAGCCGAGTTCCAGTACTGGCGTTGGGAGTCATAGAGCTTTATTTTGAATTTAATAAAATATTGCTTAGTGAATGTCACTATTGTCCTGCATTTTTATTAAATGTCATTTTGTAGGCCAGTTGGCTATTAAAGGATATGATTTTTCAATAAAGAAAGATATTTTAAATATCATTGTAAATGATGTATTTGTGATGTGTGGACAATTGAGCAATGGAATTTACCTTCTATCACAGGCTGTTAATGTATAATGCACTCCAAACAAACGCCCCAAAATAGATGATCTCGATGACTCATACCTTTGCCACTGTAGGCTAGGTCATATAAATAAGAACAGGATAAGCAGGTTAGCCAGAGAGGGCATCCTCAATGACATTGATTGTGAATCAATTAAAACTTGTGAGCCATGTCTTCTTGGGAAAATGACCAAGTCACCTTTTACTGGAAAAGGTGAAGAGCCAAAGAGATTCTAGGCCTCATACATACGGATGTTTGTGGACCTATGAATACTGCCTCTATGAGAGGATTTAGCTATTTCATTACATTTATAGACGACCACTCCAGGTTCGGTTATGTCTTCCTAATGAGACATAAATCTGAATCGTTTGAAATGTTCAAACGATATCATAGTGAGGTAGAAAAACAAACTGGAAAGAATATTAAAATCCTTCGGTCAGATCGAGGAGGTGAATATCTTTCTAATGAGTTTTTGACATATCTAAAGGAGAATGGATTCTCTCTCAATAGACACCTCCAGGGACACCCCAGTTAAATGGTGTGTCTGAAAGGAGGAATCGAACCCTATTAGATATGGTTCGGTCCATGATGGGCTTTGCTAGTTTGCCTATCTCCTTTTGGGACTACGCACTTGAGTCGTCCTATTACATTCTTAACAGGGTCGCTAGTAAATCTGTTGCTAAAACTCCATATGAGATATGGACGGGGCGTAAGCCGGTGCTTACACACCTTAGGGTCTGGGGGTGTCCAGCTTATGTCAAGAGATTGTTGACAGACAAGCTAGGACCAAGGTCTGACAAATGCATCTTTGTTGGATATCCAAAAAAGTCTAAAGGATACTACTTCTACCACATTGAAAGCAAAAGTTGTTCGTCAGTATGAGAGCCACCTTTTTAGAAAAGGAGTATCTTACTGGAAGTGCTAAGGCTAATGTTGAACTTAATGAAGTTCGACAAGGAGAAGTACCTTTACACTCAGAAACCGCTATGGAACCGGCTTTGATTGGTTCAAACCCGGAGCCCGTTGAGGTGCCATTAAGGATCTGGTAGAGTACCACGTCAGCTGGACAGATACTTTGGTTTCTTGGTCCGTGATGGGGATCCCATCGAACTCGATGAGAACGATGAGGACCCAATCACCTATATGGATGCACTGCAGAGATCTGACTCTGAGAAATGGCTAGAGGCCATGAAGTCCGAAATGGAATCCATGGAGATTAATAGTGTATGGACACTAGTTGATCCACCTGAAGGGGTAAAACCCATAGGGTGTAAATGGATTTTCAAGAGGAAACGGGGTGCAGATGGGAAGGTGGAGACCTATAAAGCCCGTCTGGTTGCTAAGAGGTATCGTCAGCGTTATGGTATTGACTATGATGAGATTTTTTCCCCTGTAGCAATGCTCAAGTCCATTCGGATTATGCTTTCTCTAGCTGCACATTTTGACTATGAGATCTAGCAAATGGATGTTCGAACGGCTTTTCTAAATAGAGAGCTCGAAAGGAGGTGTATATGATATAGCCTGAAGGGTTCACATCCACAGACGAGTCAAAAGTATGCAGGCTTCATAAGTCCATCTATGGACTCAAGCAAGCTTCTCGGAGTTGGAATAAACGTTTTGATAAATGTATCAAGACTTATGGCTTCATTAAGAATGGAGAAGAACCCTGCATGTATAAGTGGGCAAATGGTTCCATAGTTGTATTTCTTGTACTGTATGTGGATGACATTCTCTTGATTGGGAATGATATCCCTGCACTACAGGGAATAAAGGTTTGGTTGTTGTCTCAGTTCTCCATGAAAGACCTAGGAGAAGCTTCTTACATCCTATGGATGAAGATCTATAGGGATAGATCTAAGAAGCTGCTGGGATTATCCCAGTCCATATACATTGAGACTGTGCTCAAGAGGTTCAGCATGGATAATTCCAAAAGGGGCTATCTTCGATAGGCTATGGAATTACTCTCTCCAAGAAGGATTATGCGACAACTCCTGAGGAGAGAGAGTATATGAGTAGAATTTTGTATACTTCGGCAGTGGGTTCTATCATGTATGCTATGACATGTACAAGACCAGATGTGGCACACTCACTAGGGATAGTGAGTAGGTACCATCTAACCTAGGTGAAGCACATTGGAAGGTGGTAAAAACCATCCTTAAGTATTTGAGAAATACTAAGGACCAATGGCTCATTTATGGAGAACCTGACTTAAAACTAGTGGGGTACACTGACTCCAGTTTTTAGTCAGATAGAGATGACAGCAAAAGTATATTCGGATTTATCTTTACCCTCAATGGAGGAGCGATCTGCTGGAAAAGTTCCAAGCAGAACATAGTGGCGGATTCAGTATGCGAGGCTGAATACATTGCAGCATCAGATGCAACAAAGGAGCTGTATGGCTACAAAAGTTCTTGGGCGAGCTGGGAGTGGTACATGCCCTGGAGAGTCCCGTCCTAGTATACTGTGATAGCACGGGAGCAATTGCCCAAGCCAAGGAGCTAAAGTCGCATCAACGAATCAAGCATGTGTTGCGCCGCTACCACCTTGTACGAGAGATCGTGGAACGAGGTGACATCTACCTTCAGAAGATCGACGAAAAGGAAAACCTAGCTGACCCAATGACTAAAGCACTCGGAATCAAGGAGTTTAATGAACACAAATGGAAGATGGTATTAGATACTGTTCCGATTGGCTATAGTTCAAGTGGGAGTTGTTAGGAAATGTGTCCTACAACCAATCATCTAGCTTGTAGACAGTTATGAGTTGATGTATATGTACATAATTTATTCAATAAATAAAAGTCAATTTTGGCATTACAACATATAGTTTACATCTTCCAGTAGAATTCTAATATGTTGTAGTCCTTAGAGTTACATGTATTCGGCAATGGAGGAATTGTTGAGTAACTCTTAAATCTGTTCGCGGCCAAATGATACGTTGTTACCTAGGACGACGACGTAATCAAGTGTAGGTCGTTGTGTGCCACATGGGTTGGTTTGTTCTCTTAAACCAAGGAGTGTATAACACTGGTATGACATGCAGGTGAGTGTAGGAGTACATTCACTGAACAGTGACTCACCTCTGCTGAGTGCTCAACTGCCTGGAGCAACTCACAGAAAGGTAATGGGTATTAGTGTCCCTTTGACATAGACTATCATGTTGACTTGATAAGCAACTCACTGTACTTAGGCACTGGACCACCCAGATTTCTAATCCAGTGATGGAAGGTTGCTGGGTGCAGTCAAGTACTTATTGGGTCAGTGATGAGTCAAGATGGGATTGTCCACTCTAAGTGTTAGAGAGAGTGCTCGAACTATGTTTCAATTTAGCAAAACCTTGGCCAAGGTAATCTTTGTGAGGTGTCACAAGATTCATTGCATTGAAACATACTTGGGTGATTTACTCGAAGTTGGTAGTTAACTCCGTATTCGCCCTAAGTACTAGGACAAGGGGATGAATTATGCGGCAACCATAGCCTGAGTTCATGAATGTTGCCTTGTGCAAATTCGATCTATCTGGACGTGGGAACCATGACTAGATGGTCACATCGATTAGTATAGGAAGCATTCCTATGTTACCGGCTTAGGTTCGAACCTATGGAGTCACGCACATAGTCGGATGACTTCACTGATTTGAGTGGGACTCAATCAGATGGGTCATACGGGGTTTGTTCTGGCTATGTCTAGCTAGCACTAGGCATTAGCGGCAGCACCTACTTCGAGGGTGATTTAAGTTAGTCAGTAACTCAAATAGAATTTTGGGACATGATATGAATCTGGTATGAAGTTATTTGAACCATGGACCAATGGTTGGTCTAACAACAGAGTGGTTTGGATCAGGTTCGAAGTGGTTCGATCCGGATTTCCAATAGAGCCTCTGAAAGTTTATTATAAATTTTGAATTCATAAATCACTTTGAATTGGAGCTTGGATAGGCCCTATGCGAAGTATGGTTCAAGAGCTACGAGTAGCTTCTTTCGGATTTGAATTTGGACTTCAAACAGAATTGATTGGATCAATTCTGTGTTTAAAAAAATTAAAAATTAATTAATTACACGTGGCGCGCCATGCGCGCGCACGTGTGCGTCAGGATCTATGCGATGATGATTTTTTGCTTCTGATCTTTATCTGCTCATATCTTCTCTGTTTGAACTCGATTTCGAATCGGTCAGGTGCGTTGGAAAGCTCTCGACGAGCTCTTCAAGCACATGTAAAAATAAAATTTCAAAATTAGTTTTGAAAGTAGTTTTATAAAAAGATAAGATCCCTATCTTATCTGATCGGATCCTTTGCGAAAGGATTACGGTGAGAAAAGATTTTTAGGAGAATACGATCGTAAACGTTACGGTGTGTATAAAATACGAAGCAGAAAGCGGAATAGAGAAGAGAAGAAAATTGGCAGAGACTTTTCTGTGAAAGCTGATCGTCTGCAATCACAGAAAATCAGAAAGAAGTCCAATCAAGAAGAGATTGTCTCTTTTTAGGGAGAAGAGTTCTCCTTCCATTGTTCTAGGATTCCTCCTCCTGTCTACATATATCAAGCATACATGTGATATAGAGGAGCGGCGCGTGGCTCTTGCGAAGCACAAGTAGGAACTTCTTCCTGCAGATCGAATCTGCTACGTTCGTCATCTACAGCTTCCGCATCGAGAGGTATTATTTTAAACTTATTTTTACATACTCTTAAATTTTAGATTTGCTAATATGTTTCAATTTATATTCAATGTGAATATTAAAATTGAATTACATGCTTTCCACCTTGAGATCTTATGCATAGGAAAAGCAAGTTTTTCCTACAGCTAGGACCGGCCCTGTCCCGGTGTCTCCAGATCTGTCTCAACGCCACCATGCCTCTGCCAGCTCCATCGGCCTCGAAAGGCCTCCGCCCAGCTCCAATTTTCACTACCAACTCCTGTCGGCCTCGGAAGGCCTCCATCTCCTGCTCCCCTCAGCCCCAGCCTGTCTCAGCCTTGGCTCCCAGGCCATGCAGTCGCCCGAGCTCCCCTCGGCCATGCAGCCTGTCGAGCCCCCCTTGGCCTCGTACAGCCTGCCTCGGCCTCTGCTCCCCCCGGCCTGCCTCGGTCTATAGCTCCCTAGCTTCGCTCGGCCTCGGCACCGAGCTCCGCTTGGTCATGCAAGCTGCCGAGCTCCCCTCGGCCATCCTGTTCTGCTGTCCTCCCGAGCTTCTCCCTGGCTCTCGAACTCCCTCTGGAGGCTCCAAGGTTCTGTCTTTCGTGTGGGAAGGCTCCCACCCTCCAGCACCTTCTTCGTACGAGCGCCCGAGCTCCCCCTCGGCTCCCATTGCCGTCTCCAGCAAGCTCCCGAGGTACGTTGCATTAAGGGCCAAGAGCATGGCCATGAAATCCAATAATGCACATGGTACCCATCGGCCACTCCTTTTGTTAAGCCTATGGGAGAGCTAGGCACCTGCATAAGGATGTCACATCGTGGGCCCCCCTCCTTTGGTCCCATGAGAAAGCCTGGCACTCCACACCAAGCCAATGATCGAACTCTCCCTCAGCCATGCAAGCTCCTGGCACGGGTCCCACTTCTCTCCATGTAGCCTTCCGAGCTCCCCTCGGCCTCAGCTTTTTCCCTCGTACGGCTCCAACTCCGTGGCTTTGGCAAGCTCTCGAGCTTCCCCTCGGCCTCGGCACTCGGACTTCCCCCGCCTCAGACATGCTCATCCTCATCCTTAACTCCAGCTCAGCCACCACCTTTTCTCTCTCCATGTGAAACCACACTCGACCTCGGCTCTCGCAGCACTCGGCCTCAGACTTTTCCCTTGGCCTCGGCCTCAGCCCCTTAGCATATTTCCCTGGGGGGCAGACCACCAGCTAACTGAAGTATCCAAATCAGCAGAAAGAGACGGGGGTGCTACAAGAGCTAAGTACACCATACTTAACAGTATTTCTTTCATTAATACTTGAAAATGTCATGCAGGAAAGACCGACTCTGCATCAACATTCAAGACCAATCTCGCGTTGTCGTCTCAAAAGCCCGATGTACCATCAACACTCAAGCCTGACTCCGATCGGCACTCAAAGCCTGATGTACCATCGGCACTCAAGCTCGACTCCGGTCGGCACTCAAAAGCCCGATGTACCATCGGCACTCAAGCCCGACTCCGGTCGGCACTCAAAAGCTGATGTACCATCGGTACTCAAGCCCGACCCTGGTCGGCTCTCAAAATCTCGATGTACCATCAGCACTGAAGCCCGACTTCGATCGGCACTCAAAAGGCTGATGTACCATCGGTACTCAAGCTCGACTCCGGTCGGCACTCAAAAGCCCGATGTACCATCGGCACTCAAGCCCGACTCCGGTCGGCACTAAAAGCCCGATGTACCATCGGCACCTCAAGCCCGAGCTCGCCTCAGCCCTTCCAGCCTGAGCTCGCCTGGCCCTTCCAACCCGAGCTCACCTCGGCACCTCAAGCCCGGGCTCGCCTCGGCCCTTCCAACCCGAGTCTGCCTCGGCACTTCCAGCTTGAGCTCGCCTCAGCCCTTCCAACCCGAGCTCGCCTCGGCACTTCAAGCCCGAGCTTGCCTTGGCCCTTCCAACCCGAGTCCACCTCAGCACTTCAAGCTAAGCTCGCCTCAGCCCTTCCAACTCGAGCTTGCCTCGGCACCAAAGGCCAAAGACTGACTCCGTCAGTAGCAAAGTTCGTGGGCACGAAGAAAAAGGCATCTGATGACTCTCGACTCTCAGGTCATCCTCCGGGTTAAAAGGCACATATGACTCTCAACTCTCAGGTCACCCTCTGGGGTTAAAAGGCACCTGACTACTTTCAACTTTCAAGTCATCCTTCGGGGTTAAAGGCTCTCAACGGTCATACGATCATAAGGTCACCCTCGGGCCGGCCGAAACCCCCATGGCGGTTCAAGACCCGCGAAACACCCTCGGGCCGGCCATGAAACCTCCGAGATGGTTCCAAAGGAGCTCAGCGGCATCACAACTAACGGATACCACTTGGTCTGGTTAGGATACGCCCCTGAGTCGGTTCAAATCCCTAACAGCCCGTACCCGCTCGAGTCACCTCCCGACCAGCATACAAACACTTTAGGAAATTTTATTTCAGCCCCCATGGCTCTATTTCTGCTTCGGCAATTTTATTTCAGCCTCAATGGCTCTATCTCTGCCTCTGCGGCATTATTGCAGCCTCAACGGCTCTCTCTGCCTCAGCGGCATCATCGCAACTTCAACGGCTGTCTCTACCTCAGCGGCATTATTGCGGCCTCATCGGCTCTCTCTACCTCAGCGGCATGTTGACGGGCACCCACATCCAAACTTCATGTCAGAAGTTGAAGACCCAAAGTCAACTCACAGTTGGAAGAAACCAACTCTCCAACTCATAGATGACTGATATTGATGCAGGACCAATCCGCATGCACGTAATTTTTTTTTAATGTTTAATGATTGCAGTTGATTACTCTCCCAAAGTAATAGCCTAAGAGGGATTCAGAAAAATTCACAATAAATCTGCATGTGAAATAGTTCCTAAAAAAAATAAAAAAGAAGGACCGCCGAGGCTAAGAAGCCCCGGTAAGGCTTGCTCTCCTACAATAAAGTTACTAGTAGATTAGAGGGGTGTACCTGAAAAGAGGGGGAAGATCAAAGTATTGAAAGGGTTGCTCTACCTGGCGGATGCGCACTAGATGACCAAGCCTTGAGCCTACGGATCTACGGTCAAGTATCCGTTGACCTGGATAACGATCACCTTGAATCCTGGATTCATGGCTACTGAGGGATCTACAAGATCACCATACAAGGGTTAAAGAATAATAGAGAAAATTTAGAATAGAGGCAAAGAGACAAGAAAGGAGTAGAGAAAAGGGGAGGGCGGCCAAGCTCTTGGGCGTCCACTATTGGAAGACAAA
Organism: Calamus simplicifolius; assembly: GCA_900491605.1. Classification (NCBI taxonomy): domain Eukaryota; kingdom Viridiplantae; phylum Streptophyta; class Magnoliopsida; order Arecales; family Arecaceae; genus Calamus; species Calamus simplicifolius. The sequence goes on along the minus strand of UESW01002039.1, from coordinate 255,510 downwards.
GGTGGTGGGCAGGGTTTCTCTTGGAGACTTGGGATGTTGGCATGCATAGGAAGAGGGAAATAATAGCACCAGAGAACCAATTAACAAAAATCACAATAACTCAAAACTTGGATTAATTGATTAATAATAAAAATACATCATTCATACAAGAGGGTCTCTTTTATAGAGCAAGAGACTTGGGGCCCAAGAAAATACAGATATGGAAAGAGAGAAAAGATAAAAAAGGCGCCCTAATCAAATTTGGCATGAAATCTGCAGTGTCAGATAAGGAAGGTGATCTTCTAGATGCAATCAGCGGCAGCTGATTCGGCATGAAATCTGTAGCATCCAAATGAGGCAGGTGATCTTCTAGATATGATTGAGATGCAATCAGCGGCAGTTTAATTTGGCATGAAATCTGCAACGTCTAGATGAGGAAGGTGATCTTGGAAAGCGGTCAGATGCAATTGGCGGCAGCTTGATTTGGCATGAAATCGGCATCGGCCAGATGAGGAAAATGATCATCCATATCGGAAAGGTTGCTTGCTCTGCTAGGTGGCATGTGGGCTGCTTGAAGTAGGTGTGGCACCAACTTGAATTTAGCAGCTGCTTTGTCTGACTGTGATGGCCTTATCTTCTGCTCCAATACTGATGTCTCCTCTTGTAAGCTGATGAACTTACTACATGACTCATATTAAAATAAACTGAATTGGATAGGACTCAATTTAGAATAAAATGAACTGGACGGGACTCAAATAAACTAAACTTTATTTTCCAACTCAAGACTTGAATCATAACTAATCAGATATCCACAGAGGGTTAAGAATCCTCTGCTTGATCCTGGTGCCGCACCAGATATCCACTTCCAGACTCTGCGTCAAGAGAGGATTGTTGGCTACCCTCAGCAAGGCAAAAGGAAAAAAAGATCTCTCCACTAGGAAGGAATTAGAGCTAAAGCAAGCATGAAAGGACAAGGCAAAGATGAAGAGCTCTACACTCCTTTTGCTTAGCTGATGCATGGCACACAAGCTCAAGGAGTGTGGGGGGCATTTGATGGGGCTAGTTGACCCCATGGGCCACAATGACAGCATCCGGACTTGGCAATTCGGCCTTCCCCCCATCCGCTACCTTTTCTCTCTCCTCCGCATGGAGCCAGCTTCTGTTCGGCCTCGGCTACCCCTCGGCCTCATACGGCCTCGGCACTCGGCTGCCCCCTCGGCCTCGCACGGCCTTGGCCTCGGTCAGCCTCGACTCCGGTTGGCCTCGGTCCCAATCAGCCTCGGCTCTGATCAGCCTCGAACCTTGTCGGCCTGGTCCCACAGTTGGCCTCGGCTCCGGTCGGTCTTAGCCCCAGTCCGCCTTGGCCCCAGTCGGCCCCGATCGACCTCGGCCTCGGTCCCACAGTTGGCCTCGGCTCCGGTCGGCCTCGGCTCCGATCAACCTTGGCCCCGGTCGACCTCGACTCTGGTCGGCCTCGGCCTCAGCTCCCAGCACCAAGCTCCCCTCGGCTTCCACTCGGCCTCGGCCTCGGACGACTGCCCCCTCGGCCTTGTAGACCCGCTACTTTGACGGGACATGGCCTGTCGCCACCTACTTTGATGGAACATGGCCTGCAGCTTGACAAGTCGCATGGGAGTAAGCTCCACAGCGCCTAAGGCTGCCATGTAGACCCGCTAATCCATTTTTTCCAAAATCATGGGCGATTACCGATATACAATGGGCAGTTGTCGGTATCTACTGTGCGTGCTTAGCAACTATGCACCCGCTTATTGAGCCGATCCTAATGGAAGGATTCGACTATCATCGACGAAGGGTAAGAGGGGCCCCCGAACAGGTATATAAGGACCCCGACCCCCAAGGGGGAGGGGGGCCTGAATCTCTACTCTCTCATTTAGATCCTGTTCTCCAAATCGCTGACTTGAGCATCGGAGGGTCTTCGCCGGCATCACCGGTCCGGAACTTTTCTTGCATATTTTCGGCTTAAGGAGGCGGTTTATGTCATTCCTCTAAAGGCCTACGAAGCATTTCTGTCGTCTGACGCTCCTCAGAAGTGATTTGGCAGCAACAATACGTTTTCGCTTATGTATTTATTTTTACCTTGATGATCCAACATGAATGACACTATTATTTTGGATGATGATTTTTATCAAAAGAAATTTCATAAATTCTAACATGGAATCCATCTTTCCAGCTTTCCCCTACTTGGACAAGAATGTTTCTACGGCAAGCAAGGACATCGGGGTGATTTCGTTGCCATTCTACTCACAAGCATCCAAATCAAGGTTCCGTTTTGGAGAGACAAGGGTGGGTTAACGAGGCCATGAGCCTCTCTCCTCTGTTTTGATTGCCGGCGAGCGGATGATTGGTCCAACTGATCTTGTCCTTGGTGGCCGATTGATCTCATTCCCTTGGCCTTTTCTTTTCCTTTTCGACGCACCTTGCCTCCACTCCCTCCATCTTCGCCGAGGTTTACCGGCTGTGACCAGGAGCCTCGCTAGCTGGCCTACGAGGATCCCCTGTTGGATTCCGTCAACAGTTCGAGTGATTTATGTTTAGTGTTTGTTTAAAATATTATTATATATTTTAAATATTATTAAACTATATCTTTATGATCTGATATATTAGGCTTAACTATTATATATTTTAAATAATATCAATTTACATCCATATGATCTGAAATTTATACTTAATTATCTATATCTTTTAAGTACTATCAAAATTGCAATCAATTTGATGGTGCTTATTTTAGATCCTCTATTTAATCATGTGGGGCAGGTATTACAGCCCCATCACTGTTTGAAGACAAATGATCATCTTGATTGACTTAACATTAAGGTTTATCTTCAACCTCTCTCTTTCTCCTACTGTTTTGTAGCAGCGGGGTCCTTTCATCATTTTTGGATCGATGGCCAATTATTGAGACTTGTTTTTTTTGGCCCTTTGGGCTTCACCCGTCACGATGGATTTATTAAGCTTAATATAAATTAAAATTCTATATTATTATTTTGATTAAATATTACATGATTTGATTGCAATTTTTCATACTATACTTTTTGAATTTTGTTGAGCTGAAAATTTTTAGGATAATATTCATAAGCTATCAAGTTTATTTTATTTGCACACTTTCACATTTAATATAATTTGGATATTAAAATTATTGTTCATACTCAAGTTTGCATTATTGATGTATATACAAAATAAATATATTATACAAATTTAATGCATGAGAAAATTGGTCATGTTGCAGCAACTCTAATTAAACTAAATCTTTTAATTAATTGACACTCGTGTTTCATAGGACCAAGCATGGTAAAACTTTAAAATGACAATAATAATGAAGAGGATTGCAATGGCTTTAGGAGTTATGTAGATGATGGTCATATTCTATCGATGTATTCTTATTTGGTAAAACTTTTTTATGGGACAAAGGAAGTGAATAGAATATTATATTATTAGAAATTTAGTATATCCTATTATTATCAACTTTTAAGAATATATTGTTTAATAGTCCTACTTGTATGTTATGATTCCAGACTTGTAGATGGGATTATAATGACGTAAGAACTCATAGAACCAATTAATTGTCCAATTAATTAGATAATAAAGAAACTTATTTTAAGAAACATGCTTTTAATTAACATGTATAATACTTATATTGGAAGATATTTCAATATGACATATATAATCCTACTCCTTTGTAGATGCATTATTTTTTTTTTTTTGAAAAGTGAGAAACTTTCAAAGGCTTAATCCTCAAACTAATGAAAAAAGAAATCATATGAGATACGTCTTATATGCATTAGCCATTGGTGGCTTGATGTATACCCAAATATATATGCATTTTGATATTACTTAGGTAATAAGTATACTTTTCGAATTACTTAAGTAGTTTGAATTTTGTTATTGAAAGGCTACAAAGAAAGTCATGAGACATTTGTTCACTTATAGGTGATCTAATCATCTCGAAGCAATTGGATATTCTGATGCTGATTATGCAGTTGTTCAAATGACAAGAAATCTATTTCTAGTTATGTATTTATAATGGTAGGAATTATTTCATAGAAAGTATGAACGAACACTTACAGTTACTTCAATTATTCAGATAGAATATGTGACATGTTGTAAGGATATATATCAAGCTCTTTGATATGCAATTTTATTTTAGAGGCTCATATTGTTGAGTTTATCTCGAGGCTGATGGTATGATTGTTGACCTGCTAACCAAAAGCTTAATTCCTAAGTTTTCAAGAACATATAACTCCTATAGGAATATTTAAGTCTTTTGATGTTTTCGATTAGTAAAAGTTTATGATATTATAATAAATACAATTATGATACTTATGTTTACATTATTCTTAAGAATATTATACATTACTATTTTTAGTCATGTGTTATTATTATGCACATATTTATATTTATTTATGGCATTATTTTTATATTGTGATCCAAGACATTTTGACCATGCCTTAATTATTTATAAGACATCTTATATGGATGCTTGGACCATTTAGTAAGTTGCATATTTATTATTTATTGCCATATATTTTTCATACCACACTTCCATACCGTATTATCTTAGCCATGAGATTATTTATACTTTGACATGTATGATATTTTATATCCATCTCAAATATTTTATTATAATCGTTGGGTGCTTATAATCTTTTTTAAAACAAATTTGCTTGAAAAGGTACTTGCCCACATTCGACATTTCTTATTGTAGCCATATTTCATATTACTTAATTCAAAGAATTTTTTCTAAAAAATCACGGCATATGCTATCCAAGTGAAAAAATGCTAGAATTCTCTGGTATGTGGACTAGTATGGTTATTCTTTAATTAAAACCCATAATAATTGAATATTAGATTAATAGAGTATTTTGTATAAGTTTATTATGTTTAGTAATTGTTGTTTATAACTTTATATTATTGGGTTATTGATGCACCTTATATTAGCGTGGACTTATGTTAAATGTTAGACAAATATTAAATTGATTATCATAAAAAAAAACTCTATCCTTACTATATAAATATTATTGTGATGCCCCTCCCAATAGTCTCACATCAAAGAATTGAGAGTTGGCTGTATGGTTTATAACCAGTTAAGAAAGATAGACAAGTACCAATTAGATCTCTTTTGGACTGCGATGGCCTATATTGGTGTGGACCTTTTTCGTCTTGCTTTCTTGTAACGAAATGAGTTCATGGGTGTTCAAGTCTGATGTCCGGGTTGTTACAATATGGTATCAGAGCCACAGGGCAGAGTGCTACATTGATGGGAACTATCTTTTGAACATGTGGAGCCACCTCTAAAACCCTACTTGCCATAACCAGTTAAGGAAGATAGACAAGTACCAATTTGATCACTTTTGGGCTAATGGTGGGCTAATGGCCAATGTTGGTATGGACCTTGTTCATCTTGCTTTTTTTGTAACAAATATATTCGTGGATGCTGCGGGCCCGGAACCCGGGTCGTTACAATTATGATTATACCTATTAAGTTAAAATGTTTCCAACATCCTTTATATAGCGAAAAGTTTTCTCTTATCAGTTATCACACAGACATAAAAATTCTAATCAAGTCATGCAACAAAGAAGCGTTATGGATCCTACGATAAACATTAATTTTATTGTTGAGGGGTAAATTGCCGCTGCATTAATAATCGTGCAAGGGGTTAGGATCAACCCTGACTCCCACTTGCTGTGCAATACCCGCTAGAGATGAATCAGCCTCAGTGGATCGGGGCGCCTTAGCCCCTTAGCGAGCCAAGGACTCCCAAGGCATGGGTCACATCTCTCGACCTCAGCCGAGCTATCCCCATCTCTCGGCCTCAGCCGAGCTATCCCTGTCTCTCGGCCTCATCCGAGCTACCCCTATCTCTCGGCCTCAGTCGAGCTATTCCTATCTCTCAGCCCCAGCCGAGCCATTTCTATCCTTATGCCCCGGCCAAACTCAGGCACTCAATCACCTCTGCGGAATCCGGTGCGGGAGAGTTCAAACAAAAATCATACCCAAGAGTGGCCTAGAGCCTACACCGTCTCCGAATCCCAAGACATCAACCAGCTCTCCCAGCCGTCGATCCTCTAACTAACGAGATACAAATCTTACTGACCTCATAACAAACTGGATTCAAATCCTAACGGCTTTCAAACCCACAACGCTCCCAAGGAATCAGGTGATCCTCTATAAATAGAACTGTCTTCCGGCTTCTCAGGTATGCGCACTTGCTTACTGGCCTACTCTCCTTATACCTTTGCTCACCCCTTTCCACCATTAACGCTCTGCTCAGAGCTCTCGAGAGGCCACCCTTGGAGAGACTCTTCAGCGAGAGCCTTCTCTTCACATTTGTTGATTGCCGATCCCTGCTGACTTGAGCGTCGGAGGGTCTTCCGCGGAGGGCCACCCCTAACGCCTCTAGCGTGAGGACTGTTTTGCAGGTCCGCCCAGGAGGGAGCCCGATCGCGCCCGAGTTGGAGGACAGATTTCAGTAGCAACAAATTGGCGCTAGAGGAAGGGCTCCTCAAGTCCCATAAACTTGTGATTCAGGAGACAATGATCTCGATATGAAAGAGAACCTCTCCCATGGCCAATCGAAGAAAGGCTACCTCCGAAGCCCGGGACCAGGTCGCCTCCCAAAGACCTGATCCGGTGAGCAGCGTAGCACCACTACCACCACCAGTTGAAACCCCATCGCCACCGGTGGCCCCAGTGACCCAGGACCAGTTTGCCTCGCTGGTCTAGTAGGTCCAAGCTCTGGCCAATCTGATCAATGGGCATTTTGAAGCTCCCCGTGCAGCTGCCCCTACTCCGCACCTTCCTGAGAAGAATGTGGCCCATGCTCATCAAGCGGTCTCTTTTTTCGGCCCGCATGGGGTTGTTGACCCCCCTCATTGCCCTATGGAAGCTGAGCCAGCCCCCCAAGGGGTCTACAGCAAGGATCTCCCCTGATCTCGGCAGGCCCGATCCCTTTCTCCGGTGTTCTCTCGTCATAACTCAACACTGTCTCATCTCTCTCCTCGCCCAGCTCCTACTACCGTACCAGAGGAGATTCGCCGATAACTCTGGGAGATGCATCAGGAGTTGGACGCCGCCAAGCAGGCCCATCTGCTCTAGCATAAAGCAGAGCAGGGCATTCCCTTCTCTAAAAAGATCATGGAGGAAGTGATTCCCTCCCACGTCAAGCTGCCCGCCATCGAGCCTTACCATGGATCCTTTGATCCCGACAACCATCTCAGCAGCTTCCGATCGATCATGATGTTCCATGGGGCATCAGATGCGATCCTCTGCCGCGCCTTCCCTTCCACCCTCAGGGGATCCGCTCGAACTTGGTTCAATGCCTTGAACCCAGGTTCTATTGGTTCATTTGACAAGCTGAGCCACCTCTTCATTAGCCAGTTCGTCAGTAGCCATCGCCATTGGTGGAGATCTGACTCCCTCTCTGAGGTTAAGCAGAGAGAGGGGGAGTCCTTGAAGAAATATCTCGGCCATTTCAATACGGCCATGCTGGAAGTGGACCACCTTAATCATGAGGTGGCCATATCCGCCCTAGCAGGCAGAGTGCTAAAGGAGAGTGACTTCTACCTGCCGCTGGAGGTCAGCTACCCTCCGAACCTCTCCGACATGATGGCCCTAGCGGACAAGTACGCCAGAGTCGAGGAATCATGGAGGGCTAGCCGCACCGAGCTGACAAGGAAGAAGGAGTCCAAGGGCTCAGATAAGCATCGATCCGCCCACCAGCAAAGCCCACCTTGCCGCCAAAGGTTCCTCCACCGCCGCCGAGGAACCATACCCAGAGCCCGCCTAGGAGGTTCAACCGGTTCACTCCGCTCACTGCCCCGAGGATGGAGATCCTCATGGAGATAGAGCGCCAACTCCCTCGACTACCTCCTCTCTGAGAAAATGCGGCCCGGAGAGACCCTGCCAAATATTGCCGCTACCATCGGGATCATGGCCACGACACCGAGGAGTACTGGCAACTGAAGAATGAAACTGAGAGGCTTATCTAGCGGGGTAGGCTGGACCAATTTAGGAGAGCACCCGATCCAAGAAACGGGGGCGACCGCTAGCTTGAGCCCAGCAGCCTCCTCTTCCAAATCCTTCGGTCATCGGCCACATCAATGTGATCGAGGCAGTCGGTAGTCCATCGAGCTGGCGGGACGATGAAAAAGGTTCAGCGCCAAAGAAAGCGCGGACCAATGAGCTCTCCTTCTCCGACAGCGACCTCCAAGAGATACAGTTCCCGCATGACGATGCGTTGGTTGTATCCCTCTGTTGGATTACGGAATGAAAAATCCCAATCTAATTGGAATAAAATGGCAGCGGAAACAAAATAAATTTATTCCATAACCCACCAAGGATCACATGTGTTTCATAAAAACGAAAGAAGGATAGACAAAAATATTACCTTTTGTTGATCAGTATGTAATCCGTCTGTTCTTGTGTTGGGTTTGCTCGGATCTTCAAAGGTGCTGCCTTTAGAAAGATGAACACCCTTTACAAGTATCCACACACGAACGGACACCAAACAGTTTTTGAATGCTAGTTCAAAGTTCATTTTTCTCAAAAACGAACCATCGTCTTCAACTCTCTGTTTTTCTATTTTTCAAGGCAAAAGATACGACCCTTCAAATGCCCCAATAGACATTAAAAACGTATATATCATATATATACAAGTCTGCTAGGGGGCCCAATAGACATTAAAACGTATATATCATATATATACAAGTATGCTAGAGGTTTTTGGTTAACTAGGATTTTAATTAATATTTATTTAAAACTCCTTTTAAATAATAACAATTTAAATCCTAGTCCTTACCAAATAAGGAATTTATATTTTTAACCAAAAACCTTTATGGATTATTTCCTTATCCAATAAGAAAATATAACTAATTAATTACTTATCATAATTTAAATTACGAATTTAAATTTTCTCAAAATTAAACTCGAATCTAAATAACAACTAATTATTGTTTATAATTTAAAATAATTTCATCATTTTAAATTACTATAGAGAGTAACAAACCGTAACCATTATTGTCCGTTCTTAGTGTGCACCCTATAGGTTCAATTAACGTTGGCAGTAGGCCTAAATCACATTTTGATCCTACAAGTCATAAGCGGCCTCTAGCAAGACATTGTGACTACCCAAGTTAAATGAAAAGCTCATGTTCCGAGACAACCTTAAAGTAGCCAATGACATAATCCTTTTGTCACATGATATCTTGATAGAATATAAGGCATGGAAAAAGTCAACCTTATATCGCTCTATCTTTAATTTTTCGAAACCCAATTAGACTGACTAAACAAATGATATTGATCTCCATCAATTTATTTGAGCACGGCCATGCATTTCTCAATCTCAATCATCGAGGGGCCCAGAGATATCTCTCTTATAATAAGAGGGACAAATTCCATCTTAATCACTCATATCTCGCTACATGATTCTTATTATGTTCAAGCATAATCTTTATAATTATCCGGTTAAAGACAACATTTGATTATGTCAAAACATAATATTCCTCATGTTGAGAACTATAGCAATCTCAGGTCTAAGGATTTAAGACACAACTACTAGAGATTAACTTATGACTTTGATCCATGTATTAATCTCAAGGCGGGTCTTGTCCAATATTTGTTCTCAACAAATACATATAAATTTGATTTGTATCTCATACACAAATTCATCCCATGAATATCAATCAAATTTTATACTAATCTTAATTTATTGTTATTCCCACATCAATAACCAATTAGGGACATTTAGAATAATTAATAATATTATTCAAGGACATTATTATATAATAAACATGCAGATTATGATAATAGTAAATGCTCATAAATATTCAAAATACCATGTCCATACAATAGGCCTAGGGCACTATTACTAAAAATCTCCCACTTGTACTAGGCCCATTCATTAATGTATCTATTACCTATGAACCTAGTATGACGATCATGCTTTGCTTGTGGTAGAGGCTTAGTCAATGGACAAGCAACATTGTCATCTGTTGGAACTCTGCATATGTTTACGTCACCTCTCTCAATGATTTCTTGAATGAGATGATAACGCCTAAGAATGTGTTTGGATCGCTGATGTGACCTAGGTTCCTTTGCTTATGCGATAGAACCATTATTGTCACAATGAACATCAATAGGATTTGTGATGCTAGGAACCACTCTAAGTTCAATAATGAACTTCTTGATCCAGTAAAGGGATCCTTTGTCATCTTACCCAATAGACAAGATTCACATGTATCATATGATTCAAAATCAAATGAGTTCAAAAGTCCATCTTGATAGAGTTTTGATATGCGTTTCTCATTTATATGGCCAAGGCGACAATGCCAAAGATAGGTTGAATTTAAGTCATTGAACTTAAATTTCTTGGTAGTTATGTTATAGGCAGAAGAATTGTTGGATTTTTAAAGATTCAAAACATAAAGACCATCTAATAATTCGGCATTTGCATAGAACATGTCTTTATGATAAATGAAGCAATTATTATTCTTAATAATAAAAGAAAAACCATCATTATCCAAACAAGAAACTGAAATAATATTCCTACACATTGTAGGAACATAAAAGCAATTGTTCAAAACTAATAAAAGCCCACTGGGCAAAGAAAGTCCGTAACTTCCTATAGCTAAAGCAGCAACTTTTGCTCCATTGCCTACTCGAAGATCAACTTCACCCTTCTTCAGTTGTCTACTCCTTTTAAGCCCCTGCACATTTGTGCAAATATGAGATCCACATCCAGTATCTAATACCCAGGAACTAGAAGGAGAAAAATTAATCTCTATAACATAAATACCTGAAGAACCGGTCTCACCAGTCTTCTTCTTCTTCTTTAGATCCTCCAAATACAGCTTGCAGTTTCTCTTCCAATGATCAGGTTCATTGCAAAAGAAACAGACACCCTCCTTTGGGGCTTTAGCATTGGGTTTAGGATTGGGCTTGGGTTGAGCATTGGACTTTCCAGCCCTTCCTTTACCCATTCCTTTTCCTTTCTTCATAAAGCTCTTTCCCTTTTGAACCATCAGAACATGGCCAGGTTTAGACTTAATATTCTGTTCAGCAGTTTTAAGTATCGTATGTAGCTCAGAAATTGATTTGTCCATTTCATTCATATTATAATTCATGACAAACTGGCCATAACTATCAGGAAGTGAATTTAGGATCAAATATGTTGCCAACTCTTGGCTCAATGAAAATCTAAGCCTATCAAGGTGCTCAATATAGCCTTTCATTTTCAACACATGAGCGCTAACTGAAGCACCCTCAGCTATTTTGCAAGAGTGCAATGCCTTGGTAGTATCATACCTTTCTTGCCTTGCTTGTTGCTGGAACATTTCCTTTAGATTGACAATCATATCATAAGTTTCCATGTTTTTCAAATCTTTCTAAAGTTTAGAACTCATGGTAGCTAGCATCAACATCAATAGAGTCATTATGATGCTTCTCATAAGCATTCTTTTCAGCTCTAGAAGCATTATCGGCTGGTTCTTCAAGGTGAGGTTGATCCGGGACATAAAGCTTCCTTTCTTGTTTGAGAATAATTCTTAAATTTTGAAACCAGTCAAGGAAGTTAGTCCCAGTAAGTTTGTCCTTCTCAAGGATTGATTGCAGTGACATAGTAGAATTGTTATTATTGTTGGCCATCTACAATAAATGCAAAGTTCGTTAAGTATTTTAATTATGAAAAACTTCCACTAAATTAACAACCCTCAATAATAATAATCATATTAATTTAGTAAGCTAAGATCCATATTTATACATAACTTTAAGTCAGCTTTGGCATGACACTTAAAATTAAGTTATTTAGGTAGGTAACTCTTACCAATTGCAACTCATGCAACTCTTAGAAATTTATGAGTTTTGACATCATATGTCCCGGCATGTTTAAATCCCATCTCATGCCATTAGGCCCAAAACCATTTTGATAACCTAATTAAGTTAAACCATTTTTAAACATATGGGTAGCACCATTACTCATCTTGTCTCACTAATGTAACCTAATGTACTTCTACTTTGGTAGAACCCACATTAAGGTGATAAAAGCCTTGACAAGTGTTTAAATATGGATGGCATGTCAACTTAAAATTTTATGTGAGGGATCTAGATAGATTTCATCATGAATTTAGTATCACATACTCATTGATATCATCATACATAGCATCTCATACATGTATATAATAAACGTGTCATAGTATGGCCTTATCTAGATTGATCTTCATAAGCCAATATGAAGATCAATGGTCAATCCTAGGTAATAATGAGCAACACCATAATGTCTACTTGACCATCATCTTGTGAATAGACACCTAGCTCCTCCATCACCATGGTTGGATTGCATGACTTCAAATGGCTTGCTTTATCTTCTTGTTTTATTACAATAAATAAACAAATACTATAAAAAGTAAAAGAAAAATCACAATGAAACAAAATGGAATGCATGCCATATTTAATAATTACAACCCTTATAAAAGAATAATAAAAACCTGCCAATCACATTGGTCACAAGGCCATACTATGCACCATACAAAGCAACATACCATGCAAAACATATCATGTTATTATATAGCATATACATATTGCATTAAAGAAAATATGTTATAATAGGCGTGTTGTTTAAAACCAATTAAATTTATGAGGCGCTCCGATTAGGTAGTACGGCGGTTGTTTTGTCCTAAAATTTTGATTTTTATTGATCTCATCAATAAATGTAAGGCTTACATCCGCACCACCATAAACAGCAATTGATAAATCCTTATTGATATGTGAATTCAGTTCATGTATTAATCTAATTAAGATAACACTGAAATCATATATCATGCTATTAAACACTTTAATTGCAATATCTCATTCGGATTCTTAATCATATTAACGAATCCTTACAGGAAACAAATTCATCAATTAACACCTTAGAAAACCTATTATCTATGTCGTTCGCGCAAGCCCTAATATCTCATATATACATGAACGCAAATCATTCCAAGATCATATACATCTCATACATACAATCAAACATGGCATAATCGATTTTTATGAAAATGCAAGTGGCTCTGATACCACTGTTGGATTACGGAATGGAAAATCCCAATCTAATTGGAATAAAATGGCAGCGGAAACAAAATAAATTTATTCCATAACCCACCAAGGATCACATGCGTTTCATAAAAACGAAAGAAGGATAGATAAAAAATATTACCTTTTGTTGATCAGTATGTAATCCGTCTGTTCTTGTGTTGGGTTTGCTCGGATCTTCAAAGGTGCTGCCTTCAGAAAGATGACCACCCTCTACAAGTATCCACATACGAACGGACACCAAACAATTTTTGAATGCTAGTTCAAAGTTCATTTTTCACAAAAACGAACCATCGTCTTCAACTCTCTGTTTTTCTATTTTTCAAGGCAAAAGACACAACCCTTCAAATGCCCCAATAGACATTAAAAACATATATATCATATATATACAAGTCTGCTAGGGGGCCCCAATAGACATTAAAACGTATATCATATATATACAAGTCTGCTGGCCCAATAGACATTAAAACGTATATATCATATATATACAAGTCTGCTAAGGATTTTGGTTAACTAGGATTTTAATTAATATTTATTTAAAACTCCTTTTAAATAATGACAATTTAAATCCTAGTCCTTACCAAATAAGGAATTTATATTTTTAACCAAAAACCTTTATGGATTATTTCCTTATCCAATAAGAAAATATAACTAATTAATTACTTATCATAATTTAAATTATGAATTTAAATTTTCTCAAAATTAAACTCAAATCTAAATAACAACTAATTATTGTTTGTAATTTAAAATAATCTCATCATTTTAAATTACTATAGAGAGTAACAAACCGTAACCATTATTGTCTGTTCTTAGTGTGCGACCCTATAGGTTCAATTAACGTTGGCAGTAGGCCTAAATCATATTTTGATCCTACAAGTCATAAGCGGCCTCTAGCAAGGCATTATGACTACCCAAGTTAAATGAAAATCTCATGTTTCGAGACAACCTTAAAGTAGCCAATGACATAATCCTTTTGTCACATGATATCTTGATAGAATATAAGGCATGGAAAAAGTCAACCTTATATCGCTCTATCTTTAATTTCTCGAAACCCAATTAGACTGACTAAACAAATGATATTGATCTCCATCAATTCATTTGAGCACAGCCATGCATTTCTCAGTCTCAATCATCGAGGGGCCCAGAGATATCTCTCTTATAATAAGAGGGATAAATTCCATCTTAATCACTCATATCTCACTACATTATTCTTATTATGTTCAAGCATAATCTTTATAATCATCCGGTTAAAGACAACGTTTGATTATGTCAAAACATAATATTTCTTATGTTGAGAAGTATAGCAATCTCAGGTCTAAGGATTTAATGACATAACTGCTAAAGATTAACTTATGACTTTGATCCATGTATTAATCTCAAGGCGGGTCTTGTCCAATATTTGTTCTCAACAAATACATATAAATTTGATTTGTATCTCATACACATATTCATCCCATGAATATCAATCAAATTTCATACTAATCTTAATTTATTGTTATTCCCACAACAATAACCGATTAGGGACATTTAGAATAATTAATAATATTATTCAAGGATTATTATATAATAAACATGTAAATTATGATAATAGTAAATGCTCATAAATATTTAAAATATCATGTCCATACAATAGGCCTAGGGCACTATTACTAACACCCTCAATCTTAACAATTATGATGTATACCGAATCCTTATTGATAGTGGAAGCTCTGTCAACGTTTTGTATCTTGATGTGTTTGTGAAGATGAAACTGCTTATGGAGAATCTCCGAGCCGTGGACTCCACCCTAATGGGGTTCACCGGCGATGTTATTACCTCGGAGGGGGTCGTGACCTTGATGTTCCGCGCGGGAACTTGGCCCAGTGTTGCCACTGTTCATACAGATTTTCTGATGACCAAGCTTCGGTCGTCCTACAATGCAATTTTTGGGAGACCCGGCCTGATGTCCCTTAGAGCTGTTGTCTCCATCCCGCACCTAGCAATGAAGTTCCCTACCAGATGGGCGTGGAAGTAGTTCGAGGAAACCAAGCTGTAGCTCGGTAGTGCTTCGTCACCAGCCTTCAATCTAAACTACCCGAGGTTGATGAGCTGGACGCTCGAGAGGATTTTGCCGAGCAATGAGGAGAACCAGCCGAAGAGCTGGAGGAGGTACCGTAGGACGAAGCCCGACCTGACCGAGCCATAACGATCGGGTCACTACTGAAAGGGAAGCCCCGGTTGGAGCTGATTGACTTCCTCCGAAGGAATGCCGATGTCTTTGCCTGGTCCGCCTTTGATATTCTTGGAATCAGCCCAGACATTCTCGTCCACCATCTTAATGTGGATGAGATGTCCTGGCCCATGAAGCAGAAGAAAAGGAGCTTCGTCCCTGACCGACAGAGGGCAATTGAGGAAGAAGTCGGCAAGCTCATCAAGGCAAATTTCATTCGGAAGGTAAATTATCCCAACTAGCTGTCCAATGTTGTCATGGTGAAGAAGTCGAATGGTAAATGGCGGATCTGCATCGACTTTACCGACCTTAATAAAGCATGCCCGAAGGATAACTTGCCCGAAGGACAACTTCCCTCTCCCTCGGATCGACCAGCTTGTGGATGCCACTTTCGGTAATCAGATGTTGACCTTCATGGACGCATATTCGGGCTACAACCAAATCTGAATGGCGCCTGAGGATGGAGAAAAGATAGCCTTCATAACCGACCGAAGTACTTATTGTTACCACGTCATGCCTTTTGGTCTGAAAAATGTAGGTGCTACTTACCAAAGGCTGGTTAACAAAGTCTTCAATAAGCAAATCGGTCGAAACATGGAGGTATATGTCGACGACATGCTGGTCAAAAGCAAAGAAGCATCCCAGCATATTGAGGATCTTTCTGAGAGCTTCGCGATACTCCAAAAATATCGGATGAAGCTCAACCCAACAAAATGCGCCTTCGGTGTCAACTCTAGGAAGTTCTTGGGCTTCATGGTTTCTCAGCGGGGCATTAAAGCCAATCCGTAGAAGATTCAAGCCCTTCGGCAAATGGCACCCCCAGCATTTGTCAAAGAGGTCCAGCGCCTGACTGGAAGGATCGCGGCCCTCAATCGCTTTGTGGCTCGATCGACTGAGAGGTGCCTTCCTTTCTTTAAAGCTCTTCGATCTGCCAAGAATTTCCAATGGTCCGCCGAATGTCAGAAATCATTGAGGACCTCAAGAGATATCTCAGCTCTCCACCTCTCCTCAGCAGTCCGAATCCAGGAGAAGTGTTATTTCTGTACTTCGCAGTTTCAGAAGGTGCAGTTGGCTCGGTGCTGGTCAGAGAAGAGAACAAGACCCAAAAGTCGATCTACTATGTTAGCAAGCTGCTCTGAGACGCTGAGACAAGATACAACCGAATCGAGAAGTTGGTGTTGGCCCTTATAACGTCGGTTCAGAGGTTGCGGCCATATTTCTAGGCACATTCGGTGACGGTCCTTACCGACCAACCTATCAAGGCGGTGGTCCATCGCCCGAAGACATCAGGGAGAATGGCCAAATGGGCCGTCGAGCTAAGCAAGCATAATATCCGATACCAACCTCGCCCACCATCAAAGCGCAAGTTCTAGCTGATTTCCTCCTTAAATGTACCATCCTGGAGGATGGCTCCACTCCGGACTTTTTGAGCATCTGAGACCTAACGCCCTGTGGCTGCTCCATGTCGACGGATCATCTAACGCCCATGGCTTTGGCGCTGGCTTAGTCCTCACCAGCCCAAGGGGGTGACCTTCGAGTACGGCGTTCGCTTCTCCTTCCCAACCTTCAACAATGAAGCAGAATATGAAGCTCTGCTCGCTGGACTCCGAATCACCCGTGACCTTAAAGTGAAGAAGCTGAATGCCTTTACTGACTCTCAATTGGTAGCCAGTCATGTACGAGGCGAGTTTGAGGCCCGAGAGCCGAACATGATTTGGTATCTCCAACAGGTGCGAGACTTGCTTTCCCACTTCTCTGAATTTGAGGTTATCCAGATCCCAAGGTCTGAGAATGCACACGCCGACCTATTGTCTCGGCTGCAACCGCGGAGTCAATGGATTCCGAGCAGAAGTTTCCCCTGGAGATCCTGGAAAGGCCTAGCATCGCGGAGGCAGACCGAGTGATACAGGTCGAGGCCGAACCATCCTGGTTCGACCCCATACTGAGGTATCTTAAAGAAGGGTCGCTCCCAGCCGACCGAAAGGAAGCAAGGAAGCTAAAAATGTAAGCCACCCACAATGTGCTGATCGACGACCAGCTGTATAAGCGGTCCTTCTCCATGCCGCTACTCAAGTGCCTTCGCCCATCCGAAGCTGATTACGCTCTCTGGGAGGTACATGAGGGAATTTGCGGCAACCATCTGGAGAGCCGGTCCTTATGCCACAAGGTGCTGCGCCTAGGGTACTATTGGCCCACCATGCAAAAAGATGCTGACGACCTCGTCCGAGCTTGTGACCTATGTCAGAGACATTCCAACATCCAGAGGCTCCCCTCCGCCAGTTTGGTCCCTATTTCCTCTGCTTGGCTCTTTGCTAAGTGGGGGATGGATTTTCTTGGCCCTTTTCCCTTTGCCACTGGACAGAGAAAGTTCTTGTTTGTCGCCATCGACTACTTCACCAAGTGGGTGGAGGCCGAGGCAATTGCCCAAATAACCAAAGCTCGAGCCAGGGACTTCATGTGGAGATCCATCATCTGCTGCTTCAGCCTTCGCATACTGTTATCACTGACAATGGCAAGCAATTTGACAACCCAAAGTTCCGAGGTTTCTGCAATGAGCATGGAATCTGACAATGCCTAACGTCGGTAGGGCATCCGCAAGCCAACGAAGAAGCTGAAGTAACTAACTGGACCCTGCTTCAAGGGATCAAGGCTCGGCTTGCCAGAGCCCAGGACAGGTGGGCGGATGAACTTCACCACGTCCTATGGGCCTACCGCACCACCCAGAGAATCCCCACTGGCGAGACCCCATTCTGGATGGCCTTCGGCACGAAAGTCGTCATCCCGTGAAGATAGGGCTTCCTTCTCCACGAGTGGAGAGCTACTCGGAGGAAGCCAACGACGAGCAGCTCCGCACCAACCTCGATCTGGTGGAAGAGATCAGAGAGAAAGCTCGAATCAGAGTAGCTGCATACCAGCAAAGAGTGGCTCATTATCACGAGGTCATTGGACCTGACACCTACAAGCTCCAGGATCTGAGCGGGAAATCTATTCCCGAATGTGGAATTCGAACAATCTCTGCATATGCCATTAGTAGGGTACGCTTTCTATAGACTTGCCCCATTTGCAGCTTTGGCATCTTGTTTCTATTATCCATGGCAAGACCGCTACAATTATTTTTTTCGAAAAAGTCGTAATAGAAAACAGATGCTATTACGCATCCATTCTTGGCACAATCGAGCTATCTTCGTACCTCGGCTGGGCCGAGTCTTGAGCTAAATCTCCGTACCTTGGCTGGGCCGAGTCCTATTTCACAAAGACTTAGTATGGCCGAGTACCCCCAGTGCGGCTAGGGACCAAGTGATCTCCAAAACTTCGACCAGATTCGGGCAGCTTACAAGCCCCGACCGAACCAAATGTTAAAGAAAACTCCGATCGGATTCGGGCAGCTTACAAGCCCCGGTCGGACCAAATGTTAAAGAAAACTCTGATCGGATTCGGGCAGCTTACAAGCCTCGGTCAAACCAATGGTGAAGAAAACTTTGACCGGATTCGGGTAGCTTACAAGCCCCGGCCGGACCAAATGTTAAAGAAAACTCCGACCGGATTCGAGCAGCTTACAAGCCCTGGCCGGACCAAATGGTAAAGAAAACTTCGACCGAATTCGGACAGCTTACAAGCCCCAGCCAGACCAAATGGTAAAGAAAACTTTGACCAGATTCGGGAAGTTTACATGCCCCGGCCAGACCAAATGGTAAAGAAAACTTTGACCGGATTTGGGCAGCTTACAAGCCCTGGCCGGACCAAATGGTAAAGAAAACTTCGACCGGATTTGGGCAGCTACAAGCCCCGGCCGAACCAAATGTTAAAGAAAACTCCGATTGGATTCGGGCAGCTTACAAGCCCTGACCGGACCAAACGGTAAAGAAAACTTCAACCGGATTTGGGTAGCTTACAAGCCATGACTGGGTCAAACGGTGCAGAAGCCTTGGCTTGAGCCGGTGCACGTCTCTTACCAAAATCCTCAGCCAAACCGAGTGATATCTCCATACCTTGGCAGGGCCAAGTAAAACACCGAAAAGCCTCGGCAACAACCGAGCGATATTCTTAAACCTCGGTAACAACCGAGCAATATTCTTAAATCTCGGCAACAACCGAGTGATATTCTGAAGCCTCGACTACAACTAGATGATGTATTATCTGAAACCTCAGTCAAGTCAAATGACGTACTCATAAAACATTATTTGAAGCTCCGGCCTAGACGAGTAATCTCTCAAACACTCCGACGCAACTAAGACGTCCTATTATACTTCGACAGAAGCAAGCAACCTTCTTCTGCTCAACAGTTAAGACACGCGAGCTGTCTCTTTCCGAAGAAATACCTGCTTCGTTCTACAAATGAGATCATGCTCACCACATGGGTTCACAAGACCGCCCAGGTCTACCTCTGACCCAAGCAGGGATAAACGCTTTTCTCCACTGGGGACCAAATATCGGTCTTAGCAAAAATAAGGTAGCAAGAATGCTACCGAAATATGCTATGACACAAAAAGCGTGATATGGGTGTAGCAACTCTCAAACATAATCCCATCAAAAAGAAGCTGATGCTAAAAGAAGAAAGAATAAAACTTTCTTTATTTCTTCATCAATGAAAAAGAGTTACAACCTCCTAAGAGGCATTACAAGTGCATCGTGGCACAGGAAATAAAAACGAGTAAATAGCTCGACCGGACTGCTTTAGTCAGCTTCGGTTAATAATGATGTTTCGGCATCTGACCCAAGAGATCAGACAACCAATCAGCTCGCCCTGAACCATCGGTTAAGGCCAAGCCGGCTTCCCACGGGTCCTCTAGATGAGCAAAGAGATCCAAGAACAGAATGAAGACCCGTGGATGCTGATGCTGAGGATGCGTTTCCCCCAAGTGGGATACCGGGCTGCTAGACACTGCCCAACTGTGAAAAGCGTGGGACAAGCAAACCAGCACGGCTCTCAACTCCCTCTTCATAAGCAAAAGATCCCCCAGCCGGATGAGCTAAGGGAACCAACCCGAGGGAGAAGAAAAAGTCTGTGCGTACTACGGGGGTCATGTGCACTTCCTACCCTACGACCCCCGCAGCAAACCACAAAGGACACACAGGAAGTACATATGTGCGCTCTCCATGTGATCTCTGCAGACCTCCCGTGCGCTCTCCATATGATCTTTGAAATTCCTCTCTTGAGGACGGTCTGCTCTTCAGCAACTTCTTCATCACCCCAGCTATCTGGGGGAAGTCGACTTGCAAAAGGAAAATTCTCACCACCCTCAACCTAGGGGACACAGACATCATGAAAACTCTCACAATTCACAGAGAAGAAAGCCTTGGGAGATAGCCTAACACGGCCCCCTCCTTCCATTTTATAGGCAAACGGACCGGGAGCAGCTATTAGAGCAAAAAGCCCCAAGATTCAAAATGCCCTGGCCACACTACCACGTGGCATCCTAGGATGAAAAGAGCGCTCCTCGAAGCATGCCAAATGTGTTACCCATGCCATGATGCATGCCAAAAGATTTTTCTCTGATCCCGAATCAAAAGCCTTAAGTGCAGGAAATTGACCGCCGGTCCTTAAGATACTGATAGGCCTGGAAAATCGCTCGATGAAAATGACATGCTCCAATGACGAACGAGTGCTTATATCACACGCTAAAAAGACCTACATTGGAAAAAGCCGACGGGATAAATGACTCCGGAAAATAGCGAGGCATCCTTTTGCAGCTTGTAAAGCCATATTATCCATTTCGACAAAAAGAAGGTCAACTTGCCTTGGAAAAGACAAGGCACTGGCAGAGTAATAAAAACGCACAGAAGCCAAGTACTCCTCAATAAAGGCACATGATATCCCCTGCTCCGGCCCAACCGCCCATTATGTCTTGGCATAAACTGAGACATCACCTTGTGCTTCAACTCAAAGCCAAGATTGCCTCTATACTTCGGACTAAACCGATGCATCTCTTCTCGGTTCAATATAACCGAGCGTTATGTTATGCCTCGATCTAGATCGAGATAGCTGCCCTTGCCTCAACAACAATGGAACGCTCCATATACCTCGGCAGAGCCGAGTATACGCAATGCTCCGGCTGAAACTTACGAGTTCCATTTACCTCGGTCAAAATAGGGACACCATGATCTAGCCTCGCTAAGATTACTAGAGATTCCCCGGAAGGGTGGTTCGTTTCGTAAGACCCGAACGATAAGAAAAAATGTTCCGGAGGTTGTAGCAGACACAAAAATTGCAAAAATTCCTTTTCATTCACCACAAAAGGAGAAACAAAAGGAAAAAAAAAGGTACATGAGCCCTCACAGGGGCTTATCATCTTCTCCAGGCACCACTGAGCTTTCCCTGTGCCGCAGAGATGGCCCGGCCACTTGTCGTTGGAGGGATGCCACCTGCCTCTCCAGCCAGCTGTTGTCTTGGCGGAGGAGCTCGATCTCTCTTGTAGTAATAGCCAATACTGCTCGGCCGTCTTCCAGATTTGTTCACGATCCACAAATAGTGACGCTAAAACCTCCCCATCGATGGTCACTGTGGTGCGGCCCCAACAGGGCCCCCCACGGCCGCTAATGCCACTGCTTGGTGTTTCAATCAATTGCCCCTCACCTCTGGAAGCCATCTCAGTATCTAAAAATATGACAAGATCAGCTAAAAAGATGATTAACGAGGGCGCTCCTCCACTCATTTTTAAACTGCTCCTGGCGGGTATCTCGATCGCCAGGACCATTAATTCCAACATTACTACCGCGGGACACGCCACGTGTCACCACCTTAGCGGGAGCTCACGGGAAACGAAGAGTTCCGCTCCCTCATTGAAGAGGATCATCAGTAACTTTGCGGCACTTGGGATGTGCCCCCTTTTCTTGGGACCAAACCCCCTCCATTCGAATTATGTTACCTGAAGCTATATTCCTTACGTCCAAACCTGTGCATCGGACTGGGGAACCTAAGCCAAAAGCACGCCTACTTCTTCACTCCAAACAAGCTGAACTGTTCAACCTTGGCTCTAACCAGGATACCCCTGCAATTCTCGACCATTCCCAGTCGAACTATCCAATACTTCGATGGGGTGAATTCCCTTACCCACTCCGAGCGGGACTGAAACTATGTTCCTCGGCAGCACCAGACCATTTTATTCCTCGGCCGAGCTTGCCCATTCTCTATTTCGGACAAACCGGGTAATCCTCATACCTCGGCCTTGACCGAGACGCCTATTCTAGCCCGAGTTCAACTGACTTAAGAGTGCAAATGAGTTATAATTTATTCGCAGTTGGAAGAAAACTTGATATAAAAGATCAGCCAGGAAAACAAACAAATAGAGGTGAAAAACCCGTTCATCAGAAATTTCAGTCAGGCCACAAGTCCAAAAAGCAAAAAATACACAAATGACCCTCAAGAATCAGGGGCTGGATCAGTCCCAGCGGTATCCTCAGCAACACTCGGAGAGGCTTGGCTCGCTTCGCCCACTTCAAAAGTTGTCTTTCCTTCGGCGGCAAGCTTGGAGTATCCTTCGGGAGTCGCGGCATCGCTAGAGCCCAAAATTGCATCAAGATCGACGTCTGAGATGTTTTCGTACTCGACTTCTTCGGCCCCCGGGGTACAGGCTTCAAAGGGTTCAACATCCAAAAAGGAGAGGTCCCATTCTGGATGCTCCCGAGATATTCTAGTTCAGACCTCCTCCGCGCCAAGCTGAAAAGCCTCGGCACAAGTCTCATCTTGTTAGCCCCGAAGTATGGCGAGATGCCTTTCAGCCTCGGCAACTTGGCTCCGGAGTGAGACGATTTTCTCCTCAGTCTCGGTGACCCGCCCTTCGAGCTCTGAGCTCCTTTGTCGACTCGACGATAGTTCCCCTTATAGGGTCTCTAATTGGCTTCGGCCCTCCAATTTCGCCTTCTCTATCTGCAAACACAGGGTTAGCTGATGCAACAATGAGGCGATATGAAGATTAAAAAGACAATATCGTACCTCCTCCTCCTGTCGAGCTAATCTCCTGGTTAATTCCTCGACCTCGCCGAAGGCCCTCATCTTGTTGGCCTTAACCAGCTTGATCCTATCCTTGAGGTCGTTGATCCTCGACTGCTTGCTGTTGGCTTCTTCCCTAGACTGGGAGAGCTCGTTATCAAGCTTGGCCAATTTCTCCTGATCCCATCTGTTCCTGTCATCCTTGGCAATAATGCAATGATTTAGCTGTCGGACTTTCTCCTCCGACTCGCCAAGCATTCTATTCAGGCGATTCTTCTCGGCAGTTTGTCTCCCCAGCTTGTCTCGACTTTTGTCGAGCTGCTTCCTAGCAATTTCCATTTCTTCAGCATGTCTGGATGTGACTTGTGATAACTACGAGCATGCTTCATCGTACCTTTCCCGAAGCCCACGTAGTTCCTTAACTTCGAGCCATAACCTGGATACATCGTCGAGGGCGGCCTAATGCAATCCCCTCGCCATCGCCAAGTTCTTATTAGCGGTGTCCAGAAGTCGCTCAAATTTATCAGACGCCTCTGATCGTAATCAGAGCTTAGTACTAACTCTCCTGGCCTGAACGCTGGCCCCTGTCACCAGGCTCAAGCGCCAGCACAATGCCCTAGTGATCAGAGCGCACTGTGAAACAAAACTCAAATAATAATAAGGAAGCACGGTTAAGTTAATCAGAAAGTGCCTACTACTCTGGAATAGCAACTCACTCGGAGGTGTAAGACATGGCTAGCTCCATGAGGGCGGAATTGTTGATTTCAGGAAGGAGATGAATATCCTTCGCTGCGTTCCGCTGACCGAACGCGGCGTCGATAAGATCCAAGTCTGCAAACTTGTTCATTAAGGGACCCACACTCGGATACAGTGCCGACTTCATCAGAGCAGAGAACGCCTCCTCGATAGCCAGATTTGAACTCCCAGGCTGCCCATTTGAGGGATCAGTCCGGGCAATCTCAGACTGAGAAGCTTTCAATCTCCTGGCCTCCTTCAGCAAAAGCCTGGCCTGATTCCTCAGATAACTCGGCCAGCCCAGGCCTCAATGTTTCCGAGGCTCCAGTGGGAGAGGCTTTGGCTGGAAGGTCATCATCCTGTCCTCTTTCCTCACCCGAAGGACATTCTTCAATCATCAGGGCCTGTTCCTCCCCGCGAGCTCCACCGAAGCCTCGATCTATTCACCAGCTCCTCTGACCTCCTCAGGAGGAAGCTCTCCAGTAGGAAATTCCTTCCGAGCCTCCATTACCGATGGCCCAACGTCACCGCCCTCTAATCCCTCCGAGGAAGGCCCTTCAACGATAGGCTCACCCTGAACTTCCGACGGAACCTCGTCCGGGCTATCCACTATCTCCACCACCAAAGGACAAGGGATCTCGGCCACCCTCTCTGGGTCCTCCTCCGCCCTCTGCTCCTCCATCATGACTATTGCTCCCTCCTCCAACTGAGGGGACCCCTCTCTCACTGCCGGCTCCCCCACATCCTCTTTCTTCGATGGTAAAGAGCGTGGGCTAGCCCTGACTCGTCCAACCTCCGGCGAGTGCTCTCCAGAAAGACGAACCTTCTTCTCAGGCTTACGCCTTTCTGCACTACCAGCCTCTCTCGGGCGCTTGCCCAACTCTTTCTTTATGCGGCCTTCCAGCACAGATTTCTTGGCTGCAAGCACAGTAGGCAAACAATCAGACCGAGATATACTCGCTCGAATAAAATCAATGGAAGGGAGAAAGAAAAAGACTTACCTTGTACGTCGATGGGGCTAAGTCCGACGGCAAAAAGAGCCTCCTCCGATAGCAAAACATTGGCTGAGAACACTCGACCGTCAAGAAGGACCCCTAGGTCCTCCTTCTTCCATTTGAATAGGGCTGGATGCGCTTCCATATCCCTAACAGGGTTTTCCCATCCCCGCAGGAAGCAGAACCGATGTTCCCTTCGGTGATAAAGAATCGAACCTTCCATTCCTTTATGGACGATGGTTTATCCATGATCATTCTGAATGACTTTCGAGGTCCGATATAGGACCACTCTGAGCTCCTCTCGGACATCAGATGGTAACAAATACGGAACAAGGACAGAGTTTCTATTACCTGAACCTGGTTACACATCGAGATAAACCCGATGATACTCCGCCAATTGTTAGGAGCCACCATTGTCGGGTAGATGTGATAGAACCTCATGATCTCTTTCACTGAGGGGTGAAGGGGAAGTCAGAGGCCTGCCATCAGGCTATCTTCGTAAAGAAAGATCCCGCCCTCCAGCTCTTGCGAGACCCTATTCTCAGGCTCTGGTAGCCATAAAATGACATCCGAGGCAATGCCATACTTCTGGCGTATTCTTCCCAAATCTTCAGCAGCAATATCTGAAATCAGGTTGCTAGGCCTCACCATGTTGTTGGTTGAAAGAAACACCGAGCGATGTTGCAAAGGAAAAAGGGGAACAGGATCCTCCAAGAAGGAACGAAAGGGCGCTGTAAAATTGAATGGCGCTGTTTCGACTTTGCTTTTCTCCGAAGGAAACTACCTCAAAGAGAAGATAAGGCATCTTGATTGGAACGCCCGGAACCGCCGTTATGGTGGTATTATTGATAATTATGAAGGAGATAAAATAATTATATACTGATGATTAATGATGGCAATATTATTCAAAGAAATTAAATTAGTTGATTATAATAATTATGAAAGATATCCTAAATGATTGGCATAATGTTCATTGATGTTAGCTTGAAGTATTCAAGAGTGAAACCTAGTATGTTATGATGACTGAAATAAGTGTCGTAATGAGTAATGGCACATTCATCTATTTATGAGTTGAGAGAGCATTGGAAGGAAACTATCTTATATTTAATTCAAAAGAATTTAGAACTGTCTTATCGAGGAATTAAGAGTACCTGATGTGTTACTAACCTTAAGAATGGATGACATAATACATACGATGGATTCTATGATATTTATAATGATTATGTTGTCAAAAAAAAAAAGGACAGGAAAGAAATACTTCTTAAGGAAATTAATTTTATTTGGTAGAAGGATCAAATTAATTTTGAAAGTTGAACATGTCATTTGGGTACTTGGGAATGAAATAAAAGTTTGCTAGTGAGTATCTTTAATGGTACAAAATTTGTTTAATTTCGAGGATGAAATTTTAGCGGGATAAAATGTTAATATTGTTTCTGGTTTAGTAGTAAACTGCGTAAATTGAGTCTGAACCCATTTGTCTCACTCTTCTAATTTGATGATGTTTTCATAAGGCTTAGTGAATTAAGCTGAATTTCTATCCAGCCTTCCACCCTCAAATAGATGGACAATCTGCATGAACCAATTAGCTTTTGATGATATACTGCGAGCCTGTGTGATGGATTTAGAAAGTGCTTGGTATAGCTTCTTACCCTTAGTGAAATTGCTTATTTATTGATTACCAAGCCAACATTCAAATGGATTCATTTTGTTGTCTATGATAAAAGGTGTAAATTTTATTGAGATGAAGTGTGAGAGAGAAAATTTTGATTACTGAGCTGGTTTAACAAATATGAGAAAGTATCAAAGCAGCTTCATGTAGCTCAGAGTTAATAGAAAAGTTATGTTGATGTTAAACAGAAAGATTTGAAATTTCATGTTGAAAATCATTTGGAAGTCTTACTAACCAATTATGTAATGAGATTTGTGTTTAGTGGTGATTTGAGTCCATAATAAATTGGGCCATTTGAGATTTTGATCAAAATAAAGGAGGTGGCTTATAACTTAGCACTGTCTTCATTATTCTTTGGGGTGTTCAATGTGTTTCATATCTTTATGACTGAGAAGGTATATTTCAAACCCCCGTTATGTGTTAGAACTTGAACCAATTTAGCTTAAGAAAGATTTGACCTATGAAGATCATTTTGTGCACATGGTGGACCGCAAGGATTAAGTCCTGAGATGGTGTAGTATTCCTTATGATATGGAGTTGGAGAGGTTGCATACAGCTTAGCACTGCCCCCGATCTTATCTGGTGTTCACAATGTATTCCATGTATCTATGTTGAGGAAGTATGTTTCAGACCCCATCATGTTATAGCTTATGAGCCTATTCAGTTGAGGAAGGATTTACCATATGAGGAACATCCTGTGCGTATCGTGGATCGCAAGGATCAGATTCTAGGGTGGCGTACCATTCCATATGTCAAAGTTCAGTGGAATAATCACTCTGAGAGGGAGGCTACTTGGAGCTTGAGGAAGAAATTAAATGTATCCACAATTAATTGAAGGTAAATTATCCATTTAAGATTGTTGACTTTTGAGATTTATAGTATGCCAATTTCGAGGCCGAAATTTTTATAAGGAGGGGAGAATGTAGTACCCGGTTCAAACGAACCAGATTTGGTTCAGATGAACCAGGCTTGGTTCAGATGAACCAAGCTCCTGACTGTTGGGTTCCCCAGACTGACGCTTCGCTCCAAGCGAAGCGTTTAGTCTTCCGGGAAACCCCCGATCCGAAGCGCTGCTCAGGTGATTAAATAGGAAGGAGGAGGACTCCTTCCTTCACTCTGGCGCGCTTCATCCATCAGGTAATCCCCTGCCACTCAGAGAGAGAGAGAAGAGAGAGAGAGAAGAGAGAGAGGAGAGAGAGAGAGAGAGAGAGGAGAGAGAGAGACAGAGACTGGGAGACAGAGAGAGCGGGAAGCAGAGATAAACATCGGCCGGATGAACCTTGGTTCAGGCCCGGCGGCATGCTCGCCGCCGCGCCGGGCCTGAGCCTTGGCCGGCGACCCTGCCGGCGCCGGTGGAGGCATCCAGCGGGGTGGTGGTGGTGAGAGAGATGAGAGAGAGGGCCAATTGGCCCTCCTCTCGTGCGGTGGTGGAAGCCGGTTCCGCTAGTTGGTTCGGGCCCGACGGCATGATCGCCGCCTTGCCGGGCCCGAGCTTTGGCCTGTCGCCTCCACCGATGCCGGGCGTGCGTCGGTGGAGGTCCGGCCGGCCAAGGTGGCCGGCCGTGCCGTCGGCACAGCATCTTGCCGCGCGGTAGAGTGGAAGAAGATGAGAGAAATTGAGGGAGAGCGAGGAGGTTTGGCGGCCGGCCGCGGCGGCGGCCGGCTCTGGCCCGGCCACCGGCGGCCGGGCCGCCCTCAATTTGGCCGGCGGCGGCCCCGTCCGTCGGCTAAGTTCCCGTCCCCTGTTCGGTGAAACAGGGGATCGGGTGGGCGGTGATGAACCGGGCCGGCTGGGCCGGCCGGTTCAGGCCTTTTGGGTCGTGCAGCATTGGATGTTTGGGCCAATTTTTGGGCCCCGTAACGAGCCGGGTTTAGTAAAATATTTATATGGCTAGAATCTTGGTGAATTCTAGTTTCATGAGGTATTTTTACTTTCCCATTTGGGTATGTATAGTGGGAGATATTCGAGCCCAAAGTAGGGCCCATGAACTAGTTTGGGTAAAAATTTTAAGGATCATTTTAATATTCTTTGCTAATAAATTAATTGTGTAAATGATCCTATAGGTGCTCAGACATCTGACTAGCTGATTTATACCTGTTGGATAGCGTACTGACGTAAGTAAGCCAGTTATCAGTATTTAATAAAATATCATTATATGAATATTTAAATTGTGAATTGTGACATGAAAAATTGTTATTGGCTAAATTGTAAGTATTATGAATACATGGTTGTTTATGTGCTATGATTTCATGTGTGGATGCTATGCATGAGAGATGCAGTTATTATGACATTGATGTGATATATTACATGCAATTGTTCAGTAAGTATAATCCACTGTTTATAGTTGTTATTGATATGATGAGTGCATGTGATGTGAGGTATTGTTATGTGTCGCTGCGGTTCTCCTTTATCATGTCATACCACACACACGTCTAGAGGACGTATTCTGCTTGTTTATGCCACCTACACGTCTAGAGGATGTGTTCTGTTTGTTTATGCCACCTACACGTCTAGAGGACGTGTTCTGCTTGTTTATGCCATCACACATCTAGAGGATGTGTTCTGCTTGGGTTCGAGATGGCATCACGCATCTAGAGGATGTGTTCTGAGTTCTATGAGGTGGCATCACACATCTAGAGGATGTGTTCTGCTTGGTTCTATGAGGTAGCATCACACATATAGAGTATGTATTCTGGTGGATTATGACATGGCGTGACCCTGGTATCTGGACCCTTTCAGTAGGGGGATGCTTGTTGGTACACTATTGAGATATTGCAGGGCCGTGGGTCACATTTACAGTTACCATTGAGAGTATAAACAGTGGGTTTACTTACATTGCATGTTTGAGTACTTATGGAATGTTTAAGCATGCAGATCATTTATATGCTTATTGATTGCTATGCTATGATTTGACTGTATAACGTGGCTTACTTACTGAGTGTAAACTCACAAAAATCTTACAATGTTTTTGTCAGAGCCACGAGGTTGAAGATGGATTGGTGGGGTGATGGATCTTCTATTAAATAAAACAAGACCCTTAATTTGTTGTAACCCCAGTATTACATATGTGTAGGGCTTGATGCCCAGACTTTATTATTGTGGTGTGTAAGGGTGTTAGCCCAAAACTTTTAGTTTTGTATTTGACTTGGTTTTATATATAATGGTGTTTTATGTTAAAAATTTTGTGACGCCTTGCGTGCCCGGCACGCGGCGGGTTGTCACCCTAGCCCGATATTTGGGCCTGGGGCATGACACTACCCCTATCTCTCGGCCTCAGCCGAGCTGTTCCTATCACTCAGCCCCAGCCGAGCCATTCCTATCCTTATGCCCCGGCCAGAGTCAGGCACTAAGCACCTCTACGGAATCCGGTGCGGGAGAGTTCAAACAAAAATCATACCCAAGAGTGGCCTAGAGCCCTGGAGCCTACACCGTCTCCGAATCCCAAGACATCAACCAACTCTCCCAACCGCGCCAGGCCTGAGCCTTGGCCGGCGACCCTGCCGGCGCTGGTGGAGGCGTCCAGCGGGGTGGTGGTGGTGAGAGAGATGAGAGAGGGCCAATTGGCCCTCCTCTCGTGCTGTGGTGGAAGCCGGTTCCGCTAGTTGGTTCGGGCCCGACGGCATGATCGCCGCCTCGCCGGGCCCGAGCTTTGGCCTGTCGCCTCCACCGGCGCCGGGCGTGCATCCGGTGGAGGTCCGGCCGGCCAAGGTGGCCGGCCGTGCCGCCGGCACAGCATCTTGCCGCGCGGTAGAGTGGAAGAAGATGAGAGAAATTGAGGGAGAGCAAGGAGGTTTGGCGGTCGGCCGCGGCGGCGGCCGGCTCTGGCCCGGCCACCGGCGGCCGGGCCGCCCTCAATTTGGCCGGCGGCGGCCCCGGCCGTCGGCTAAGTTCCCGTCCCCTGTTCGGTGAAACAGGGGATCGGGTGGGCGGTGATGAACCGGGCCGGCTGGGCCGGCCGGTTCAGGCCTTTTGGGTCGTGCAGCATTGGATGTTTGGGCCGATTTTTGGGCCCCGTAACGAGCCGGGTTTAGTAAAATATTTATATGGCTAGAATCTTGGTGAATTCTAGTTTCATGAGGTATTTTTACTTCCCCATTTGGGTATGTATAGTGGGAGATATTCGAGCCCAAAGTAGGGCCCATGAACTAGTTTGGGTAAAAATTTTAAGGATCATTTTAATATTCTTTGCTAATAAATTAATTGTGTAAATGATCCTATAGGTGCTCAGACATCTGACTAGCTGATTTATACCTGTTGGATAGCGTACTGACGTAAGTAAGCCAGTT
Source organism: Calamus simplicifolius (assembly GCA_900491605.1). Taxonomy (NCBI): domain Eukaryota; kingdom Viridiplantae; phylum Streptophyta; class Magnoliopsida; order Arecales; family Arecaceae; genus Calamus; species Calamus simplicifolius. Next base: position 224,622 of record UESW01002039.1, on the reverse strand, counting down.
ATCAGTATTTAATAAAATATTCATTATATGAATATTTAAATTGTGAATTGTGACATGAAAAATTGTTATTGGCTAAATTGTAAGTATTATGAATACATGGTTGTTTATGTGCTATGATTTCATGTGTGGATGCTATGCATGAGAGATGCAGTTATTTGACATTGATGTGATATATTACATGCAATTGTTCAGTAAGTATAACAGTTTATAGTTGTTATTGATATGATGAGTGCATGTGATGTGAGGTATTGTTATGTGTCGCTGCGGTTCTCCTTTATCATGTCATACCACACACACGTTTAGAGGACGTATTCTGCTTGTTTATGCCACCTACACGTCTAGAGGATGTGTTCTGTTTGTTTATGCCACCTACACGTCTAGAGGACGTGTTCTGCTTGTTTATGCCATCACACATCTAGAGATGTGTTCTGCTTGGGTTCGAGATGGCATCACGCATCTAGAGGATGTGTTCTGAGTTCTATGAGGTCGCATCACACATCTAGAGGATGTGTTCTGCTTGGTTCTATGAGGTAGCATCACACATATAGAGTATGTGTTCTGGTGGATTATGACATGGCGTGACCCTGGTATCTGGACCCTTTCAGTAGGGGGATGCTTGTTGGTACACTATTGAGATATTGCAGGGCCGTGGGTCACATTTACAGTTACCATTGAGAGTATAAACAGTGGGTTTACTTACATTGCATGTTTGAGTACTTATGGAATGTTTAAGCATGCAGATCATTTATATGCTTATTGATTGCTATGCTATGATTTGACTGTATAACGTGGCTTACTTACTGAGTGTAAACTCACAAAAATCTTACAATGTTTTTGTCAGAGCCACGAGGTTGAAGATGGATTGGTGGGGTGATGGATCTTCTATTAAATAAAACAAGACCCTTAATTTATTGTAACCCCAGTATTACATATGTGTAGGGCTTGATGCCCAGACTTTATTATTGTGGTGTGTAAGGGTGTTAGCCCAAAACTTTTAGTTTTGTATTTGACTTGGTTTTATATATAATGGTGTTTTATGTTAAAAATTTTGTGACGCCTTGCGTGCCCGGCACGCGGCGGGTTGTCACCCTAGCCCGATATTTGGGCCTGGGGCATGACACTACCCTTATCTCTCGGCCTCAGCCGAGCTGTTCCTATCACTCGGCCCCAGCCGAGCCATTCCTATCCTTATGCCCCGGCCAGACTCAGGCACTCAAGCACCTCTACGGAATCCGGTGCGGGAGAGTTCAAACAAAAATCATACCCAAGAGTGGCCTAGAGCCCTGGAGCCTACACCGTCTCCGAATCCCAAGACATCAACCAACTCTCCCAACCGTCGATCCTCTAACTAACGAGATACAAATCTTACTAACCTCATAACAAACTGGATTCAAATCCTAACGGCTTTCAGACCCACGACGCTCCCAAGGAATCAGGTGATCCTCTATAAATAGAACCGTCTCCCGGCTTCTCAGGTATGCGCACTTGCTTACTGGCCTACTCTCCTTATACCTTTGCTCACCCCTTTCCACCATTAACGCTCTGCTCAGAGCTCTTGAGAGGCCACTCCTGGAGAGACTCTTAAGCGAGAACATTCTCCTCACATTTGTTGATTGCCGATCCCTGCTGATTTGAGCGTCGGAGGGTCTTCCATGGAGGGCCACCCCCAATGCCTCTAGCATGAGGACTGTTTTACAGGTCTATCCAGGAGGGAGCCCGATCGCATTAGAATCAGAGAACAGATTTCAGCAGCAACATTTATGTTGTACATACTACCTTTCACAAGGCCATCAAAGGGTGTGGACGTTCATCCAAAACCACACATTGGCAAGTAAATTCGTTAATTTCATATTTGCCAAATTTGCGTATCAAATAAGCCCTTGCTAAATCAAATTAATAAATATTGGTGTACATGCCGAATTAAGTAAAAAGAAGCCATCACCAAATCAAAATTAATAAACGTAAAGAATGATATGGCTTATATTCATCTGCGCACGCTTGCTCGCACAGACTTAGATATCTCAGCAAGTCGGATGCATTATCGATGTTCCTGATGTACTTTGAGAGCTGTTTCTAATCAAAAGCTACCGTTGGGTTTCTGGTCATTTAAACAAGCCAAATCAATCCGTACTGTCAATAAACGCTTCCTCCATCAAAAAAGCAATGCAGCTAGTTTTTTTTTTTTTTTTTTTCATCATCTTTTCCTGTTGAGACCCAAATCTGGCACAAAAAAAAAAAAAAGGAATAATAAATTTAAAAAAAAAAGTAAAATAGATTTGGCCGGAAATAAAGCAGCCGTTATTTTCCGTCACGCTTCAAACTGCCCGACATCGACGGCGACTACATAAAAAGGAGGACTCGGGAAGGGGACGGGGTTCGTGACGCGATCTAAGAGTCGTCCATCCGAGGGATCCAAATTGCGCGATGGTAATGGATTCGGAAGGTAACGGTCGTCTCAAACTCTAATTCTTCCGCCGGCGAACTTCTTTCGATTTGAATTTGCCCCAGTTTTCTCATCGTTGGATTCTTGTGCTATATTAGGGCAAAGGGCGGCCTCGAGTCCCGCGGCCATGCTCGCGGCCCTTATGAGCAAGAAAGAGAAACTCCATGAAGAGCTCCGCAACATCGAGAAGCAGGTAGTTCTTTATTCTTTCGCCCCTTCGCTTTCATCCCTTTTTTTTTTTTTTCCAATGAGGTATAGATTTTCTCCATTCCTCTGATGGAGTAGGGTTTTAGATGAACTTTCGCGTTGCCGATGTTTCCGAGGGTGCGGTAAATAGAAATGAGTTTGTCTTCTAATTAACTTAAATTGGAGTTTAGGAAAGGGTTCAGATTTGTTTGACTGACCAGTGTTATGTTGCATTCGTTATTTTGTTAGGTGATGGTGTCACGCAGACTTTTGAGAAGCCATAATTTTTAACCAGGCACACGTTTTTGTTAGGGATCAGTTTGTTCAGTTGATTGGTACTTGTTTTCATCACAAATCCTGAGGTCATGCACGTTCAGTTGAGCCTGATTTCTACACAGAGTTGTGAAAATTTTCATCTTGTGCGCTAGGGAATAACTGGTTAGCTGAGTTGCAAAAGTTTCTTTAATAATTGAGTAACTTCACGGAAATGTGGTTGTATTTGTAAAAAATGGGCAGCATTCCTTCATGCATTACGAAGATTTCAAATAATTAACTGTTGTTGAATTTGATCGATCTGAAAATGGATACTTATTTATAAAGAATCTTCCTGTAATCTAGATGTTGAAAAAGAAATGAAAGCATCAATGCTTGCTGGTGTCCTTTTTTTTTTTTTTTCTTTTGCAGAATGTTATTATTTAAGATTAGATAAATGCTATGGAGTGCCTCTCTATTCCCTTGCCAATTCTCTACTCAGGTTCATTGGCATGGCAAGGGCAAAATAAGAAATTTACCCTGAAAAAAAATCATCAACCTATTATGAACCGTGCCAATCCCCTGACCCCATTTCGGATCAAGAACTAGCAGGTGGTTTGAGTAGCACTCCTAAGGTAATAGTCGATACTTCTGTGAATGGTTTTGATAGCTAACTGTGGCTTACTGGATCTGTTTTATACTCCTTTCAATATCTTTGAAGGTCTATGACTTAGAGACCAGCTACCTACAAGATTCAAATCAGTGTGGAAATGTATTGAAAGGTTTTGAAGGATTTCTATCGTCATCAAAGAGCACCATTAAGTAAGTTGATTGAAACTATATTCTGCACAGATCTTTTGCTTTGCTTATATCTGGATATGTCTGTTGTCTAGTATTTTATCATAAATAAATGATATGCTAATTTTGTATATTCTTATGTCGTTGAATGGATGTATCTTTATTACCTGCTTTATATGATGATCAATGATTAAGACTTGTATTCTGATTGTTCACTATTCTGGATGCACTGTCAACAACTTAATCTACTATTTCCTAGAGATACTTGTAGGATGTCACATTTATTTTGATGCATCTGCTGCTCCTAAGAGTTTGTAATGTCATCCATTTATTTATATTTTTAATGTTGTTCTTGTTGTTTTATACTTGCACCTGAATCTTATATCAACAGATCTTAAGACGTGGTAATAGGAGTAAAGTAATAATAGCTTGATTTCTCATACTTTAGGATGACAATTTTTGTTCTTTTATTTGACAGAGCATGACAGTTTCATCTGGTGAATATGTATGACATGTATTCCAATCCTCAAAAGGGAAGATCCTAGCACTAAAGAAAAGACAAGCCCAAAAAACAAAAGTAGAGGAGGAATGATGAAGTTCATAGTTTGTATTAATTTATGCTGATATAGTAAAAATTAGTGTGGTGGTCTGCATCAATATACCCTGCAACTATCTAGCTGGCATGGTTTAGATTGATATATTCTGGCACCTTGATCCTTGGCAAGTTTAGTCCTGTGATATATTGTCCATCAAGCACATCATTCTACTAAATGTATAAGATTTAAGATATTTGCTATTCTTGTTTATCTTGGATTAGGATTGATGGCTTTGAGCATGATATGTAAAAGTTCGTTCTGATACTATTTCTTCTCAAACATTAAGCACATACCTTTGAATCCATTGAAATAAAAGTACTGATAAGTGGCATTTTTTTTTCCATTCAATGTTTTTTTTTTTTTACATGTCAGCATGTTGAGCAATTATGTGCCACGATTTCATGTATAGCTGCATGATCTAATTTTCCTATGCTACTAATATTTTTCTAATTTTAACAGTTGTCAGAGCATAACAGTTGTTGGATTCTTGTTAAGATGTCTCATGTAAAGTAACACAAACTTGTTTCAAAATTTTGCTTTCAGCTTGAAACGCTCAAGGAAGTTTCAGCCAGATGATAGGATATTCTCCTTGTCATCAGTTACCTCACCTGCCGTACGTAACCTCATCATGAATTTAGGAGCTTAATACACGTTATTCTCCTTATCAGTTCAAGATAATTCTTTGGTGCATGAAAACCACTTCGATGCACCTTTTTCCTTTGAAGGCGGGCAAGAAAAAAATCATCATGTTACCATATTTTTGTTTTGAATTTCACAGTTTCTTAAATCAGATTCTTTAGATCTTATATAATTGTGGTAATCTAATGGTTTCCAAGTTCACTGAGTGGTGCCTTCACATTGTTCAAGTTTTTTCAATTGGCAAATTTCTTACTCAAACTATCTGCTAAGGCTGCAAATGGATTAGATCTGTGACCCATTTTCATTCTAGAATTGATTCAAAAGTAACCCACTCTAGCTTTAACTGAAGTTATTTGGATTAGATTTAGATTTAAGAATGTAACTTCAAATATAGATTGGATTTGGATCACTAAATACCTGGAACCAAACATGTACCAACCCAAACCAGGCCAAAATTTATAAATTGTATTTTCATAGCCATCCTTGAATCTAATCAGTTTATTCATATGATTAGTCATCTTACTTGGTGATTATAATTTACATATGGTTGGCAATCAAATCTTATATGAACTTGGTTGTTAATGATGTTTAAACATTATTTAATTGTTGTTTTCTTGCATAATATGTTTAATACAATCAATCAACTAGGATTGGCAATGGGGAGGGTCGGGGATGGGGATGACCCCCTCGTTCCCCATACCCGTTTATTAACCTCATCCCCGTCCCCGTCCCGGACGGGTATGAAATTTCAATCCCCGTCCCCGTACCCGTCCAAATGAAAATTAAATAGTCATATGTTATGGTGACAGTCTATACAGGGGCATGACAAAATTTAGAATAGAAAAATAGGCTTTAACAAGAAGTTGATAGGATTAGATTATATAAGCAAAGACCAATTGTGTAGACACTTTTTATCAACTAAAAATACTAAGTTCAAGGCTCAAGCATTCAGTTATTACAAATGCATTATTACACATGCATACTAGTAGAAAAGTCTTCTTGTAACTCTATTTAAATATTCCCATGCGAAGCCATGATTTCAAGAAAGTAGAATTATACATATACATAGGTAACACAACATGGAAAACATTAATAACACAAACCTAAGAATTGTAACCCAATGAAATAATAAGCTAAACTGCTATGAAAGAGCAACTCTTATGGCTTTACTTTTCTCAGCTAAATTGAGTCTGCTTCAATTATATTATAACTTCCTCTATCTCAAGGTATGTGAGGTTGTAGCATTCACTTTATGAGGAAATAATGCAAAGTCTGCAAACATTATAATGTATAACTACGCATGAAGTAGACACACAGGTTTGGTGCTTTGTTGTTGGACCAGATATGTGAGGTTGTAGCAAATCGTAGTACAACCAACAATGGTGCACATTAAAAAGCTTCAACCCCCATTATTTTTTTTAATGCTTTTTTCGAAAGAAACATGATTATTCTCTTCGATGGTAGACCCGTTTTAGAAAAACGATTCACTAATGCCTAGCTCTCTCCCAAAGAATTCAACTTCATTTTTGATTTTACTGCAATTGCTCTGTTCACGCTGCCCGTATTTTTCAATTTCTAATTAGTAACTAGATTTAGCCGTGCTCCCTAAATTCTTAATTATTTATTTTTCACTCACATTAGTTGGAAAATCATCAAATCGCAGGAAGGACACAAGCTGACATTCAGAAACCACTTTAAAAAAAAACTTGAAACCCAAATCTGGCGAAAACTTAAACCCAAATATGAAGGCTAACCATAACATGACTAAAATAAGTAATTAGCAATTTGTGAAGCATGAAGTCAATAACTTAAATTCACCTTAATTTAGGGGGAAAAAATAATTAAACCACTTTCCTCACTACCAAAACATGTTGCAGCAAATAATTAAACCACAAAAGAAGCAGTAACAAGAAAGAAAAGACAAGATCTTGGCACCTGGGTGGCTGGGTCTTGTTAAAGAAAAATTGGTTTTTAGTGGGCAGCGTGAACAAAGCATCAATTGAAGTCAGCAGCATGGGTGGCACACTAAAGAAGTAAGTAGCGTGGTGGTACATTGAAGAAGGCTAAATGTTGAACAATCGAAGCTAGAGTGGGCTGCGTCAATTAAAACCAGACAAAATCTTCACCAAGACACCAACGATGGAAGTTTGGAGTCCTTTGATTTGGCGTGGGCAACTAGGTAGCTGAAGGTAACCAAAAAGTAAAAACTAGTCCACTGATTTTAGGTTTTTGACATTGGTTGAACTTCAGCCAATAACAATTTATTAATAATACCGAAGATGGATTAAAAAATAAAAATAATAATAAATAAACGGGGCGAGGATGGGGAGGGTATGGGGACGGGGATAGCTAAACCCATCCCCATACCCATACCTGAAAAAAAATGGGGATCCCCGCCCCGTTCCCAGGTCAATTACCTTTGACCCCGTACCCATCGGGGCGGGTGCAGGTAATCCTCGATGGGTACGGGTGAAATTGCCATCTCTACAATCAACCCATTAATGCATGTTTCTTATAGATTAGATGTGAATTATTCTTGACCTGATTTGATCTAAAATAACCGGAGAGTTGATAAAAATAATTTCTAAACCCAATCTGGTCCAACATGTATAGAAATGGATGAGGCTTGGGTGTGATTTCTTAATGTGATTCAGATATGAATTGGATTTGGTTTGAACCAATCCTCTACCCACGTGATGCACTTGTAGCCTTACTATCAATACAGAGTTTCCTTAGATTTATTTAAATAAATTCCACTGCTTATGTTATGTGGTAGTTAACATTTCAGACCTCAATCGAGTATATCTTGATGCCTTTCTTTTCTTTTTGGCAATATTACTAAGTTCATAAAATTTGTTTCTAGAGACTAATGGAAGAAGTTTGGGCTTATGTTTGAAATTCTTACATATGTTAACTTGCCCATGTTCAGGTTGAAGAGCATATAGTTGGACGTGATGGTGAGCCTACATATATTGATATATCTAATGTTATCAACTACAGCAATATGTTAATGACATTTTTTTCCCTTGTTATTTCAGATGGAAGGGCAGATTATGGTCCAGGTCGGTCAAAGGGCGGGTCTGCTCCTTTTAATGGACAGTGAGTTTATGTATCATTTGACCATTTGAATCACATGTTGTTTCACTTAACACCACATGTATGAAAAGAAATATTGAGGTTCTTCGTAAAATTTGGGGGCCCCAAATTTGTTATTACATCTCATTGTGATCACTTTTCTTGACTGATCATCTATGATGTGGTATTCTTAGCTTGTTGGGGGTTCCTAGGTTTTGACTAGATTGTTTTTGCATTCTCTATTCCTAAGGTGAGTTCATTTGAAAAATTCTAGAGTTTCTATGGATCTGACATACTGATTAAATGGCTTGCATATTTCTGAAGGCATGCAAGTGTGTGCATATTTAGAAGTACCTTCTTCCACGTATGATTGGTTTTTACTGGTGCAAGCTAAGAGTACATATTCATGTGGTCCAGCTGTATAACTGGAAGTTAAATAAATAACTTGTATAATTCTTTTTTCACAGAGGAAAACCGAAGAAGGGAGGAAGAATTGCACTGAGAGAAGGAAAGAGGATCCGGCCATCAAATGAAGATATTGAGGATGAAGATGATCCTGATCTAAGATAACTTTGACCCATGCTGAGCACAATGGACTGGTAGAAGGCTTGATGCAGTCTCAGCTTTTTTTTGTACAAGTCTCCTAATTATCTAATATACACTCGTACTAACTTTTATCAACCGTGGAAAACCTGACCATTTTAATCATGCTTTCATTTAACCTCTCCTGATCATCATGTAAGTATAGTGTCACAGCTTCATTATCTATCTGTATCAGTAAATGGTACACCTTTTTGTAGCCTGATGGTAAAATGGAATCATGGGACTTCTTAGTTTCGTTGTCACAAGTGTATTCGTGTGTGGATATTTTTTATTGGAAGGTAAATTTGGAGCTATGATCTAATATGACAATCCTTTTTGTTTTTGGGTGTAACCAGTTATTTTATTCATGGGATTATCCTAAATATATATGTTGCACAAAGGTAGCAACCAAGAGATGGTGTGAATTGGGTTTTTTAAAAATTAATTGCACAAATATGTGCAGCAAATTAAAATTTAATCAGCAGTGGTGAAGTGACATGAACACAAAGAGATCACAGAAAATATTCAAGTAGTCACAGGCATAAGGATTTTTATAGTGGTTCAGTGCCAACTTTGCACTTACGTTGACTCTTCAAGAATCCCTTTGGAATTTCACTCCAATCGTATTACCAAGAACACAGCTCTTATGATGAGCAAATATTCAGAAATAAATACTTTATACTTTTTGAAGACTTCTCAAATGAGCTTCTTCCTTTGAATGCACGTCAGTAATGAATGAAGTCTTCTTTGAGGTAGCTGAGGCCTTCAATGTCTTTTTGGAAGCTTTAAAGAATCAATAAGGATGAGTGATCAATGTTCTTCAAGGGTTTTCAATGCATAGCTTCTTTCTTTTTCTTTGAATGACTTAGATGTTTGCGATAAAATTACTATTCATTGCAATCCTTTTTTCACCATAGTTCCCATTGACATCATGGCTATTTAAGATGTTTGATCGTTGAAAAGATTTTCGAAAGTATTGAATGCATCGACAGTCGCCGAAAATAGAGAGAGCTTCTAACATTTTCTCAGGAAGGGACTCTAGCTGGATAAAAATAAAATCCGATTGATTTGAATTTGAGAAGCACTCCCAGGTGAACCAGAGAGACCTCCCTAGTTGACTGGATGCAAATCTAGTTAACTGAAGTGAAATCGTTCAGGGAGTGAAAGAAAGCATCCTTAGTTGATTGGAACGTAATTTCAATTAACTAGATCAAGAGGGAGTTCGGCCAGGGAAAGAAAGGCAGCAATCTTAGTTAGCTAGATAACAATTCCAGTTAGCTAATTCTAGAAGTCGTTCGGCCAGAAAGAGTTTCAGCAAATTTAGTTAACTGGATGTGAGTTTCAGTTAGCTAAATCCAAATATAATTCGGCCAGGAGAATTTATATACCAATCTAGTTAGCTGGAGATGAACTCCAGTTAACTAGTTTCAAAGAACACATGGCCAGGAGAATTTTCATGCTAATCTAGTTAGCTGGAGATGAACTCCAGTTAACTAGTTTCAAAGAACACACGGCCAGGAGAATTTTCATACCAATCTAGTTAGCTGGTGATGAACTCCAGTTAACTAAATCCAGCATGAATTCGGCCAAGGAGAAAATCAAGGAACTTAGCTAGCTGGATGCAAAATCCAGTTAGTTGTTTTCAAGTAATGTTCGGCTAGGGAGAATGCTCAGGCAACCTAGTTAGCCAAAAAATCAACCCAGCTAACTAGAAATCAACATGGTTCGGTCAGGTGACTGACCAGGGAGTCTAGTTGGCTGGAACACAATCTCAGTTAACTAGAACCAATGGCAATCGGCTAGAAGGAATAAAAATGAGCCATGGGTGTAGAAGTTTCTTCAACATAGCTGAATGTCATCATTTGTTTCAGTCATCTAAGATAAAACATTTGGACTTCCTTTTCTCTTTTTGGTTATCCTGCAATGATCTTTGTCTCCACAATAAATATATTAGAGCCATACTTAATTATTTTATAATTATCAAAATCAACACAGGATCAACAATCTCTCTCTTTTGATGATGACAAAACCATTAAGTATGTAAAGGAAATTGTAATTAAAAGAGGATGAAATGGTTTAGAGAAATTCTTCTCCTCTTATACATTTAAAACATTTTCTCCCCCTATATATTTTTGAATGTATGGAGTATTCTTCTTCATTTCTCAATATATGCATTATTCTTCTTCCCCTTTTTATCAATAATAAAAAAAGGAGTTTAAAGAATGTGCAAGCTAAGTATTCCAAGTATCATTCATCAAGTAAGCATTCATCAAGTAAGCATGGAAAAACATATAATACATTGGAAAACATTAATACCATGAGTAGGTAATTAAACCTTAATACAACCGATAAGTCAGAGGCTTGATTTACACATTAAGTGCCAAAACACAACAACATCATACAAGACATAGGGTTCAAGGATACAAGAGGAACATATAGTCTATTTATCATCATCAAAAGAGATAACTTATGGTTTAGAAGAAGAAGATCCTTTGCGGCGGCGAGGAGCTTGAGGCTTGACTTGTGTGACTGCGGTGGAGGCATTTGAAGGTGAGGATGAGAATGAAACATATCTGGTCCGAATGACGAAGGAGCTGGTTGGAATGAGGCAAGATGCTGCTCGAGGAGGCTGGTAAGCCTGGCAATTGAAGTAGTCCAACAATCAACAGCACTGGAAGCATCCTTAGTTTGGCTTTCATTGGCATGTATTTGAAATGTTACCCATTCAACTTTATCTTCACAACACTCAAACTTAGCTTTCAACAGATTAATTTCACCAAGAATGCAACCCAACATAGTTTCATTGTGATGAAAGACTCTTCCATTAAGAACTTGCATATCATGTTCAATTTGTTTCTGGTGCATCACAATCAGAGAAAGTGTCTCAAAAATAGAGAAGATATGGGGAATCATATAATAGTCATTGACAGATGATCCACTATCTTTGGAGCTTCTACTAGATTGGACAAAGGATAATTCTTGGATAATCTGTTCTTCACATATTTCAATGGTGGGGCCCTGAGGAGGAGGAGGAGGATTGACATTACATGGAGGAGGCTCAGGTGTCGCAAACATGAAAGGATGTGGTACAAGTACTGACGACATAAATGGATTTGGCTGAGGTGCAGCATTCATAAAGGAAGGAGGATTAGAAAAGGAGTCAAAATTAAAAAATATAGGTGAAGGACAACTTTGTTGTGGCTGATCTTGAGGGGGTTGATTTGACGGCAGAGGGGAAGGATTTTTACTGCTCGGGTTCTAACTTTGGTCCAAATATCATCACGCTTAGCATAATCCATACGGTGAAGGGAGTGAGCATTAAAGATATCAGAATGATGTAATTCTACAACTATCTCACCCATGATTTTAACATGAAAAAAATTCAAAACATAGGTGAGGAATATGACGTAAGGCAAAGCGGTTTTAGTTCATCCTAAGGCTTCCTTAATAATGAACATTATAAGATCAAAAAAATCAAGATGAGTTTCATTTATGATATAGTACATAATACAAATATCATGATCGGTTACAACATTGAAAGAGCTTGTACGAGGGGCAAAAATTTTTGCAACAATATGATGAAGTAACCTATTTTCAACACTTAACTTGTTTGCATCAAGATTTTCAATATTATCAGCTTCACCATCTTTTATACCAAGTACAACGGTGAGCCTATATTTTCTATCACAAGGAAAATTTTCTATAGGACCAATAGCAAGAATGTTCAAAATGGATCCTAGTATTTTTCTGTCAAACTCTATCTTGACCTTTTTAACAATAGAAGAGATGATATTATCACCAAAGGTGATGTTTTCATAGAACTCACTGATAAGGTCCGGATAGATAGGCTTTTTGGTTTTCAATAAATCGGTCCAACCTTGTTTAGCAAGCAATCTACCTACTTCAAAGCCTTCTTGATCAAGAAAATTGAAGTCCACTAACCCCATTAGCTAGAGCTGTTGCTGCGATGATGGAGGTTGAAGAAGTGAAACTCTGCGAAGAAGATCAAGATAAGGCTTTTCTACGAAGATCAGTGGAATCATCTTCCCTTGCACGAAGGTTTTCTTCTTACGAGCCAACTTCCCTTTTTCTTGGAGAGGAGAGGAGTTGAGAGGGAAAGAGGAGCATGGTGAAGAGCCAAAAAGGAGCTGGTTGAGAGTGATGTACTCGGTGAGAAGTGAAAAATGAGGAGAGTGCATGGTAAGAAGAGGTGTTTATATAGAGTCCCAATCAATCGACTGATCAGCTAGCTGGAGAGTTATCCCAGTTAGCTGGTTAGTTGACTGATAAGGAAAGAGGATGAGGTGAGTGTCGTTTGGTGAGGGAATTGAAGTGAAAAGATGTGTCAATTGACTAATTGGTCAACTCCATCAATGAAGTAACTTCGATGCAGGTAACTAATCAGTCAACTAGTGAATCAATGGTAAGAGCATTGAATGCTCTTGGAATTTCTATGAGAAGAGATATAATCACCAGCACGGCCACAAGAGAGTACTTATGAAAGTTGTCATCAGCTGACTGGAAAGTCAACTAAGGTGACAATTAAATCAAGCCCATAATGGCGGCAAGACTAACTGATACACAAACAAATGAAAGTAGCTAACCTGATAGTTAGCTGGAACAAAAAAAAAAAATTTCTTGCATGAAGAGTATCAGGAGGTCAAAGAAAAATATGAGAACTAAATTTAAAGAAGTTTTCAATAGATAATAGACTTTAGAAGATCCAACAAGCATGATAAAATAATCAAACAATCTAACTTACTGAATCGAAGGATCAATCATATCGAGTTCCCTTCTAATTTCACAAAACTTAGTTTCTTCAAGAGGTTTTATGAAAATATCAGCAAGTTGCTTTTCAGTACATAAAAATTTAATTATAATATCACTATTATTCACATGATCTCTAATAAAATGATGTCTAATTTCTATGTGTTTGATCCTAGAATGCTGGATGGGATTCTTAATCAAATTGATTGCACTAGTTTTATCATATTTTATTGGTATACCCTTTTGTTTAATATCATAATCTTCTAGTTGCTTCTTAATCCACAAGATTTGAGCATAGCAACTTTCAGCTGCAATATATTCGGCCTTAGCCATAGACAATGCTACTGAAGTTTGCTTCTTGCTAAACCAAGAGACTAAGTTGACATCTAAAAATTGGCAGGTTCCACTAGTTAATTTTCTGTCTAGCTTACAACCAGCAAAATCTAAGTCTGTGTATCCTATTAGGTCAATGCTAGATTGCTTGTCATACAAAAGTCCTAAATTTATAGTTCCACTTAAATATTTAAAAATCCTTTTAACAGCAAGCAAGTGTGATTCTTTAGGATTAGCTTGAAATCTTGCACACATACAAACACTAAAAAGGATATCACGTCTACTTGTAGTTAAATACAATAATGATCCGATCATGCCTCTATAGAGTTTTAAATCAATAGATTTTTTAGTACTATTATAATCAAGTCTACATGATAAACTCGTAGGTGTACTGATACTCTTGGATGTCTTCATGCCAAATTTCTTGATCATTTCTTGATGTATTTGGATTGGCTTATGAAGATCCCCTCTTTGCTTTGCTTAACTTGAAGTCCAAGAAAGTTTTTTAGTTCACCCATCATGCTCATCTCGAACTCCTCCTGCATAAGCTTTGCAAAGTCCTCGCATAAAAAGTCATTAGTAACACCAAAAATGATATCATTCACATAGATTTGAATAATCAGTATATCACCATTTTATCTTTTAATAAATAGAGTTGTATCCACGTTTTCTCGAATGAAATCATTGTCGATCAAGAATTTACTTAATATTTCATGCCAAGTTTGGGGAGCTTGTTTCAAATTATATAAAGCTTTATTCAACTTGAATACATGATTTGAAAACAAGTGATTTTCAAAACCGGATGATTGTTTCACAAAGACTTGTTTAGCAATGTAACTATTTAAAAAAGCACTTTTAACATCCATTTGATACAATTTAAAATTCATAAAACAAGAAAATGCAAGAAGTAATCTAATTGCTTCTAATCTAGCTACAGGGGCATATATCTCATCAAAATCAATACCTTCTTCTTGGTTATAACCCTTAGCTACCAATCTTGCTTTACCATGTTCATCCAATTTGTTTTTAAATACCCATTTAGTCCCAATGATTGGATGATCATGAGGCTTATCAACAAGAGTCCATACATTATTTCTCTCATATTGATGAAGTTCCTCATGCATGACATTAATCCAATTAATATCATCTTTAGCATTATCATAGCATTTAGGTTCAATTTGAGATACAAAGGCTAAGTTATTATAAGTATCTCTAAATAATAATCTAGTCCTAATACCATGAGATGGATCACCTAAAATTAACTCTGTAGGATGATTATGAACGTACCTCCATTCTCTTTCTAATTCATCATTACCTTGAAATTTCTTATGTTGGTTTTTGTCATTTTCTTCATTTACCTCTTATATAGCTGAATCCTTCTTATCTTCCAATGTAATTTTCTTGAGTTGACCTTTAATTTCATCTGCATCATTTAAACCCTTTCTCTTCCTTAATGAAAGATCATTAGATTTATCAAATATAATATGAATTGATTCCTCAATTACTAAAGTATTTTTATTGAATATCCTATAAGCTCTACTATGAGAGGAATAACCACGGAAAATCCCTTCATCAGATTTAGCATCAAATTTATCAAGGTTTGATTTTTCATTATTCAAAACAAAATATCGGCAACCAAAAATATGAAAATAACCAATGTTGGGTTTTCTATCTTTTCAAAGTTCATATGAGATCATTTTTAAAACAGGTCTAATTAATGCATGATTTAAAATATAACATACTGTGTTAATAGTTTCAGCCAAAAATACTTTGGAAGATTGCTTTCATACAATATGGAACAGGCCATTTCTTCTAAAGTTCTATTTTTTCTTTCTACTACTTCATTTTGTTGGGGTGTTCTAGGTACAAAAAAATTATGTTCAATGCCATTTTCATTACAAAAATTTTCAAAGGATTGATTTTTAAATTCTTTGCCATGATCACTTCGAATCGATAAAACAGAACAACTCTTTTCATTTGTAATCTTTTTAAACAATTTTTGAAATGCAGGAAAAGCTTCATCTTTGCTAGCCAAAAATAAAATCCATGTAAATCATGAAAAATTATCGATCCCAACAAAACCATACCTTTTTCCTCCTAAACTGGTGGTTCTTGTAGGACCAAATAAGTCCATATGCAAGAATTCCAAAGGTCTAGTGGTTCAAACTAAGTTTTTCGATTTAAAAGATACTCTCAAGTTTATTTTTCAAATTGACAAGCATCACAAATTTTATCCTTTTCAAAAGCTAGTTTTGGCAAACCATTTACTAAATCCTTTTTAATCAGTTTAGATAATAAATTCATGCTTGCATGAGCTAATCTACGATGTCATAGCCAACTATCATCAGTTTTAGCATTCATAGCAACTAGGCATTCAACATTTTGATCATACAAATCATTTAAATCAACAATGTATACATTACCATGCCTATGACCAACAAATTTCATGCACTTATCAGCAGGATTTATAACAATGTATAAAGATGATTCAAATGTATCTTTAAAACCCTTGTTACATAATTGATTAATGCTAAGCAAATTATGTTTCAGGCCATCTACAAGCAGAACATTATCAATGTAAGTATAAGGTGTGATACCTATTTTACCAATTTCAATTATTTTACCTTAACCATTATCTCCAAAAGTAACAATACCTCCATCTTTTGCATCCAAAGTGATGAATTATGATTCATCACCCGTCATGTATCTTGAGCACCCGCTATCCAAGTACCATTTTCTTTTAGTTGCTCGAGTTGCAAGACACACCTCATCATTATCTGCCATGAAACATACATTGGCGACTTCATTTTTATCTTCATCTTTAGAACTTGTAACCTCATTGTCGCTCCATGTAGCTAACATTGCTTTCTTCTTTATTCTTTTGGGTCCTTTCTTCAGTAGGAGACATTCTGATCTGATATGCCCTGGCTTCTTACACTCATAGCATATAAAAGGCTGATTTTTCTCCTTTTCTTTGCTATGTTCACCTTTCATGAATTATTTTCTTTTTCCTCTAAACTTCTTTCTTCTCATGAATTTCTTGAATTTTTAGAAAATAAGTGCTATCTCATCATCTTTCTTTTGTTTTCTCACTTTCATCATCTTGAGTAGTACTCTTTAAAGCTATATTCATTTCTTTTTTGATTCATCTTCATCAATGTGTTGTCGTTGCTGAAGCACATGAGTCATCAAAGAACCAACTAATTCTTCAAGTGATAATGTGTTGAGGTCATTGGCTTCTTGAATTGTAGTAACTTTAGCCTCCCAAGACCTAGGCAAGGATCTTAAAATCTTTCTAACAAGATCACCATTAGTTTAAGATTTTCCTAGGCTTTTCAGCCAATTAATAATGTCGGTAAATCTTGTAAACATGTCAGTAATATTTTCAGTAGAATCCATTTTGAACAATTCATATTTGTGAACAAGCATATTTATCTTGGATTCCTTGACTTGATTAGTACCATCATGGGTAACTTCAAGTTTATCCCAAATTTTCTTAGCAGAATTGTAAGTGAAAATATGATTAAATTCATTTAAATCAAGTGAACAATAAAGCACATTCATAGCTTTAGCATTCAATTGAACTAACCTCTTATCTTGCTCATCCCATTATGTTTTCAATTTTGAAATGTCAAGATCATTAGTGTTGATGGTGGGTGTGTGAGGACCATTGATTATGATTCCTCATAAATCATAATCTAGTACTTAAATAAAAATTTTCATCCATTCTTTTTAATAAGTGTAGTTTGTTCCATTGAACAAAGATGGTCTACTAGTTGACTGTCCCTAAGTCAAAACAGATCCCATTTAGTAGCTAATGATCCTTACTCTAAGCTTGTTAAAGCAAAAGAAATTAGGAGCACGCTACTCTGATTCAACTTGTTGCCCAGAGATAGCAACCCAAAAGGAAAGATAAATTGGGTTTCTTAAAAATTAATTATGCAGATATGTGCCTACAGCAAACCAAAATTTAATCGATAGTGGTGAAGTGACGTGAACACAAAGAGATCACAGAAAATATTCAAGCAATCACAGATACAAGGATTTTTATAGTGGTTCGATGCTAACCCAGCACTTACGTTCACTCCCCAAGAACCCCTTGGGAATTTTACTCCAATCATATCACCAACGATTACAACCCTAGCCTTTCCTGGCTAGCAACTTATTTTCATGGTACAAGGGGGCCAAACAATCAAGGATTAAACCCAATCCTTTACAATAACCAAAACAAGTTCAGATAAAAAATATTAAGAACACAAAGCTCCTATGATGAGTAGATGTTAAAAAATAAATACTTTATACTTTTTGAAGATAACTTCTCAAATGAGCTTCTTTCTTTGAATGCAAGTCAGTAATGAGTAAAGTCTTCTTTGAGGTAGTTAAGGCCTTCAATGTCTTTTGAAAGCTTTAAAGAATCAGCAAGGATAAGTGATCAATGTTCTTCAAGGGCTTTCAATGCACAGCTTCCTTTCTTTCTCTTTGAACGACTTGGATGTTTGCGATAAAACTAGCAATCTTTTTTTCACCACTGTTCCCGTTGACATCATGGCTAGATGTTTGATCATTGAAGAGATTTTTCGAAGCATTGAATGTACTGACAGTCGCCGAAAATGGAGAGAACTTCTGACATTTTCTCAAGAAGGGACTCCAGCTAGCTAAAAAAATTGATTGATTTGAATTTAAGAAGAAGCATGCCCAGGTGAACCAGAGAGATCTCCCCAGTTGACTAGATGCAAATCCAATTAACTGAAGTGAAATCGTCCAGGGAGTGAAAGCAAGCATCCTTAGTTGACTGGAACTTAATCCTAGTTAACTAGATCAAGAGGGAGTTCGGCCAGGGAAAGAAAGGCAACAATCTTAGTTAGCTGGATAACAATTCCAGTTAGCTAATTCCAGGATCGTTCGACCAGAGAGAGTTTCAGCAAATTTAGTTAACTGGATGTGAGTTTCAGTTAGTTAAATCCATATGTAATTCGGCTAGGAGAATTTTCATACCAATCTAGTTAGCTAGAGATGAACTCCGATTAACTAGTTTCAAAGAACACACGGCCAGGAGAATGTTCATACTAATCTAGTTCGCTGGAGATGAACTCCAGATAACTAGTTTCAAAGAACATAGGGCCCGAAGAATTTTCATACCGATATAGTTACCTGGTGATGAACTCTAGTTAACTAAATCTAGCATGAATTCGGCCAAGGAGAAAATCAGGGAACTTAGCTAGCTGGATGCAAAATCTAGTTAGCTATTTTCAAGTAATGTTCGGCCAGGAAGAATGCTCAGGCAATCTAGTTAGCTAAAAATCAGCCCAACTAACTAGAAATCAACATGATTCGGCCAGGTGACTGACCAGGGAGTCTAGTTGGTAGGAACACAGTCCCAGTTAAGTAGAACCAATAGCATTCGGCTAGAAGGAATAGAAATGAATAGTGGGTGTAGAAGTTTCTTCAACATAGCTGAATGTCATCATTTGTTTCAGTCATCTGAGATATAACATTTTGACATCCTTTTCTCTTCTTGGTTATCCTGCAATAATCTTTGTCTTCACAATAAATATATTAGTACCATATTTAATTATTTTATAATTACCAAAATCAACATAGGATCAATAATATAGTAGAGTAGAATGAAAATTGAATTCATGTTATTAAGCACACATTCAGGGTTAGTAGGAGTCTCCTCAACCTGGCTAAAATTAGTTGTTTGGAAGGTGAGGCCTTGTAGGATGTTCAGTTCCATCGGTTAATTAGAGGCCGGCACTGGAGGCCGACACTGGAGGCCGGCACTGGAGGCCGGCACTAGAGGTCTTGGTTTTGTTGTCACATCATTACTTTCAAAAACAGCACAAAAGATAATACTACCTAGGGGAAACGGCCAGCCGTATCAGATGCCCCCCCGCCCCTGAGATGGGTGAGCGTTTACCTACCCACAAAAGGGGTGTCAATATCCTCTAGGTGGCCAGTTTTCACGTCATTATCTCGCCTTTGTTGGGATTAGGGAGGATTTCCCTCGGGCAGTGTTACGAAAAGGCGAGCGGTATCATTGCGATAAGGTTAATGCCTCCCTTTTCATCGGTGGTCTTTTCGAGTTTTTCGCATTGGCAGGCCGTCGAAACGCCTCCCAATTGAAGACGGACGCGTGGTTGAATCGGACGATTGTGGGGTGTCTTGAGAGGGCGTTATGAGGACAAATAGCCCTTATCTTCCCATCCTCCCCATTTCTTCCGCTGCTGCCCCCTTTCGAGTCCGCCAGCATTCCTCTGTTTCCTGTGTTCATCTCTTCCCGTGCCCTGTTTTCGGCTCGAGTTTTCCAGGTTAGTTCCCATGGCTTCCTCACCTTCTTGCTCCATCTCTGGTTCCTGGGGGGGTTCCCACAATCCTTCTCAGACTTCCGATTCCTTGTCAAGCCAATGGTCCACCCCTTCTTCTAACCATTCTTCACCGGAGCAGCGACCAGTCAATCGTCCCCTAACCGGGACTCGTCCGGCCGGCGGGCGGATTTCCGTCCGGAGCCAGTCAATGGCTGCCGGTCCTTCTAGGGTTGCCAAGGAGTCCCCCGAAGGGACTGCGTCCTCTATGTCTGCTCAAGACATAGTAAACCTAAGGGCCAAGTATAGCTTCCCTTCAGACCTTCCTCTGTTCTTCCCTACCCCAATGACAGGGTAACCTCTTCCCGTTCCGGAAGGGTTGCTTTGTACGGAGCCTTTTTTAAGGCCGGGCTCGGTTGCCGATCCACCCTTTTATTCTTAATCTTCTAGACCGATACTCCTTGACTCCTTCCCAATTAGTTCCCAACTCCATCCGAACCATTGTCGGTTTTTTGGTACTCTGCCACTTGCAAGGCATTGAGGCCAGTATTTCTTTGTTCCGCAGCTTTTATACCCTTCGCAAACAGTCGGGTTGGTGGTCCTTCACCCCTAGGTCTAATAGGATTCTCAAATTGTGCCTTCCTACTTCCGTTAAAGGGTGGAAGGACAAGTTTTTCTTTGCTGACATCAGTGGGGTTCGTGGAAGCTGGGGGATACCCAACATCGACGCCAATAGGGATCCCTCCATCCTTCCACGAGACCGGATGGCGTTTGGGCAGCTTCTGACTGCCGACATCCCTCGGTGTAATATGCTTTAGCCGAGGAGAATCTTCATCGTGCCGGTTTAATTCCCCGAGGGGTGAGCACTTGATCACTCGCCTCTCTTCTCCTCTGCTTCTCCTTTTCTCTCTTTTTTTTTTTTTTTTAACTATCCTTTGCCTGTGTAGGGATGGCGCCGATCGCTTCATGAGCTTAAACAGGCGGCCACCAGGAAGAGGAAGGCTGCAGGGAATGCGCCCCCTGCCGAAAGAAGGGCCATTGCTAAAGTTCCAAGAAGGGCCGACGGGAGGGTTGGTGCCGGGAAGGCCGACGCGGGGAGGGCCGACACTGGAGGGGCTAAAGTCGTGAAGCCCCTGCGCCAAAGGTTTTGAAGAAGGGCGGCCCTAAAAGGGCCGACGCTGGAGAGACCGAGGCCAAGGGGGCCAGAACTGTGGAATCCTCGTATGCAGGCGAGGCGGCCCAAGCCCAAGGCGACGAACCGTCATGGCAGACGCGGGAAGGGCCGAGACCGGCAAGGAGGTGGAACGGAGCCAACCGGAGAGAGGATCTCCAGCTTCAGCTCCTCCCATTATCCTACTCGACCTTTCTCCGAGAGGGAGGCGCCGTCGCCCTTGCCCAAAGCCTTAGAGACGGATAAAATTCCTGCGGCAATGGTGACGACTCCAGCCGCTACTCTGCCCCCCATGGGGGCACAGCTGAAGCGCCTCCGCCAGCCAAGGAGTCGGAGGCGGCAGGCTCAGAGGCGGAATCAGCCTCTGTAGGCCCGACGCCCAGGGAAGAGAGGGGCGTCGATCCTTCCTTCCAGTCGTTGTTGGCAAACCACGGCCGCTGGGCTGCACGGACCGTGGAGGAAGCCGCGGTGGTGAGGTGCAAGAATATCTCCGGGGTCAGGGGAGAGTCACCTTCTTCCGCGAAGCATCGGTGGCGCATCTCTGGGTGAGCTTCTGCGCCATTATCATCTCTTTCCCTCCCCCTTTCTTTTTCTCATCTTGACATTTCCTCCAGGCCTTGAATTCTCTTGTCGCCCTTAAAAACCTCTGGACCCTGAGCGATACCCATCGAACAAGCACACGAGGAGATGTTGTCCCTCCAAGTCAAGGCGGAGAAGTCGGCAATGGCTCTGGAGGACACTCGGGCCACCCTGAAGGGTGAAATCGATGTCGCCCGGCTACGAGCCGAAAAGGCTGAGTATGCGCTAGAGGTTGCTCAGCGCCGCGCAGCCAATGAGCTAGATAATGCTCAGGTGGCCGAGGAGAAACAGAAAGCGGCCGAAGAGAAGCTGAAGGTGGCAGAATTGGAGGTGTGCGTTTTGAAGACCCAATTAAGTTCTGCCGCCGCTGAGACAAATGCAGCCCAAGAAGCCACCCGCCAGTACATAGCCAAAATTGCAGATCTGGAGGCGGCAGTGGCAGAGGCCCAGGAGAGGGCCATCGAAGCTGAAAAGAAGGGGGCCGAGGCCGTAGAAGATTTTAGAAAATCCAAAGCCTTCGACAAGGAGGTGGCCGAGTCAGCGGCGCTTGCTTATGACGCCGGCTTTCAAGACTGCAAAGATAAAATCCAGGAGCTCTACGACCTGGAGGATATTGAGGGACTGAAGCCTGATGATGTCCCTGAGGATGATGCCCCGGCTTCGGATGACCATTAACAGCTTTTGGTTTCTCTTTTTGTATCGATCTGTGCCTGACCTGAGTCGGCAACTTTGTAACCTTGCAACCATCAATGAATGTCTTTAATCCCTATTTCGCCCCTTTGGTTATTATTAGCTTTATTTATTCAAGCTGTCATGAATCACCCACCAATAGGGCTATGTAGAGTAGGTTACGTGAAATAGGATCATGAGCCGTGAAATTGTCCCAAGTGTTGGCACAAGGCCAACATTTGGTAGCGATGCGGGCGTCAGTCGCTGGGCGCTGGTCTTTGGGTGCCGAAACGGGTCCTGTTTTCGTTGCCGACGCTGGAAGCTGGTCTTTAGTATGCCGACGCTAGACTCCGGTCTTAGTGCCAACGCGGAGTTGGTCTTTGTTACCGACGCTGGGCGCCGGTCTTGGTGCCGACGCTGGACGCCGGTCTTTGGTGCCAACGCGAGTTGGTCTTTGGTGCGCCGACGCTAGGCGCCGATCTTCGTTAGTTGGTCTTTCACCAACGCGGAGTTGGTCTTTGGCGCCGACGCTGGGCGCCGTCTTAGTGCCAATGCGGAGTTGGTCTTTAGTGTGCCGACGCTGGGCGCCGGTCTTTGTGCCAACGCGGAGTTGGTCTTGCCAACGCGGAGTTGGTCTTATGCCAACGCGGAGTTGGTCTTTGTTGTCGACGCTGGGCGCCGGTCTTGGTGCCGATACTGGGCGCCGGTCTTTGGTGCCAACGCGGAGTTGGTCTTTGGCGCCGACGCTGGGCGCGGTTTTAGTGCCAACGCGGAGTTGGCTTTAGTGTGCCAACGCTGGGCGCCGGTCTTTGTTGCCAACGCGGAGTTGGTCTTTCGTGCCAACGCGGAGTTGGTCTTTGTTGCCAATGCGGAGTTGGTCTTTGGTACCGACGCTGGACGCCGTCTTTGGTGCCAATGCGGAGTTGGTCTTTGGTACCGACGCTGGACGCCGGTCTTTGGTATTAAGCATACTCATTTAAGAACAAGACCATGTTGATTATTCATGTATCAAACCAATTCAAATTAATGACAATAGAGTTCTATTGATAGTACCGGCGTAAGTTGTCGGCATTCCAAGTGCGAGGGAGCGGTTTCCCGTCTAGCTCTTCGACTTTGTACGCCCCATGGTGGAGTACTTCCTTGACACGGTATGGTCCTTCCCATTTTGGTGCCAGCTTGCCCCCCTCTGTCGGCTTTGATACTTCAGCTCTTCGTAGGACAAGGTCTCCCGGACCGGAATGTCTTGGGTCGCACCCGAGAGTTGTAGTGCTTGGCCACTCGCTGACGGAATGCTGCCATGCGAAGCTGCGCTTGATCTCGCAATTCTTCCACCAAATCCAGATCAGCCCTTAGCTGGTTTGAGTTGCTTTCTTCATGGTATAATTCCGTCCGGGGACTAGGAGCTCCTATTTCCACGGGGATGACCGCCTCGGTCCCAAAGACCAAGCTGAAAGGGGTTTCCCCTGTAGGTGCTCGCGGCGTCGTGTGGTAGGCCCACAGCACACTGGAAAGTTCTTCCACCCAGCGCCCTTTGCAGCTATCTAGCCGAGCCCTGAGCCCTTGGAGGATGATGCGATTGGTCACCTCGGCTGCGCCGTTGGTTTGGGGATGCCCTACTGAGGTGAATCGATGATGGATGCCCAGGCCATCGCAGAATTCCCGGAAGGCCGTATTATCAAACTGTCGGCCGTTGTCCGTAACGAGGGTGTGCGGTAGCCCGAACCGGCACACTACAGATTTCCAGAAGAAATTCCTTACTTTGGCTTCCGTGATCTTAGCAAGAGCTTCCGCCTCGATCCACTTAGTAAAATGATCGACTGCCACCACTAGGAACTTGCGTTGTCCGGAGGCAGGAGGGAACGGTCCCAGAATGTCCATGCCCCACTGTGCGAAGGGCCATGGTGCAGCTAGAGGGGTCAGTTGAGACGCCGGTTGATGTTGAATGTTGGCATGCCGCTGGCAGCTGTCACATCTCTTAACGAGTTCGGAGGCATCCTCCTTCATTGTCAGCCAATAATACCCCTGACGTAAAGCTTTATATGCAAGAGCCCTGCCCCCCAGGTGGTTTCCGCATATCCCTTCGTGTATCTCCCGCAGTATATAATTGGCGTCGGTGGGACCGACGCACCTGAGAACAGGGTATGAGAACGACCTTCGATAGAGCTTTTCCTCCATAATGAAAAACTTTGGGGCCCATCTTTTCAGTTTCCTAGCTTCGGCAGGGTCTTCTGGAAGGGTGCCTTCAGTAAAGTACCGGACATAGGCGTCCATCCAGGAGGGCTCCTGCTCCACTGGTGCAGTTTCTCTTGGTACTTCAATACTCGGGGCTTCTAAGTGCTCCACATAAGCCTTTCCCAACATCCCATCAGCTGAGGCGGCAAGACGGGATAAGGCGTCGGCTCTAGCATTCTCCTGTCGAGGAATGTAGCTGACGCTGAAATGTGTGAATGGGGAAATTAGCGAGTGCACCATTTCTAAGTAGCGGGCCATGATGGGATCCCTTGCCTCGTATTCCTTTGTAATTTGGCCGGCAACCAGTTGGGAGTCGGTGAATGCCCTAAGGCGTTTCACCCCAAGCTCTCGAGCCAACCTCACGCCGGATAGCAAAGCTTCATATTCCGCCTGATTGTTAGTGGCTGGAAAGAGGAAGCGAAGTGCACATTCGGTCACAACCCCATCCGAGTTGGCCAAGATGAGGCCTGCTCCGCTCCCTTGAGAGTTTGATGCCCCATCCACATGGAGAACCCACTCATCGTCACTGGTTCCGAGGGGCTGAGTGTCCGTAGGAGGTTCTTTAGGTGGCTCGATTCCCCAAGTACATTCAACCAAAAAATCTGCCAGGACTTGAGACTTCATGGCCGACCGGGGCGAAAGATAGATCGAACTCCCCAGCTTGAGGGCCCACCTTGCCAGCCGGCCGGAAGTATCTGGACGAGCCAGAACCGCCTTCAGAGGCTGGTCTGTGATCACCGCGATCGGGTGGGCTTGGAAATACGGCCGCAGTCGCTGGGCAGACACGATCAATGCGAAGATGATTTTTTCCATGTTTGAATATCGGGTCTCTGCATCATGAAGCACCTTACTCGTATAATATACTGGCCTTTGTGTGCCATTAGTGTCCACACGGACTAGCACAGAGCTAACAGCCTCAGGAGAGGCCGCAAGGTATAGAAGGAGTTCTTCTCCACCCGTCGGCTTGGCTAGCAGTGGCGGGGTAGATAAGAATTCCTTTAACCCTTCGAACGCCTCCTGGCATTCTTTCGTCCATTCGAACTCGTTGATTCTGCGAAGCGCCTTGAAGAAAGGCAGACACCTTTCAGCGGACTTGGATAGGAAGCGGCTTAGGGCGGCTACTCTTCCTGTCAAGCACTGTACTTCCTTCTTATTGGCAGGAGGCCTCATGTCCAAGATGGCTTGGACTTTGTCTGGGTTTGCTTCGATCCCCCTCCGGGTCACCATGAAACCCAAAAACTTCCCAGCGGTCACCCCAAATGCACACTTGCGAGGGTTCAGCTTCATCTGGTACCGACGAAGGCTGTCAAAAGTTTCTGCTAGGTCCGCAATGTGGTCACCGATGAACGCTTTTTGTCAGCATGTCATCCACGTACACTTCCATGTTACGCCCTATCTGACCTTCAAAGACCTTGTTCATCAGCCTCTGGTAAGTAGCTCCCGCATTCTTTAACCCGAAAGGCATTACCTTGTAGCAATACAGCCCCTTTTCAGTTATGAAGGAGGTAGCTTCTTCATCCGTCGGGTTCATCCGGATCTGGTTGTATCCAGAGAAAGCATCCATGAAGCTAAGGACCTCATGGCCGGATGTAGCGTCCACCAGTTGATCGATTCGAGGCAGGGGAAAGCTGTCTTTGGGGCATGCCTTGTTGAGGTCGGTGAAATCTACGCACATTCTCCAGCTTCCATTGGCCTTGCGGACCAGAACCACATTAGCCAACCATTCGGGGTAGTGGACCTCCCGAATATGGCCCGCAGCCATTAACTTGCGGATCTCCTCGTCGATAGCTTTCTGTCTGTCTGGAGCAAAGTTTCTCTTTTTCTGTCGGACCGGCCGACACCCTGGCTTGAGGTTAAGTTGATGGGTGATTACTTCTTCAGGGACGCCCGGCATGTCTGAGGATGACCATGCGAAAACGTCAGTGTTGGCACGCAGGAAAGTAAGAAGTTGATGGCGTACTTCCTCTGGAGCAATGCCCCCAGCTGAACAGTCCTTGCCGGGTCATCACCCAAGGGGAGGGTTAGAAGGTGCTCTGCCGGCTCTCCCCTTCTTCCCAACTCCCTAGGATCGAGTGACTCAGAGGCTGTCGCTGACTCCGCGTTCAGCGGGCTGGGAGACAGATGGTAGCAAGGCGGAAGTGGGCTTTGCTCCCCCTTCATTTCTCCGATCCCTTCATTGGTGGGGAACCTTACCAATAATCTCTTAGTGGAGATCACGGCATCCAGCAGATTCAACCCCGGTCTTCCCAAGATGGCGTTATAAGCCAGCGGGACCCGGACCACCAAGAAGTTTATGACCACGGTGCTCTGACATGGAGGAGTTCCAGCCGTGACCGGGAGAGCAATTTCACCTTCGACGCTCACTGAGTCTCCCGTGAAGCCCATTAGCGGTGTGGCAACGGGTCGGAGTAAAGACCTTGATAAGTTCATCCGAACAAAAGCCTCATAACTCAAGACATCCACAGAGCTCCCACTATCAATTAAAATTCTTTTTACAGGGTGTTTGGCTATAGTCATGGACACCACGACGCTGTCGTCATGTTTATTAACTACCCCATCTAGATCCTTTCCGAAGAAAGGTATTACAGAGTCTATTCCCTCTCGCGGCCTCTTCGAACCACCATCCGCTCCCCAGGAGATCATAGCTATGGTCTTTTCAGTTGGGGTATTATCCACGCCAGCCGGGCGACTCGGAGGCACCGGGGACCCGATGCGGGGAGATTTCCCCTGTCGAACAAATTTGCCAGGTGACCTTGCTGAACCAGCTCCTCGATGGCCTTTTTTAGATGGCGGCAGTCCTCGGTGTCGTGACCGTAGTCTCGGTGATACCGGCAGTAAAACTCCTTGTTGCGGGGGGCCCCGGACTTCAAGGGAGCCGGACGCTTGAAATAAGGTTCCTCCTCGATCTCCAGTAGGATGTGAGAGATGGGAGCCATGAGGGGAGTGAACTGCTCTTTAGGAACCAGCGCCTGTGGTCGGCGATCTGAGCATCGTGGAGGCTCGGGCTTTCGAGGTCGTGCACCGGCGTGATCAGTAGGCGGCGGTTTATTACCGGGGTTCTTGTCAACTTCTCTCCTGGAAGAATCTGCTTCGTCAGCGCGGATGTACTTCTGTGCCCGGCTCAGAAGCTCGGCGTAGGAACGCGGAGGCTTCTTATCCAGGGAGTAAGCGAATCTGGATGGGCGAAGTCCCCGCTTCAGGGCCAAGGTGGCTACAGAGTCTTCCAGGTTGTACACCTCCAACGCTGCTTCCTTAAATCGAGCGACGAAATCCTTTAAGGTCTCGCCACTCTTCTGCTGGACAGCAAAGAGGCTATCTGCGACTCGTGGGATCTTTCGACAGGCATCAAAATGAGCCAGGAAAGATCGCTCAAGTTGCCGAAACGAGTTGATGCTGCGTGGGGGCAGACGGGAGTACCACGCGCGTGCCGCCTTGCGGAGCGTGGCCGGGAAGGCGACGCATAAAAGGGAGTCCGTCGCTCCCTGGACCTGCATGAGGACCTTGTAGCTTTCCAGATGGTCCAGGGGTCCGTCGTTCCATCATATGGATCCAATTGAGGGAGACGGAACTGGGGTGGGACCGGTTCCTCCATGATATGGCGGGAAAGCGGGGGGCAACGCTCATACTCCGCCGTGTAAGGATCGGCGATCCGGCGGCTGAGCTCGTCCAACCGTCGATGATACTCGTCAAGCCTTTGCTTAGCCCGACGGGTGGTTTTCCGGGAGTGTCACCTCGGATGAATTGGAAGAAGGAGCTGAAGAAGATCGCCGGCGCAAAGAACGTGCCCGCTTGGACTCTTTTTCCTCCAGTCGGTGGCGGGAATGACCGGAGCGGCGGGAGAGAGACCGTCGTCGCTTCGAGGTCCCTTGGTGACGAGGTTCGGGGGGTGAACGGTGGGAGACCTCAGGCGGGGTCCCTCCTTGGTGAGACTGGACTGTTCCTCGCACCCCTTCGTCCAGCACAGGGGGTTGAGTTACAGCAGCCAAATAATGCTCTTGCAGCCCCCGGACCATCGTCGTCAGATCCTGGACCTGGTGGGCTAGAACATCAAGCCAGTCGGGTTGGCTTGCCGGTGCAAGGGGGGAGCATGGAGATTGGCCTCCGAATGCTCAGCTCGTGGGATGCGCCCGGCTACTTGACTGGAGGAAGCCTCTTGTGCTCGCGTAGTCACCATCGCTTCCTTTGCAAAATTGGAGGGGTTCCAGGAAGAATTTTTGACCCGGTCTTCTCCCTACCTGGCGCGCCAATCTGTTGCAGCCAAATCACGTACGATGAGCATCGGGTAGGCTAGGATTGCTGCGTGTGCAGAGAAGTCGCCGTCTTCCTTCTAGAGCCTGCAAAAAGTCCCGGACCGGTGGTTCCGGTGGGGACCCTCCGACGCCCAAGTCAGTGAGTCGTCCAACAGGGATATGATTTCTGTGTAGAATTCTTAAAGAGGAAGTCAGAGAGAGTCCCCTTGCATGGAGCTCGGGTCCTCCTTTTATACCTGTCAGGGATCCCGTTTACCTCGTTCTGTTGGAACCGTCGAATCTGTCCCGTTGTGATGTTCACCGAACGGCAAGTCGTTGGACTGTTGCTGGATAAGGGCCGCTTATAGCGGTAACTGCCGATCAGGCTAACACTTGCCCGTGATTTTGGTGAGCGAGGTGCTTGGCAGTAGGCCTTAGATCACGGGATCGGTTGCATGAGACTAGTCATTGTGTATGTGGGAGATACTGAAGGCCGACGCTGGGGCCAATGCCGGAGGCCGGAGCCAGTGCAGGAGGCCGGAGCCAAAGTCTCAGCACTGGAGGTCGGCGCTGGGGGCCGATGCTGGAGGCCTGTCCTTGGTGCCAACGCGTAGTTGGTCTTTGATGCCGACGCTGGGCAGGTGCCAACGCGGAGTTGGTCTTTGGTGACGCTGGGCGCCGGTCTTTGGTGCCAATGCGGAGTTGGTCTTTGGTGCCGACGCTGGGCGCCGGTCTTTGGTGCCGTCGCTGGAGGCCGCACTGGAGGCCGACGCTGGAGGCCGGCACTGGAGGGCTGGAGGCTGACACTGGAGGCCGACGCTGGAGGCCGGCACTGGAGGCCGGCACTAGGGGTCGGTGCTGGAGGTCTTGGGTTTTGTTGTCACATCATTACTTTCAAAAACCGCGCAAAAGATAATACTACCCAGGGGAAACGGCCAGCCGTATCAGATGCCCCCCGCCCCTGAGATGGGTGAGCGTTTACTTACCCGCAAAAGGGGTGTCAATATCCTCTAGGCGGCCGGTTTTCACGTCATTATCTCGCCTTTGTTGGGATTAGGGAGGATTTCCCTCGGGCAGTGTTACGAAAAGGCGAGCGGTATCATTGCGATAAGGTTAATGCCTCCCTTTTCATCGGTGGTCTTTTCGAGTTTTTCGCATTGGCAGGCCGTCGAAACGCCTCCCAATTGAAGACGGACGCGTGGTTGAATCGGACGATTGTGGGGTGTCTTGAGATGGCGTTATGAGGACAAATAGCCCTTATCTTCCCATCCTCCCCATTTCTTCCGCTGCTGCCCCCTTTCGAGTCCGCCAGCGTTCCTCTGTTTCCTGTGTTCATTCTCTCCGTGCCCTGTTTTGGCTCGAGTTTTCCAGGTTAGTTCCCATGGCTTCCTCACCTTCTTGCTCCATCTCTGGTTCCTGGGGGGTTCCCACAATCCTTCTCAGACTTCCGATTCCTTGTCAAGCCAATGGTCCACCCCTTCTTCTAACCATTCTTCACCGGAGCAGCGACCAGTCAATCGTCCCCTAACCGGGACTCGTCCGGCCGGCGGGCGGATTTCCGTCCGGAGCCAGTCAATGGCTGCCGGTCCTTCTAGGGTTGCCAAGGAGTCCCCCGAAGGGACTGCGTCCTCTATGTCTGCTCAAGACATAGTAAACCTAAGGGCCAAGTATAGCTTCCCTTCAGACCTTCATCTGTTCTTCCCTACCCCCAATGACAGGGTAACCTCTTCCCGTTCCGGAAGGGTTGCTTTGTACGGAGCCTTTTTTAAGGCCGGGCTCCGGTTGCCGATCCACCCTTTTATTCTTAATCTTCTAGACCGATACTCCTTGACTCCTTCCCAATTAGTTCCCAACTCCATCCGAACTATTGTCGGTTTTTTGGTACTCTGCCACTTGCAAGGCATTGAGGCCAGTATTTCTTTGTTCCGCAGCTTTTATACCCTTCGCAAACAGTCGGGTTGGTGGTCCTTCACCCCTAGGTCTAATAGGATTCTCAAATTGTGCCTTCCTACTTCCGTTAAAGGGTGGAAGGACAAGTTTTTCTTTGCGGACATCAGTGGGGTTCGTGGAAGCTGGGGGATACCCAACATCGACGCCAATAGGGATCCCTCCATCCTTCCACGAGACCGGATGGCGTTTGGGCAGCTTCTGACTGCCGACATCCCTCGGTGTAATATGCTTTTAGCCGAGGAGAATCTTCATCGTGCCGGTTTAATTCCCGCGAGGGGTGAGCACTTGATCACTCGCCTCTCTTCTCCTCTGCTTCTCCTTTTCTCTCTTTTTTTTTTTTAACTATCCTTTGCCTGTGTAGGGATGGCGCCGACACTTCATGAGCTTAAACAGGCGGCCACCAGGAAGAGGAAGGCTGCAGGGAATGTGCCCCCTGCCGAAAGAAGGGCCATTGCTAAAGTTCCAAGAAGGGCCGACACGGGGAGGGTTGGTGCCGGGAAGGCCGACGCGGGGAGGGCCGACACTGGAGGGGCTAAAGTCGTGAAGCCCCTGCGCACAAAGGTTTTGAAGAAGGGCGGCCCTAAAAGGGCCGACGCTGGAGAGACCGAGGCCAAGGGGGCCAGAACTGTGGAATCCTCGTATGCAGGCGAGGCAGCCCAAGCTCAGGCGACGAACCTGTCATGGCAGACGCGGGAAGGGCCGAGACCGGCGGGGAGGTGGAACGGAGTCAACCGGGAGAGGATCTCCAGCTTCAGCTCCTCCCATTATCCTACTCGACCTTTCTCCCGAGGGGGAGGCGCCGTCGCCCTTGCCCAAAGCCTTAGAGACGGATAAAATTCCTGCGGCAATGGTGACGACTCCAGCCGCTACTCTGCCCCCCACGGGGGCAGCAGCTGAAGTGCCTCCGCCAGCCAAGGAGTCGGAGGCGGCAGGCTCAGAGGCGGAATCAGCCTCTGTAGGCCCGACGCCCAGGGAAGAGAGGGGCGTCGATCCTTCCTTCCAGTCGTTGTTGGCAAACCACGGCCGCTGGGCTGCACGGACCGTGGAGGAAGCCGCGGTGGTGAGGTGCAAGAATATCTCCGGGGTCAGGGGAGAGTCGCCTTCTTCCGCGAAGCATCGGTGGCGCATCTCTGGGTGAGCTTCTGCGCCATTATCATCTCTTTCCCTCCCCTTTCTTTTTCTCATCTTGACATTTCCTCCAGGCCTTGAATTCTCTTGTCGCTCTTAAAAACCTCTGGACCCTGAGCGATACCGCCATCGAACAAGCACACGAGGAGATGTTGTCCCTCCAAGTCAAGGCGGAGAAGTCGGCAATGGCTCTGGAGGACACTCGGGCCACCCTGAAGGGTGAAATTGATGTCGCCCGGCTACGAGCCGAAAAGGCCGAGTATGCGCTAGAGGTTGCTCAGCGCCGCGCAGCCAATGAGCTAGATAATGCTCAGGTGGCCGAGGAGAAACAGAAAGCGGCCGAAGAGAAGCTGAAGGCGGCAGAATTGGAGGTGTGCGTCTTGAAGACCCAATTAAGTTCTGCCGCCGCTGAGACAAATGCAGCCCAAGAAGCCACCCGCCAGTACATAGCCAAAATTGCAGATCTGGAGGCAGCAGTGGCAGAGGCCCAGGAGAGGGCCATCGAAGCTGAAAAGAAGGGGGCCGAGGCCGTAGAAGATTTTAGAAAATCCAAAGCCTTCGACAAGGAGGTGGCCGAGTCAGCGGCGCTTGCTTATGACGCCGGCTTTCAAGACTGCAAAGATAAAATCCAGGAGCTCTACGACCTGGAGGATATTGAGGGACTGAAGCCTGATGATGTCCCTGAGGATGATGCCCCGGCTTCGGATGACCATTAACAGCTTTTGGTTTCTCTTTTTGTATCGATCTGTGCCTGACCTGAGTCGGCACCTTTGTAACCTTGCAACCATCAATGAATGTCTTTAATCCCTATTTCGCCCCTTTGGTTATT
The DNA here is from genome assembly GCA_900491605.1 of Calamus simplicifolius. Classification (NCBI taxonomy): domain Eukaryota; kingdom Viridiplantae; phylum Streptophyta; class Magnoliopsida; order Arecales; family Arecaceae; genus Calamus; species Calamus simplicifolius. The sequence goes on along the minus strand of UESW01002039.1, from coordinate 191,859 downwards.
ATTAGCTTTATTTATTCAAGCTGTCATGAATCACCCACCAATAGGGCTATGTAGAGTAGGTTACGTGAAATAGGATCGTGAGCCGTGACATTGTCCCAAGTGTTGGCACAAGGCCAACATTTGGTAGCGACGCGGGCGTCAGTCACTGGGCGCTGGTCTTTGGGTGCCAACGGGTCCGTTTTCGTTGCCGACGCTGGAAGCCGGTCTTTAGTATGCCGACGGGTCTTAGTGCCAATGCGGAGTTGGTCTTTGTTGCCGACGCTGGGCGCCGGTCTTGGTGCCGACGCTGGACGCCGGTCTTTGGTGCCAACGCGGAGTTGGTCTTTGGTGCCGACGCTGGGCGCCGGTCTTTTGCCAACGCGGAGTTGGTCTTTTGCCAACGCGGAGTTGGTCTTTGTTGCCGATGCTGGGCGCCGGTCTTGGTGCCGACGCTGGACGCCGGTCTTTGGTGCCAACGCGGAGTTGGTCTTTGGTGCCGACGCTGGGCGCCGGTCTTCGTTACCAACGCGGAGTTGGTCTTTTGCCAACGCGGAGTTGGTCTTTGGCGCCGACGCTGGGCGCGGTCTTAGTGCCAACGCGGAGTTGGTCTTTAGTGTGCCGACGCTGGGCGCCGGTCTTTTGCCAACGCGGAGTTGGTCTGCCAACGCGGAGTTGGTCTTTGCCAACGCGGAGTTGGTCTTTGTTGCCGACGCTTCTTGGTGACGACGCTGGGCGCCGGTCTTTAGTGCCAACGCGGAGTTGGTCTTTGGTGCCGACGCTGGGCGCCGGTCTTAGTGCCAATGCGGAGTTGGTCTTTGTGTGCCGACGCTGGGCGTCGGTCTTTGTTGCCAACGCGGAGTTGGTCTGATGCCAACGCGGAGTTGGTCTTTGTTGCCGACGCTGGGCGCCGGTCTTGGTGCCAACGCTTCTTTGGTGCCAACGCGGAGTTGGTCTTTGGTGCGCCGATGCTGGACGCCGGTCTTCGTTGCCAACGCGGAGTTGGTCTTTGCCAACGTGGAGTTGGTCTTGGTTGCCAACGCGGAGTTGGTCTTTGTTGCCAACGCGGAGTTGGTCTTTGTTGCCAATGCGTCTTTGTTGCCAACGCGGAGTTTGTCTTTGGGACGCCGGTCTTCGTTGCCAACGCGGAGTTGGTCTTTGTGCCGACGCTAGGCGCCGGTCTTTGGTGCCAACGCAGAGTTGGTCTTTTGCCGACGCTGGGCGCCGGTCTTTGGTGCCAACGCGGAGTTGGTCTTTGGTTTCTTTGGTTAAGCATACTCATTTAAGAACAAGACCATGTTGATTATTCATGTATCAAACCAATTCAAATTAATGAAATAGAGTTCTATTGATAGTACCGGCGTAAGTTGTCGGCATTCCAAGTGCGAGGGAGCGGTTTCCCGTCTAGCTCTTCGACTTTGTACGCCCCATGGTGGAGTACTCCTTGACACGGTATGGTCCTTCCCATTTTGGTGCCAGCTTGCCCCCCTCTGTCGGCTTTGATACTTCAGCTCTTCGTAGGACAAGGTCTCCCGGCCGGAATGTCTTGGGTCGCACCCGAGAGTTGTAGTGCTTGGCCACTCGCTGACGGAATGCTGCCATGCGAAGCTGCGCTTGATCTCGCAATTCTTCCACCAAATCCAGATCAGCCCTTAGCTGGTTTGAGTTGCTTTCTTCGTGGTATAATTCCGTCCGGGGACTAGGAGCTCCTATTTCCACGGGGATGACCGCCTCGGTCCCAAAGACCAAGCTGAAAGGGGTTTCCCCTGTAGGTGCTCGCGGCGTCGTGTGGTAGGCCCACAGCACACTGGAAAGTTCTTCCACCCAGCGCCCTTTGCAGCTATCTAGCCGAGCCCTGAGTCCTTGGAGGATGATGCGATTGGTCACCTCGGCTGCGCCGTTGGTTTGGGGATGCCCTACTGAGGTGAATCGATGATGGATGCCCAGGCCATCGCAGAATTTCCGGAAGGCCGTATTATCAAACTGTCGGCCGTTGTCCGTAACGAGGGTGTGCGGTAGCCCGAACCGGCACACTACGGATTTCCAGAAGAAATTCCTTACTTTGGCTTCCGTGATCTTAGCAAGAGCTTCCGCCTCGATCCACTTAGTAAAATGGTCGACTGCCACCACTAGGAACTTGCGTTGTCCGGAGGCAGGAGGGAACGGTCCCAGAATGTCCATGCCCCACTGTGCGAAGGGCCATGGTGCAGCTAGAGGGGTCAGTTGAGACGCCGGTTGATGTTGAATGTTGGCATGCCGCTGGCAGCTGTCACATCTCTTAACGAGTTCGGAGGCATCCTCCTTCATTGTCAGCCAATAATACCCCTGACGTAAAGCTTTATATGCAAGAGCCCTGCCCCCCAGGTGGTTTCCGCATATCCCTTCGTGTATCTCCCGCAGTATATAATTGGCGTCGGTGGGACCGACACACCTGAGAATAGGGTATGAGAACGACCTTCGATAGAGCTTTCCCTCCATAATGAAAAACTTTGGGGCCCGTCTTTTCAGTTTCCTAGCTTCGGCAGGGTCTTCTGGAAGGGTGCCTCAGTAAAGTACCGGACATAGGCGTCCATCCAGGAGGGCTCCTGCTCCACTGGTGCAGTTTCTCTTGGTACTTCAATACTCGGGGCTTCTAAGTGCTCCACATAAGCCTTTCCCAACATCCCATCAGCTGAGGCGGCAAGACGGGATAAGGCGTCGGCTCTAGCATTCTCCTGTCGAGGAATGTAGCTGACGCTGAAATGTGTGAAGGGGGAAATTAGCGAGTGCACCATTTCTAAGTAGCGGGCCATGATGGGATCCCTTGCCTCGTATTCCTTTGTAATTTGGCCGGCAACCAGTTGGGAGTCGGTGAATGCCCTAAGGCGTTTCACCCCAAGCTCTCGAGCCAACCTCACGCCGGATAGCAAAGCTTCATATTCCGCCTGATTGTTAGTGGCTGGAAAGAGGAAGCGAAGTGCACATTCGGTCACAACCCCATCCGAGTTGGCCAAGATGAGGCCTGCTCCGCTCCCTTGAGAGTTCGATGCCCCATCCACATGGAGAACCCACTCATCGTCACTGGTTCCGAGGGGCTGAGTGTCCGTAGGAGGTTCTTTAGGTGGCTCATTCCCCAAGTACATTCAACCAAAAAATCTGCCAGGACTTGAGACTTCATGGCCGACCGGGGCGGAAAGATAGATCGAACTCCCCCAGCTTGAGGGCCCACCTTGCCAGCCGGCCGGAAGTATCTGGACGAGCCAGAACTGCCTTCAGAGGCTGGTCTGTGATCACCGCGATCGGGTGGGCTTGGAAATACGGCCGCAGTCGCTGGGCAGACACGATCAATGCGAAGATGATTTTTTCCATGTTTGAATATCGGGTCTCTGCATCATGAAGCACCTTACTCGTATAATATACTGGCCTTTGTGTGCCATTAGTGTCCACACGGACTAGCACAGAGCTAACAGCCTCAGGAGAGGCCGCAAGGTATAGAAGGAGTTCTTCTCCACCCGTCGGCTTGGCTAGCAGTGGCGGGGTAGATAAGAATTCCTTTAACCCTTCGAACGCCTCCTGGCATTCTTTCGTCCATTCGAACTCGTTGATTCTGCGAAGCGCCTTGAAGAAAGGCAGACACCTTTCAGCGGACTTGGATAGGAAGCGGCTTAGGGCGGCTACTCTTCCTGTCAAGCGCTGTACTTCCTTCTTATTGGCAGGAGGCCTCATGTCCAAGATGGCTTGGACTTTGTCTGGGTTTGCTTCGATCCCCCTCCGGGTCACCATGAAACCCAAAAACTTTCCAGCGGTCACCCCAAATGCACACTTGCGAGGGTTCAGCTTCATCTGGTACCGACGAAGGCTGTCAAAAGTTTCTGCTAGGTCCGCAATGTGGTCACCGGCATGAACGCTTTTTGTCAGCATGTCATCCACGTACACTTCCATGTTACGCCCTATCTGACCTTCAAAGACCTTGTTCATCAGCCTCTGGTAAGTAGCTCCCGCATTCTTTAACCCGAAAGGCATTACCTTGTAGCAATACAGCCCCTTTTCAGTTATGAAGGAGGTAGCTTCTTCATCCGCCGGGTTCATCCGGATCTGGTTGTATCCAGAGAAAGCATCCATGAAGCTAAGGACCTCATGGCCGGATGTAGCGTCCACCAGTTGATCGATTCGAGGCAGGGGAAAGCTGTCTTTGGGGCATGCCTTGTTGAGGTCGGTGAAATCTACGCACATTCTCCAGCTTCCATTGGCCTTGCGGACCAGAACCACATTAGCCAACCATTCGGGGTAGTGGACCTCCCGAATATGGCCCGCAGCCATTAACTTGCGGATCTCCTCGTCGATAGCTTTCTGTCTGTCTGGAGCAAAGTTTCTCTTTTTCTGTCGGACCGGCCGACACCCTGGCTTGAGGTTAAGTTGATGGGTGATTACTTCTTCAGGGACGCCCGGCATGTCTGAGGATGACCATGCGAAAACGTCAGTGTTGGCACGCAGGAAAGTAAGAAGTTGATGGCGTACTTCCTCTGGGAGCAATGCCCCCAGCTGAACAGTCCTTGCCGGGTCATCACCCAAGGGGAGGGTTAGAAGGTGCTCTGCCGGCTCTCCCCTTCTTCCCAACTCCCTAGGATCGAGTGACTCAGAGGCTGTCGCTGACTCCGCGTTCAGCGGGCTGGGAGACAGATGGTAGCAAGGCGGAAGTGGGCTTTGCTCCCCCTTCATTTCTCCGATCCCTTCATTGGTGGGGAACCTTACCAATAATCTCTTAGTGGAGATCACGGCATCCAGCAGATTCAACCCCGGTCTTCCCAAGATGGCGTTATAAGCCAGCGGGACCCGGACCACCAAGAAGTTTATGACCACGGTGCTCTGACATGGAGGAGTTCCAGCCGTGACCGGGAGAGCAATTTCGCCTTCGACGCTCACTGAGTCTCCCGTGAAGCCCATTAGCGGTGTGGCAACGGGTCGGAGTAAAGACCTTGATAAGTTCATCCGAACAAAAGCCTCATAACTCAAGACATCCACAGAGCTCCCACTATCAATTAAAATTCTTTTTACAGGGTGTTTGGCTATAGTCATGGACACCACGACGCTGTCGTCATGTTTATTAACTACCCCATCTAGATCCTTTCCGAAGAAAGGTATTACAGAGTCTATTCCCTCTCGCGGCCTCTTCGAACCACCATCCGCTCCCCAGGAGATCATAGCTATGGTCTTTTCAGTTGGGGTATTATCCACGCCAGCCGGGCGACTCGGAGGCACCGGGGGACCCGATGCGGGGAGATTTCCCGTCGAACAAATTTGCCCAGGTGACCTTGCTGAACCAGCTCCTCGATGGCCTTTTTTAGGTGGCGGCAGTCCTCGGTGTCGTGACCGTAGTCTCGGTGATACCGGCAGTAAAACTCCTTGTTGCGGGGGGCCCCGGACTTCAAGGGAGCCGGACGCTTGAAATAAGGTTCCTCCTCGATCTCCAGTAGGATGTGAGAGATGGGAGCCATGAGGGGAGTGAACTGCTCTTTAGGAACCAGCGCCTGTGGTCGGCGATCTGAGCGTCGTGGAGGCTCGGGCTTTCGAGGTCGTGCACCGGCGTGATCAGTAGGCGGCGTTTATTACCGGGGTTCTTGTCAACTTCTCTCCTGGAAGAATCTGCTTCGTCAGCGCGGATGTACTTCTGTGCCCGGCTCAGAAGCTCGGCGTAGGAACGCGGAGGCTTCTTATCCAGGGAGTAAGCGAATCTGGATGGGCGAAGTCCCCGCTTCAGGGCCAAGGTGGCTACAGAGTCTTCCAGGTTGTACACCTCCAACGCTGCTTCCTTAAATCGAGCGACGAAATCCTTTAAGGTCTCGCCACTCTTCTGCTGGACAGCAAAGAGGCTATCTGGACTCGTGGGATCTTTCGACAGGCATCAAAATGAGCCAGGAAAGATCGCTCAAGTTGCCGAAACGAGTTGATGCTGCGTGGGGCAGACGGGAGTACCACGCGCGTGCCGCCTTGCGGAGCGTGGCCGGAAAGGCGACGCATAAAAGGGAGTCCGTCGCTCCCTGGACCTGCATGAGGACCTTGTAGCTTTCCAGATGGTCCAGGGGGTCCGTCGTTCCATCATATGGATCCAATTGAGGGGGACGGAACCGGGGTGGGACCGGTTCCTCCATGATATGGCGAGAAAGCGGGGGGCGACGCTCATACTCCGCCGCGTAAGGATCGGCGATCCGGCGGCTGAGCTCGTCCAACCGTTGATGATACTCGTCAAGCCTTTGCTCAGCCCGACGGGTGGTTTTCCGGGGAGTGTCACCTCGGGATGAATCGGAAGAAGGAGCTGAAGAAGATCGCCGGCGCAAAGAACGTGCCCGCTTGGACTCTTTTTCCTCCAGTCGGTGGCGGGAACGACCGGAGCGGCGGGAGGGAGACCGTCGTCGCTTCGAGGTCCCTTGGTGATGAGGTTCGGGGGTGAGCGGTGGGAGACCTCAGGCGGGGTCCCTCCTTGGTGAGACTGGACTGTTCCTCGCACCCCTTCGTCCAGCACAGGGGGTTGAGTTACAGCAGCCAAATAATGCTCTTGCAGCCCCCGGACCATCGTCGTCAGATCCTGGACCTGGTGGGCTAGAACATCAAGCCGGTCGGGTTGGCTTGCCGGTGCAAGGGGCGGAGCATGGAGATTGGCCTCCGAATGCTCAGCTCGTGGGATGCGCCGGCTGCCTGACTGGAGGAAGCCTCTTGTGCTCGCGTAGTCACCATCGCTTCCTTTGCAAAATTGGAGGGGTTCCAGGGAGAATTTTTGACCCAGTCTTCCCCCTACCTGGCGCGCCAATCTGTTGCAGCCAAATCACGTACGATGAGCGTCGGGTAGGCTAGGATTGCTGCGTGCGTAGAGAAGTCGCCGTCTTCTTCTAGAGCCTGCAAAAAGTTCCAGACCGGTGGTTCCGGTGGGGACCCTCCGACGCCCAAGTCAGTGAGTCGTCCAACAGGGATATGATTTCTGTGTAGAATTCTTAAAGAGGAAGTCAGAGAGAGAGTCCCCTTGCATGAGCTCGGGTCCTCCTTTTATACCTGTCGGGGATCCCGTTTACCTCGTTCTGTTGGAACCGTCGAATCTGTCCCGTTGTGATGTCTCACCGAACGGCAAGTCGTTGGACTGTTGCTGGATAAGGGCCGCTTATAGTGGTAACTGCCGATCAGGCTAACACTTGCCTGTGATTTTGGTGAGCGAGGTGCTTGGCAGTAGGCCTTAGATCACGGGATCGGTTGCATGAGACTAGTCATTGTGTATGTGGGAGATACTGAAGGCCGACGCTGGGGCCAATGCCGGAGGCCGGAGCCAGTGCAGGAGGCCGGAGCCAAAGTCTCAGCACTTGAGGTCGGTGCTGAGGGCCGATGCTGGGGGCCGATGCTGGAGGCCTGTCCTTGGTGCCAACGCGTAGTTGGTCTTTGATGCCGACGCTGGGCGCCGATTTTTGGTGCCAACGCGGAGTTGGTCTTTGGTGCCGACGCTGGGCGCCGATCTTTGGTGCCAACGCGGAGTTGGTCTTTGGTGCCGACGCTGGGCGCCGGTCTTTGGTGCTGTCGCTGGAGGCCGGCACTGGAGGCCGACGCTGGAGGCCAGTACTGAAGGCCGACGCTGGAGGCCGGCACTGAAGGCCGACACTGGAGGCCGGCACTGGAGGCCAATGCTGGAGGCCGGCACTGGAGGCCGACACTAGAGGCCGGCACTGGAGGCCGGCACTGGAGGCCGGTACTAGGGGTCGGTGCTGGAGGTCTTGGGTTTTGTTGTCACATCATTACTTTCAAAAACCGCGCAAAAGATAATACTATCCAGGGAAAACGGCCAGCCGTATCAGTTTCAGTCATATGAGATATAACATTTTGACATCCTTTTCTCTTCTTGGTTATCCTGCAATAATCTTTGTCTTCACAATAAATATATTAGTACCATATTTAATTATTTTATAATTACCAAAATCAACATAGGATCAATAATATAGTAGAGTAGAATGAAAATTGAATTCATGTTATTAAGCACACGTTCAGGGTTAGTAGGAGTCTCCTCAACCTGGCTAAAATTAGTTGTTTGGAAAGTGAGGCCTTGTAGGATGTTCAGTTCCATCGATTAATTAGAGAGAAAGCCAGCCTTGTTTGAATGTTTGCTCGGTTAATTAGTAGGAGACCAGGCCTTCCAAGAATAGCATTGTAAGCCAAGGAAACTCAGACAACCATAAATTTTATAAAGACCGTACTTTGACGTGGTTCCGTCCCGGCCGTAACTGGGAGGGTGACTTCTCCTTCTACCGTTACAGTATCCCCAATGAAACCCATCAAGGGAGTGGTCACAGGGCAAAGAAGACTTGGAGACAGGCTCATTCGAACAAATGCCTCGTACGAAAGAACATCCACTGAACTTTCACTATCAACAAGGATTTGTTTTACAGGGTGTTTAGCTATCATCATTGACACGACACACTATCATCATTAGGGTTGTCCACCCCTTCTAAATCCCTTTTAAAGAAGGAAATTACAGAGTCTATCTCCTCCTTACGCTGCCTCTTGGAGTTGCTACCTATCCACCAGGAAATCATGGCCATTGTCTTCTATATCGGAGCATTGTCTATGCTGATCTGGGACGCAGAGGGTGCCGACGGACTCAGAGTAGTGGGATTCCCTCTCCGAACAAACTTTTCTAGATGGCCCTACTGAACAAGCTCTTCAATGGCTTTCTTCAGCAGGTGGAAGTCATCCGTATCGTGGTCGTAGTCTCGATGATAGCGGCAGTAGAGGTCTTTGTTGCGGGGGACTCCTTGCCTTATGGGAGGAGGACGCCAAAGATAGGGCTTACCCTCGATTTCCAGCAAGATATGAGATATTGGGGTAAGAAGCGGAGTGAAGTGCTCCTTGGGTGCCAGGGCCCGAGGTCGATTGTCTGGACGACGAGGAGACTCAAGCTTCCTGGGCCGCGCTCCAGCTGGCTCCAGATGCACTAGCTTCTTACTGGACCCCTTGTCCACCTCCCTTCTAGAAAGATTTGCTTTGTCAGCACGGATATACTTCTGTGCTTGACTTAGCAATTCGGCATAAGAGCCGGAAGGCTTCTTATCCAGAGAATAGGCGAAGCGGGAGGGACAGAGTCCCCGCTTTAAGGCCAGGGTGGCCACGGAGTCCTCAAGATTATAGACTTCAAGCGCAACCTCCTTGAACCGGGCCACGAAGTCCTTCAGAGTTTTGCCGCTCCTCTGCTCGACGGAGAATAGGATATCAGCTATCCTGGGGATCTTCTGGCATGCATCGAAGTGGGCCAGAAGGACCGCTCCAGCTACTAGAAGGAGTTGATATTGCGTGGTGGCAGATGGGAATACAACGCACGCGCAGCTTTCTGGAGCGTTGCCGGGAAGGCAACGCAGAGGAGAGAATTTGTGGCCCTTTGGACTTGCATGAGAACCTTCTAACTCTCCAGGTGATCCAGGGGGTCTGTGGTGCATCATATGGGTCCAACTGATGAAGACGGAATCGGGATGGAACTGGTTCCTCCATAATACGACGAGACAATGGGGGATGGTGATCATAGTCCATCCCATGGGGGTTGGTAATCCTACGGCTGAGCTTCTTCACCCACTGATGATACTCGTCCAACCGTCGCTCAGCCCGGCGAGCAATTCGTTTGTTGACGGAATCTCCCCTTGAAGATTCAGAAGACGAGCGGAGAGAGGGAAGCTGGTGGAGAGGGTGCACCTACACGGGTTCCTTCCCGCTACGCCGCTTGGGGAAGCGATCAAAGCGGTGGGAAGGAGATCATGGCCGTTTGGAGGCCTCCTGGCGATGGCATCTTGAAGATGTGCGACGGAAGGGCTCCAAAGGAGTCCTGTCATTATGAGACTAGCCGGCCCCCTGATCCCCTGCGTGGAGCATATGGAGCGGTGGTGGCAATGGCGTGGTGGCGGAGCACTATTCTTGTAGCCCCTGAACCACCGCAATAAGATCTTGAACTTGCTGGGTCAGGGCGGCGAGCCGGTCAGTTTGGCTAACCTACGGCTGCATGGGGGGCAGAGCAGGGAGGTCGGCCTCCGGCTACTCAGCTCGAGGGAGGTGCTCCCCCAGCCTGACTGGTAGAGGCCTCTTGTGCGCTTGTAACCACCATCTTCCTTGCAGGGGTAGCAGGTACATCGAGTGAATGTTCGCCTGTGCTGCCCCCCTTCCTGGCGCGCCAATCTGTTGCTGCCAAATCACTTTCGAAGAGCGTCGGGCAGGAAAAGAGCTCCGTGGGCCTTCAAGGTGATGACAGGTCCGCTTCCTTTAGCTGAAAACTTGCAACAAAAGTTTCAGATCGGTGGTTCCGACGGGGACCCTCCGATGCTCTAGTTAGTGATCTGAAGAACAGCACTAGAGATGAGAGTAGTTCAGAATCCTCCTTCCTCTCGTTGTGAGTGAGGGGCTTTTATACCTGTTCGGAGGTCCCTCTTACCCTTGGAGTATGACCGTTGGAGCACGTCATCCGTTAGAAGTGGCGTCGTAAGTGGTAAGTGGGCGCATTACTGCAGGCGTGTGTCGTAAATAACGGTAACTGCCAGTGGTCTTAGAGATAGTGGGTTAGTGGGCCACGTGGCCGCTCTAGGCACCTGTTATGCTTCCGGGAATGAAGTTTGGGGCTGGTTCCGAGGTCGAACCCAAAGGCCAAGACCCCAGAGCCGAGGTTATGCTCGAGGCCAATGCCGAGGCAGTGTTCGGAGCCGAGGCCGAGGCTGTGTTTGGAGCCGAGACTGTGCTCGGGGCCAAGGCCGAGGCCGAGGCTGAGGTGATGCTCGAGGCCGAGGTCGAGGCCGAGGCAGTGTTCGGGGCCGAGGCCGAGGCAGTGTTCGGGGCCAAGGCCGAGGCAGTGTTCAGGGCCAAGGCCGAGGCTATGCTCAAAGCCGAGGCCAAGGCCGAGGCGATGCTCAAGGCCGAGCTCGAGGCTGAGGCGATGCTCAAGGCCGAGCTCAAAGCTGGCCCCGAGGCCAGGACCAGTTGCCGTATTATTGCTTAGCTCTGAAAATCATGCAGTCTGTTAATTCGTTTCCCATATAGCGTGATCAACTACATCACATGCTATGATCCATTGAATCGCAATGTGAACCACATGTGCATTTACATGGACATACGATCAATGCGCTTGATCATACATCTGCGCACTTTCTGCACGGATTGAACCCTCTGATGCTTCCTATCATAAATATTCCAAAGTTGCCAAGGAATAAATAAACAACTAATTTATTTCAGAGAAAATGGCATGATGAAAATGAAGAGTGATCAACAGGTTGTAATTTTTTTTACCCTTTTGCGTGTGGTCATATTTTTTTGCCAAGAAAATTCAAAATCTCTACCGAAGATAACTTTTTCTATATTTTTATTTGGAGTTTGGGCAAGTAACCGCCGCATGTCTGGTACCAGACAACGCGCCCTGTCCGCATCCACGCACGCTCCGCCAGCTGTGGCTGAGGACGCGGTCAACTTCTCCTCCTTTGTCTGCGACGTGTCCTTCCCTCGGAAACGCCTCCCTCATCTCATCTGAACTGCCACGTCCCCGGACAACCCTCTCCAACTTCCACGTCTCCATAGCCCGGATTATTTAAATTAAACCAACCGACTACTTCTCCCTTCGCGGACTGTACGACGCTTGCACTGAGATGGCAACGAGGGGAAGAAGAAAGGAGCGGAGTCACGTTGCGAGCTTGCTCTCGCTGGCGGGGATTTTCCTTTTGCTATGGGGCGCGAGGCCGGCGTCGGGCGACGATTCGATCGTGGATGAAGTCGTGGAGACGACCGAGTCCTGGGCCAACTGGGTCCAGAACAGAGTAACCGAGTCCGTCCCTCCTCTACAATTCCTGTATCAATTAGTAAAATAATGGGTCATGTGATTTCTCCGATCGATCTTTTCTTGTTTGGTACTGATGGAGGCGGCGACGGTGGTGGCAGGGGGCTCGGACTGAAGCACGGGAACGAGAGGATGGCGGCTGAGGTAGTCAAGGATGCTGCAGGGAATGCTGCCAGCAAGGTGTCCGGCGCTGCATCTGGTATGGCTCAAGCGTACGTACACGAATTATCGAAATAATACTACTACTTTGGGTTGACATGAATACTTCATTATATATTAAAAAACTCATACGATTTATTAGATCTGCTGCTTATTGGGTCATAGAGTATTTTGGCGATCAACTGCGGTACTAGCCTGCACACACTACGTTGAGATGCATGGCCTTGCACGCATCGCTAAGGTTTCGCAGTAAAGGATCATTTGATGGTTTAAGATCGAAGCATCAACCCTGCTTTGCTTTCTAATTAATATATGCGTGTTACTTGGAGAAAAAAAAAAAAAAAATCTGGTGTTATATATGTCAATCATTACTACTTGCATTGGTGTTATCTCAGGTCCATGCATGATATATATATATATATGCTGGCCGTAAATTAAATGAAAGGTTGAAAGCCAGTTTGCATCTGGAAACCGACCCATGAAATCGTCTTTTGATGCATGTGGCGATGACCCACGCACGTAGTGCAGATGATATGGAAGTCAAAACTATAGGTGGATCATTTGACTTCCAATTTTCTTAGACTTAAAAAAGAGTACCTGTAATTATGCATGATGCTCCTTTCTTTTAAAATAGTAGGAAAAGGATTGGAATGATAGTGTCATAATCTTATGATCCCATTTTATAATTGAGGATTTTGATAATGGGTGTTAGTCATCGTAAGGGCGGTTATTTTGTAATAATTATGGATTGGACAAATAATGGGAAAGCTAGTTTTATTTAGTATTAAATACCGTGCTGTTTAACGAAAATAATGTAATATTTCGAAATCTAAGTCTTTGTTTTAGATCGAGAACAATTATGTATTGGGCAAATAACTTTGCTTGTTCTATACTCAGGATGTTATTTTGTAATAATTTTACGTCGCTCAAGTTTTATCAAATAATGACTGTTATAACTGTTTTAACGAGAAAGAGAATAGCGGCAAAGCGATTAGACTGGCAAACAGGGGAGGGAAAAAAAAAAAAGTACACTCAATAGTTTGATTTGATTTGATTGAGTTGTGATTTTTCTATGGACTTTGTGGTCCTATGAGTTGGGCCTGCTTGAGTCTTCTGTAATGTGTCAACTGGCCTTGCCAGTAAAAAAAAAAAAAAAATCGTTCTTGTCGGTTGTAGATGTAAGCCCAACTCTGAAAAATATAATAAAAAATTAGAAAGAGAAAGAAATCAGATCACATATTTCAATGAGAAGTTTGCTGGACCTGCCCAAGTATGCATAAAATATTATGCTCTTCAACTTATACCATGAGTTTAGACGTAACTTTTATAACAATACATAAGATTGAATTCATTGACTTTGAGTAAACACAAGAGAAGAAAATTTATTTGGTTGGCAAGAAACTAATTAAAGCATTAAGACAGATGAACAAGTTCTGCAACCAAAACCCTCCTCCAAATAGCTTAACACCCGAGTCAGTTTGAATCGGGTGATCCAAGCATAAGTCGGTATAAATTGTCCAATTCTGTATTGACAAATACAAGTGACCTCAAGTTTTTATCTCAGTTGAGTATAAAATTAATAGACTTGAAGGTTGTCGCTATGCAAGGTATATATCTGTCCTAGAAAACTCTATTGGGTGATGCTTCTTCCACTATACACACACACACACACAAAGAATAGAAAAACAAAAAAGGTGACAACTTAATATCAGTATTAAATTGGATCTTATGTCTCAAATTATTCCACCAATGCTGCTATCTCATTGAGGGCAGAGAGTCCGCACTCGAAGCTCGAAGAGACCAAAATAAATGCAATGCTCAAGGCAGAGAATGCCAAAGCTATGATGAAAGATGGAGCAAACAAGGCTGCCGAGACGGCGAGAAGGCCTATGAGGGATCGAAGGAGAAGGTCAAGGAGACTTACGCCACTGCGAAGGACACCATGACGGAGTCCGCCAAGGCGAACTACGAGGCCGCCAAGGAGAAGGCATCCCAAGCCACGGGTGATCTGGGGGCCAAGATGAAGCAGACGACCTCCGGAGAGTTATAAAGCAGCTGGAATGAAAACCTTCTCAAACTGTGGAAGAGGTTTGAGAAGATGTGCTGCTCGTCAATTCTCGATCTTCCAGGACTTTTGAGACTTTGTAACCAGTTGGTGTTTGTGTTTGATTTTTTTTTTTTCTTTCTTTCTTTTTTGTTAATGCAGCTGCAATACATTGTATTGCACTACGTTGTATTGGAAGGTTCGTTGTGTTTTTAAGCATCATCAGATGCTGAGTTCGGCCTTTGTTAATGTGCCAGGAAGAACTTTGCCTGCCTTGGTCCTCTCCTCTATTATTGCAGTAGATTATGAGGGAGTTTGTTTTGGATTTTTTGGTTGGTTGTTTTGTTTAGCGCTCCATTTGAAAGCCTAATTAATATTCTATCAACAAGTAAAGTAATAATAGCTATAGCGATTCAATGCCACTGCACTTTATCTTAACAGTCAGGGATTCTAAAGGACACTGTGAAAGTCGAGACGGACGATTTGACAGATCATTAAAACGTACGAGCAGGCACTGTCAAAATTCAGGAAACAAAAATTGTTATCGATCAGAGTGTAATTTGGATTCTTTGGAAACTTCTGGTTATCTGTTCTCTTTTTCCAGTCCTGATGGTGGCATTTGATCTCCCACGGTAGCATCCCTTTATTATATTTTTGGTTGCATTTGATCTCCCACGGTAGCATCTCTGTATTATATTTTTGGTAGTAATTAATATAGAAGCCAAAATTATTATTATGATTTTAACTTTGTAAAAATAATTAAACAGATTTTGATTCCATAATATAAGTCGAAGGGGTTGATTAAAATTGTAATTCATATGATTGGTTTGGACTTAGACATATCTTTGTTGGATGAAATAGTTGATGATTTGTATATATATGGACCTAAAGTTCAATAATGACCAATGATGAAATGATTTATTAGCATTTTTTATGCATAATTTTTTTTTTTAAAATCTGCAAGTTATTTTTTGGGAAACATGGCATAAGAGAGAATCAAGAGGAAGATGATTTAAACTTCTTTGAAACTTCCATATTTTTTTCATAATAACACAGATAAATATAAAATTATTATTATTATTATTATGGTTCTTTAATTCTAATACAATGAAACCGAAACCACTGAAGAAAACCTTCTAATATTATTTGCTTTGGTCTGCAGTTGTTGGCGGTTAGTGCGACCAGAAAAAGTGGAGCTAGGGGCCACGCACTCTTTGTTAGATGATAAAAGATTGTCCTGTTTATTATGTAGATGCTTGAGCACAAGACAATGCGACTTTATTCCAACTTTTGTGAGCAATGCATGGAACTTTATTCAGAGGTCACTATTTCACTGGCATTGGACCAGGAGGAATTTAGTTAAGGCCACAGTGATAACACTGTGCGCATATATAAATGGCGCAAAGTTGATGGCTCCTCGGACTTTGGTTGTTCCTCCTCTCTTCATTCATTCCTTGCGGCAGGCTACCATCTCTCTCCTTGCTGTTATATAGTTGAGGGGGATTCTCTAATTTTTAGGTAAACATATTGAAATTATATGGGAAAAAAACAAATTCATTGGAGAATAAACAGCTCTTAATTACATTTCGATTATAAAACTGATCGATCCATGATCCATGTTATACCAGGAACTTTTGAAACTCAATCTGTAGTAATTTTAAAAGAACTTTGGTTCGCAAGAAGGCATAGAGAAAGACTCATCATGAGTTTATAGCATATCTGCCTGCTCGCAGAATGAACGGAGAACGGCAAAGCAAACGAAACATGAAGGAAGAAATAGTTTTATAATTGCCACAAAAAATGAATTGAGAAGAGGGACAAGTTTATAAGTAGGACACAAGAGCAAAGATTATACCACAAGAAATCGATGGAGAAGGACAGTACAAAAATTATTAGAGGAAGTAACGAACAAGCCCTTAGGAAAACTTTCATTAGAAAAAAAGGAAAAGCAAAAAAAGAAGAAGAAGAAGAAGAAGAAGAAATACAAGGTAAGATATGAAAGCAAAACATTATTCATGCCTGCTCCATTTATAGAGCCAAGTCCTGTAGTTAAACTAATTAGTGGGCTAATAATATGCAAGTCGGTTCTTTTATTTGAGAAGAAAAAAAAGAAGGAAATAAAGAAGAAAACTTTTTTAACCGGCTCGAACCAGCCTACAACAAGGTACCACGGGATCACTCACATGAATGCCAACGGTCGTATTGATGGTATACCCACATAAATATATCTCCTTGTGTGTCTTGGCTGGACGACAAGCTATAGAACTTGAAGGTCAACTCTTCTTTTGAGGAAACCCTCGAAGCGTCACATCTCCCGTGGCTCTTCTTTTTCTTGGCTTTATTCTTCATATATAGTTCATACACACCGCTTGGCCTTTCCAGTTTCCAAACATAATCCACTTGATGTAATTAAGGTTTAATGGAGTGCTTCTCTTCGGACATCATTCGATTGTAGGATAAAAAAAGGTGAAGGGA
The DNA here is from genome assembly GCA_900491605.1 of Calamus simplicifolius. Classification (NCBI taxonomy): domain Eukaryota; kingdom Viridiplantae; phylum Streptophyta; class Magnoliopsida; order Arecales; family Arecaceae; genus Calamus; species Calamus simplicifolius. The sequence continues at coordinate 175,396 of UESW01002039.1, read as the reverse complement.
TGGCGATTCCTGCTTATGAACATCCATCCCTCCAAGGTCCGGGACAAATCCGATCCCTGCGTGAAATAATTGTGGAATAAATCCTCTCCCTTTTGTTCTGGAAATAGATAAGATTGCTCCATTTTGTCTCTTTAATTTGGCTTATGGAGCAATCAAGTAGCCATGAGATTCTTCCCCCGTGTGATGGCATCCAGATCCGGCATAACTTTGGGGCTTTACCCAGGCAACCAAATAACCTGCATGTAGTCTTGCAGGTCATAATTAATTAATCTGTTGGTCATGTAATACAAATGCAAAATCACAAGAGCCTTTTTTAATTTCTTAATGCTAAGAATGACATTATATATAACAAATTCATCAGGATTTTTTTTTCCCTGAACGGTTTATGACTGTCATGAACAATGGCACCGCATAGTACTTGAAAGATGAAGCATTGTCACAGCCCAATAAGATCTTATTTAAAAGATTAATTAAAAAATATCATTTGAATATTATATTTACGTAAATATTCAGAATCTTTTCATATAATTAGATATTGGCAGTTCAAGTTTTCGTAATATATGTTCTGTGTTGTGTCAAACCTAACAGATATAACAATATATGAATCAATAAGACTATGACATGATTCTAGCTTATACATAAATAAATAGTATTAAATTAATATGATACGATTCACTCAATACGAATATATCTGTTCTATTTAACATGATCTACTTAACATGTCATCAATTAAATAAGTTCTAAATAGATCATATTCATGTTGGCATATCAATCCGTAACACAAAATGATTATGTTGTGTTATAACCATATCGATACATTTACGATATGAACCCACTTAAAGTTAACCCAAGCTCACTTATTTTGTGTTGATGTTTTGTCTAATTTTGTTATCCTTATATATAACTAATATAAAACTAAACACCCATTAATATAGGCTCTCACATACTCTCTCAATTAAAACTTAGCATTTTTTCATGCTTAAGAACCAGGTTTAAATCTATATTAAAATTCAATTACTAATACATAGAACCCATTTGTGATGTCTCTTAATTTATATTGATAGCATCTATCATAACTCAAAATCTCACTCAAAAAAATTAATCAAAACATATTATTTGCAATGTTTAATCCTGCATAAATAATCATGATATTTTTAGTATATAATTAACGTAGGATTAAATACTTGTGAATATAAGCTTTCACAAACATCCTAGCATAATTCCGGAAGAGTAATTGACTTTATTGTTCATTGGAAGAAAAATCAAGTGAAAAGGATGGAGAGGCTGAACAGGGAATGATCATAGCCGTTCCTTATTACAAGATAAGCTATGCTTGCTCGCTTATATCAGAGCGCGGTATATCATCTTAAATACGCTTTTTTTTAAAAAAAAAATTATCAATCATGCTCCAACCAAAATGGAAAGAAATCAACCTTTAAGTCATTCATGTTCAGAGTTACAACAGCCTTCTAAATAAGCCACTGTTAGGAATAAGCCACCATTAGGAATGCTAAGAGGGGACAAAAACAAGCAAATAATAGTGGCCAGTGCCTAGATGGGAGGAGGCGTCGAGGAGCTCGGAGCTCGGTGATGGAACTCTCCCTCTCTCTCTCTCTCTCTCTCTCTCTCTCTCGGCAGGCCACAGTGAGACCAAAAAAAAAAAAAAATTTCTGGTGGTAAGGCCAGAAGGGTAAATGGAAGGGGATTGTTTAAACCTTGGTTCAGGAATTAAAATTATTTCACCCTTCTACAAGAACTAATTTTATCCTCTCAAACAAGGGATAGCATGACCAGAACTCCTCTAGCCAAATCTACTCCATTTGATAAAATAGGATCGAATGGCATCGCTTATTCTAGTTTATCTTAGAGCTAAATAGCGATTTGGTAGGGAGAGGGTTCGCTTTACAAGTCACGAAAAGTGCCCGAGGTGTTTGACCCATGGAAGATTAATTAATCCTCAAAACCCACTTGATTTTAAGTCATTATTATAAAATAAATTGGTTAGGATTAAGGTTCTAAAATTTGTTATGATAATCGAAGATAGATTTGATGGAAGGAAAAAAAAAAATGGTCTAAAAAAGTAGAAATCAATTTAATCAAATTAGCCGAAAGTCTTACACAAACATTGCAACTGCAAGACCAACCCTATTATCCTTACCAACACATAATTTTTTTTTAAAAAAAAAGTTTAAAAAAAAAGAAAAGAATTTCCTAATTCCAATCACTAAGTTATCACCCTAGGAATAATTTTCAAAATTTTCAATGCTCATCTTTAGTGACCCGACGGAATTCAACCCTTTTAATCATAAAAATAAGATCAAAAGATATTTTTCATACCCTCCCATTAATAATAAAAATATATAAAATATTAAAAAGTCAAATATTTAATATTATATTTAATTTAATTATAAAATTTTATCCTTGCTTGCAGTTATTAAGTACTCATATTGATTTTCAGAGATTTTTTTAGGAGTCCGGTAACACAAAACTCTTACGTCATTTGATTCACTTTAATTTTCAGTATGCCATGCATCTAAAATGTTGGATAATTAAAGAGGCAATACATTTATTATAGAGGACTCAGGTTGCATTAAGACTCCAATCAAAGCATGATCATCCCTTTCCTTCCAAGCAGTACGAGTTATTATACAAATGATTAAAACGAGGAGTCCAGCCAGCCACAACAGATTTTTCTGTTCAAATAGTAATAAACATAAATATGCCCCTATTATTTTCTTTGACACATTAAAACTTGAAATCTCCTCATGATATATAGTCCTTTAGCATATTGTTCTTGATCAAAGAGTATTATATTGTATCGATCACATGTCTATTAGGAGCAGTTTGAAGTCGGCATTTCCATAAAAAATTTAAAATTAATTGATTGGTACCTATAATTGCTACATTTAAAGTGGGAAATCTCTCTTATACTCAATTTTAGAAATATAAGAATAATAGAAGGAGGGGTTAGATTTTAATTCCTATGCTTTTTTTTTTTTTAAGAATAAAAGGTTACCATTTGAATATTTAATCATTATAATTTCAAACAGCCTTTTATTTTCTTTGACATTAGGGACTACTTGATTCGCAAAATGTGACTCTCCATTAAAAATTGGAAACATCAATTCTAATTTTAATTATTTGTTTGAATAGAATCAAAATTTTGTTCAATTTCATATTAAATACAAATTATTTTTTAAGAAGGTTAATAGATCATGAATTACATTTTCATCATAATTATTCTTATTCTTTTTGCTTGCTTATTTTCTCTTTTTCTCATCCATCACCGCCTATCCACAACACAATAAATGGTAGAAATATGCATTGTAATCATATAATAAAAAAATATAATTATACATTAAAAAATCATAATCAAACAATAAAAAAAACTCTATTATCTTACCTTTTCCTACAATACTTTTTTCTGTAATAATTAAAATTATAATCAAACAAACCAGATGAAAACCCTAATGTCCCATCTTTTTGTAATTTGAAGAAAAGAGAAGGCAAAAATAAAAAAAGCACTTACGGCACTTAAAAATTGAATTAAAAATTTAGACCAGTTATGCTTACAAGGTTTGGATGAATCACACAACATCAATATAAATTATAATCAGAGAGGATGAGTGATTTTGATTTTGATTTTAATTTAGTTTCATTATTGAATCAAACAAACTCTTAAAACCTTCGTAGTAGTCCTTTTAAGATTCGGCTTTCCATCAAGAAACATCGTTATTGCATGAAACACATAGCAAACCTAAGTATGATGGGCACCATTTGAAACAAAATAACACAGATTTTAGCCACTAACCCACATGTAATATTTGATTGAGTCCATCAGACAGTCTGGCGATAATTCGCCAATTATTGCCCAGATGTATATGATGGCTTCTAATTGAGAAACTGTTTTGATAATTATTCGCATGTGATGGGTTTTGTCTTAAATCAAATATTAAAAGAAGGTACCGATCTATTATTATCAAGCTAAAGCGATGATAATTAATGAGAACTCGTACAGACGTCAAGGCAGCTAAATAATAAATTAATAAAGCTATAATGCAAAGTGCCGGCTTAATTGCTCAAGCGGAACCATGCAATTGCTTTATCGTTTAGGAGCCATAATTTTCAAATTCATGAATATCTAAATTAAAAACTCAAATTAAGAGCAATCAATTTATAAAAGGCTAAAATTTTTTAGCTAATTCGTTATAATTAAAATAGTGAGACTCCAGTAGTTAGCAAATTTTCAACAGCCTACTCCACTAGTTAGCAAATTTTCAACAGCCTATCCGTTTCCTGAGAAAAGGAAGAAGGAAAAATTATATTACCTTAGATGGTTTTTTTTTTTTAATTCTCCCTTTCTCAAAAAAAAAACCATGCAAGTGATTTATTTATTCTTCTCCTTCTTGGAAGCCTGAGAGAAAGTAACTCATTTTTAAAGTTCCATCAGAAAATATTGAGTCATGGATGAAAGGGAGAAATATCCAGTGCCTGCTGACATCCAAAATTCCAAGGTCATATTATTCCTCAATTTTTTTTCTCTTTTCCGTGTACACACGAGATAGCTTGAATCAACCATATAAATAATAGCTGTCTCCCACCACAAGCCATTGTGACATGACTTCGATTCATGAAAATATTTGCCATATCACATCTTGCAAGATATTTTACCCCTGTTCCCTATATCTAATATAAGTTTTATACTTAAAAGACATAAAACTGGCTTAGCGAGCAAGGCATAATATTTTACGTAAATAATAGAGCATGTAACGCCCGGAGCCAACGGGGAGATTGTAATACTCCGAACAGCCCCAGAAAAAAATATATATTTGAGGAAGAGCCCCACGTTAAGAAATGTTCAAAAAAAATATATAGTTCAAACCCCTTGCCAACCCACAGTTTGCACTCACCTTTGAATTTTTAAGACCACGTAAATCTGTTCTGCTAGCCAATTTATTAAATGAATAAATGAATTTAAAGAATTTCAAAGTATACGTGCTGATGATTTGGAGCATTACAAAGTACATGTATCATAAGTACATGTGATCTTCATGCTTTGATGAAAAATATGCGTACTTGGATGTTCCATAAAACCAAATTATTTTGCAATTTTTGCACAATCTTAAGCAAGAAAGTTATGAAATTATATTCATCTAACTTTTAGAATTTATTGAAGATTTTGGTGTCGAGATGCATCGAGTTCTTAGCTTACATCTCCGACGAGGTAGAGAACCAAACTCTCATATGAGGAAAAAAAAAAAAAAAATTCCAAAAACTCGATTTTAATTTCTAAAAGAAGTAGCTAATTTGAATTATTTATAATTAAAATGTTATTATGAAATCCAAAGGAATAAATCAGAAAATATAGACTGATTTCAATTTTTATATCATATTACTAACTATAGCTGATATTAGCAAGCATCTGATAAATACCTTGAACTTAATCTAAGAAAATTTGATTTCCTTTTCTCTAACAAAAGTTTCTTAGGTTACTGTTTGCAATTTCTCATCTTACAGCTATTTTAATATACAGAATCTGATAAGCAAACATCTCTCCAAATATTAATTTTTTATTTGTGAATGCTTAACCAGACAAAAAGAAGATTGATTTTCAAAGAATCAGAACCTCCCTTTTGAGACTCAAAATATGTTTAAATGAATTAAACTTAGGACCATTGACAAACTGGACCTTGGGAGCCAAGAAATTAATATCGGGCAGCTAGGGTTAACCTCTTCAATATCTAAAAGTCCTATTTTCCACCACTTTTAGTCCACAACTCATACTCCTTTACTTTTAATTCAACTGAGATGCACTTAATAAGCCCTCACCTCACCTGACCTGTTGTTTTGCTGGCCTTCAAATTAAGAGTTGGTTCTTTCCCCATTAGCCTCAAGAAACAAAAATCCATCCAATTGAAAGAATGCATTCAAATAAGATAAATATCCATAGAGATACGTGCATAAATATGGGAAAGTTATAAACTGCTATGGTTCTCAGTGTTTATATCAGTAAAATTCAGTATAGGAATTGCAAGAGTTGCCCCAATTATAACAAATGAAGCACACTCCCAGGACATTTTGAGAGCATGTAAGATTTCAAAAAATCAACTCACATGAATTTATATTCGAGGGTGTAAAACTACAAATTAAAAAAAAAAAAAAAAAAACGTACCATGTCGACATGTCTGAATGTAGAAAAGAACATGAGGAATAACTTACGAAAAAAAAAAAAACTCTTTAATCCCATCCGAATAGCTGGCATCGAACCTAAAAAGAAATGGGTAGAGGAAGAAATTAAAACCATAGAAAGCATATTTCATGCTGGTTTTTGTTTGCAATGGCTGAGCATTGACATTTGCATCAATTTCCACTCACAATCTACTCCTCCTTTTTGAGGCCTGAAGATGGAAGGACAGCAATAAGAAGTCTGGTGACAGGTGCCATCATCTCTCTCTCTCTCTCTCTCTCTCTCTCTCTCTCTCATATTACACACACATATATTCTGTCATTAAAGCTTAAAGCCTCCTTACACGAGCAGAAATGGCATAAAGAGTTCTGATCTCTTTAATGCGCTCCCTACTCAGTGACTTCTTCCGCAAGTACAAAAAAAAAAAAAAAAAAAAAGAACACCAGCTTAAAGACACTGTAAGCAAAGAACTCAAGGACACAGCGAAAAGAAAAACCCGGCCTACAATGCATCAAACCTTGCTTTGTTTCTAATCCCAACCTTTCGTCATCGGTAACCCAAAGAATCCGAAAAAAGAAGAAACCGTTCAGAAAAAGCGTAACAGCAGCATGGGTACCTGTTGCCATTCTAATGCAATAAAAACAAAAGGCAGATTTCATGATGCAAATTAACACATAAAATTAAACCAAAAAAAAAAACTATCTTTAAACAAAGGTCGGTGCCTCATTAGGATACACTGCATGTACCCTTTCTAACATTTACTGAGACGATGATTGGAGTGTCATGTGAGCAATCCCAGCCTTGGATTTGAAGGCACGCCTTGGATGATGCATATTTTGAGGAACATTTGTTCCCTTTCTTTGTTAATTACTTACGGTATAGCTTCTAATATGTAAGTCATTTCATAAACCGTGCAGCCGGTAACGTTGAAAACATGGAAGAAAATTCACTGAAGAAATTTCTTCGAAGATGGAGATGCAAAGAGAGCATGGTACCACCGTTTACTTTGACCACAAAGCCAACTTCTTTGGAAAACAAATGGAAGAGCCAGCAAGGAACTACACCTATGCTCATAAGCTCAAGAAACGAAATGGACTTCATTCCATTGGAAATCTAAGTCCTAACTAGAAGAAAGCAAAGATTCAGATCATAGAACATAAAGGGGAAAAAATCACTGTTCGAAGTGGGAAATAATAATAATACTAAGAAGAAGAGGAGGAGGAGGAGATTAAAGGAAACCAGCCAAACCAGTAAAACACCAGGAAGATCTCTCTCTCCTCCCCCCCCCCCCCCCCCCCCCCCCCCCCCCTGCTTCCTTCTTTGTCTCCGTCTCAACCATCTTTTCTTTCATGATCCTGCTCGCCAAGCTGATGTCTAGGTTGCTGCTGGTGCTGTGGCGGTGACTGCTGCGGTGGGTGCACCTGGTCTTCTTGTTGTTGCTGCTGCTGCTGTTGCTGCCTTCTTATAGTATGCTTGTTGTTGTGCATCCAAACCTTCAAAACTTGCCTTCGAACTCCGACCTCGGCGCAGAATTGTTCCACTAGTCCCTCATCTTGCTTGTGGATCCGCCACCCGACCCTCTCCGCGAAGCCCAGCATCTTCTCTTTTTGATCCACCGTGAACTTCGTACGGAATCTTTTCTTCGACACCACCATCGGCGGCGGGCCCCGGCGTTCATTCTCTCCTCACTGGACGACTCTGTCGTCGTGCCGCCGCTGCCGCTGGTGTTGCCGCCGAAAGCCACCACGGCCGACGACGACACCGGCGCCGCCCGGGACGGGCTCGGGGGGAAGCCCATGGGATACGGCTTGTGGAGGTGCGCCGGAGGGTGGGGCGGGGGGAGGAGGAGGGGGAGGCGGGCGGCCCCGCTGCGGTAGTAGGGGGAGCTAGCATTGGGGTCGCCGTCGAGCTCCTTGCGGTGGAAGCTACGGTGGCAGCAGCAGGCGGCGCACTTCAAGGCATCTGGGTGCCGGCGTCGCCGGAGGGCATGAACTCGCCGCAGCCGTCGACGACGTGGCCGCCTATGGCGGCCGCGTGGTTGCGGAGGCACTCGCGGTAGCGAACAGAAGATTCTATTGTAGTCGCGGGAGGTTTGCCGCTGCCCGCTGCCGCTTTGGAATTGGATCCGCTGGCGGCAGCGACGCCAGATGGAGGCGGTGCGGCGGGGTTGGCAGCTGGATCGGGGCTTTTTCCGAGCGAGTGAGAAGGGTGGGGGTCTATGGGTGGATTGAGGGGGGGTGGCGGCGGCGTGTTGCCAAAGACGTTGCCGTTTCTATTACCGGGTCCGGGACCAGGTCCAGTTCCTCTAGGGGAGAGGATGGACGAGGAGGAGGGCTTGGAGAAGCCGATCCCCGGATGGGAGGAGCGTTGGTGTAACCCAAGGAGCTGGGCATCCCTATATCTTCATCTTGATTCCTGAAATCCATCAAAATTCTATTCTATCTCTGATCTTTCTTCTTTCTTCTTCTTCTTCTTGTCAACCCATGAACGAAAGAAGACCGAAAACTCCTGTAAGCTTAATCAGGTAAAGGCTAATAACATGGATGGTAGAGTTTAGCAAACGAAGAAAAGATAGATGCGGAGGAAGGACAGCCCTGCCCTCGGGAGGAGGGCCAAGATTGGGAGTGTTATTGCACCAGGAGGAGGAGGAGGAGGAGGAGGAGGTTGAAGAGAGATGGGAAAATAGAGAGGGGGGGTGAGAGGGACTTAACAGCGGAGTGCAGCACTAAAAGCGGCAGCAACTGGGGGGCGCATGGGATGCTTTGGGTGAACGGTGGGGGATTAGATCATTAGAATGAGTGGGGTGGGATTTGGTTTCCTACCAGCCATCTGGCCGGGGTGGGGAAAGGAGAGAGGATTCGGGGTGGGGATGGCTGTTTGTGCCGCTGCCGCTGCTGCTCCTGCTCGTCATCAAATGGGGGAAGATGAGGGTCTCTGACGAAGTGATGAGATGGGAGATTAAGGGGGCAGTCCGGAACAACCGACAGGGTCATGTTTCACCCCTCCCACGCCCTGCAACCTGGTCCCATCCCCCTCATAATTATTGCTCTCTTCCCTCCTTTCTCTTGTTTTATAATTTTTTTTTAGCTTCGTAATTGTTATTGTAAAGCCGGTTTCTGTGACCTCTACCCTCTACGTGCGCTCTCTAACCCTTCTTAGCTGCTTAAGACTTTTGTTCATCTCCCTTTTTTTTTTCTTTTTCACTGCGGTTTCTTTTTTTCTTTTTGCAAGGGGGGGCCTTGGGAAGAAGGGGGGTTGAATGGAGGCAAATAGGTGGGAGGAGGTGAGGGAATTGAAAGGATGGGACCCCTCCATTTCAACCACACCAGTCTTGTTGGTGTGTCAGGCTCTTGCACTAAAAGGGTCTGGGACCCACCCACTTCTTTTGCACCCTTTCCCTTTAATTTTTTTTTTTTTCCCCTCGCTTCTTCTTACCTACGCAAGAGTCAAGACACACCTCCCTCCCGTCCATTCTTTTCACTTCTCCCTTTTTAACCCAACCCCGGGGGGAGGGGGTTGGCGGAGGGCGGTGGACTGGTGGTTGTCTACTGAATTTATTTGTTCAAAGCCGCCTCACAGCCTTGTCTACTCCCTGGTCTGGTCCATTATTCAGGTCCTTCCTCATTTATTTCCATTCAGATGACCTCGTTCGATCTAGGAAAGACAATAGAGAACTAGGTGGTCAGATTAACTACTAGTAAAACTCTCCAGGTGCTCCCCTGGGAGACAATCGAGTGACATTTTGGTGAGCTTAATCAGTTTAGCCATCTGCCGCCCACCAATCGTGCGTTCCGTATGTTAGCCAGCCAGCTCGTGGTTGTGTGTGAATGTCCAGAGAGTCTCCATACGACTTTATGGCGGCACTCGGCCCTTCTGAACAAATCAAAGGAAACGTGGCGTCTATATATGGTGCTTTGCAGAAACCTAATCTAGCACAAGCCTGCGATAAGCTCAACTAAATTATGCTAAGTACTGTCGCTTTGAAGCAACGTGGATTGGGGATCAGAATTGGGTACAGCCCAAGACAAAAAAAATTTCACTGAGGTACGTGGGAAGTATCAGGGTTTCCATTTGGTCCTCAGCAGGCCATTAAAAGCCTTGAGGATGGCTGGCTGCAGGGCACCACCATACACCATGCTGTCTACAAAGCTGTTGATATGCATCTGTACCTGGTCTGCAGTGTCCTGCTCGACGAAATTTGGTAAAGATGAAATATGTTGATTACCTCGGATCCTTTGTCAACCAGAGAGGCTCTAGCCTTTTCAGTTAAGGATCATTAAGTCTGTACGATACCAACTTTCTAGCATAATCTAATCTAGCTCTGATGGATATCTGAACTTTATTATTAATGTTTCCCTGATATGACAGGTAAAATGAAATCTTTTAGATTTAATTAAGCAACTTGCAGTTCACCAAGTCAAGAAATGGAAGTTGACTTCCTGTTGTTAACCGAATCAGATATTATATACTATCATGTAGACGATCAATAATGGAATAGATATGCTAAAGTTTGGGAACCTTGGACATTAGGTAGCTTATCTTGGGTCATCTAGTTTGGTTATATGGCCAAGAGAGCAACATGTGCTCATTGAGTCTCATGATGCTGGTACAAGCCAGGTATGGAACGACTTGAAGGCTTTGAAATGCATTGGCCACTTCAGAATTTCCTTCGATAAAGAGACGGCTAGTAAAACCGAGGTGTCAGAGCGCATAATCTGGACAAGATCAGCCAGGTAATCAGGCCCCACTCTAGATTCTCCTTCAATCGGCCCATGGGAACTAGATATCCTATATAAAGTCTTTGTACATCATTTTTTTTTTTTTCACCAAATCCTATAAAAACGGCATCAATTTTTTTTTATTAGTTCACATAAATCGTATATCACTTGATGTGATGATATGAAATAGCGGGGATATAATTTTAAATTTTAAAATAATATACATAATATTCATTCAGTCTTTTTTTAAAAAAATTTATACAAACTAAAATATTTTTTTTCCATCAACCTACTTTTATCCATCATTTTACTTGAATTTTACTGATAAAAAACTCTTTTTTATTTTAAATTTTTTTTTGACAATAATGATGCCACAAAACGAGAGTATGTGGAGAAGGTTATAGTTCATGAGCTTGACGATGCCTTCTAAGAGCGCCCATCGGATGTCAGAATAGTCATACATAAGGGTGTTGGTTCGGATCAGCATCATCGCCTTGACATATCTAGATGAAAGGGGCTCGATACCAATAACACCGGCATTCAAGAACCGAATGAGTTTCGTCTGAAGATCAGCGATTTTTTTTGTACGGCGATGAGAAGGCATTCATCATATCAATAAAGCTGATAGCTTTATTGATTCATCAGCTTTGGTGCTAGCTTTTGAGGATTCATCAGCTTTGGTGCTAGCTTTTGATTATTCATTAGCTTTGATGCATCTTAGTGCCTCAAACTCTAACTTCTTAACAGCTTTGCTACTCAAAAATACTCATGCTAGGCATTTGGTTCAATACATTTCAACCGAAGCTCAACCAAATCAGGTGCACATATGGCTAAAGGGAATGGAAAGTTTGAAACTGTCCAACAACAGATCCTCAACTTTAAGAGATGAATCTTGGGATCCTTGAGAATGTCAACCACAATCAAATTATGAACTTGGAGGGAAGGAAAGCATTCAATCAAGTTCTAAGGTTAATCGAGTCTAAAATAATTTGAAAATTTGATATTCAAAAATTTTTATTTTTATATTTAGTTCATGGACTTCTTTTTTTTTTCTTTTTAGTTCATGGACTACTTCTGTAACATTGTACAGAAATTTGTAACTTAATTGATGCATTTTTTTCAAATAGGAATGAAATAACAATAATTTTCTCATTACATTAAGTTTGTTGTATTTTAGTTGCTATGTTTTGTTCTAAATGTTAAATTTCTAAATGGATGTCATGATGCTTTATAGGGATATTATGTTTCATGATAGGATAACATAATTTTTTAATTAGAATGTCATAATTTTATAACTAGGGTGTCATAAGTTTACAACTGGAGTATCGTAAGTGTTGGCCCCTAGATTGATTTTGATGATTCCAAAACAATTAAGATTAAGTTTATTATGGAAATTAAGATTAATGCAGGGATGTACAAGTATCGTACAGGTGAGCCTTATCAAGTAAAATTTTATTTGTTACATGGGATGCTTGCTTTTCTCTTAACTTGAAGCTAGCTTATTCTTCCTTTTAGCTACATAGAGTTACATTCTAGCTAAACGTTTTGCCTATGGTTGTGCTGGCCGAATGGTTGGAGAAAACGGCTAGCTTGGGAGCTAGCTTATTTCCTTCCTTAGCTAGCTTCCTCCTCTTGCTAGCTAGCTATTTTTCCTCACTCAGATTGCCTAGCCGAACCATGCAGAAAACGAGTTAGCTTGTGAGCTAGCTTGTCCCTTCCATCAGTTAGCTGGATCTCTTGGGAAGCTAGTTATTCTTCTCTTGCAACAAGCTGACCGAATGTGTGTGAAAACAAGTTAGCTAGTTAGCTAACTCCCTTCCACTCTTAGTTAGCTTGATTGCCTAAGTAGCTAACTATTTATTGCTGATTTTGTCCTGGCCGAATGCTCTTTGGAACTAGCTAGCTGGGCAGCTAGCTGGTTAGTTTGTGAGCTAACTTCTTTTCATTGGAAGCTAACTTGTTTCTTACAGATTTTCTTCTTGGCCGAATTGTCTTCAAATCAAGCTAGCTGGAGAGCTAGCTTCTCCCTTGGGCGGTTCCCATGATATTTGAATTTAGTTAGCTGGGAAGCTAACTCCTTTCTCTCTTGGGCATGTGAATGATGGATTCAGTTAGCTAGGAAGCTAGCTACTTTTATCATGATGCATTTAACTTTTCATCTAGTTAGTTGGAGAGCTAACTATTCTATTTTTTCATCTCACCCAGCCGTATGAATTTAAATTCAGTTAGCTGAATAGCTAACTACTTTTTCTCTTGATGCATGAAACTTTTCATCTAGTTAGCTAAAGAACTAACTACTTTAACAAATTCTAATCCTGGCCGCATGGTTTCACTGTCTGAGTTAGCTGGAGAGCTAACTACTTTTTTCCTGGCCTCATGCACTTTTGAAATAGTTAACTAGAAAGCTAACTATTTTTATCTGTGGCAGATTTTTTTCATCTCCTAGCCGTGCACTTGTCAAAACAAGTTAGCTATAGAGCTAACTATTTTTCCTCGAAGCTAATCCTAGCCGTGTGCATGAAGGGAAGAGTTAGCTTGAGAGCTAACTGCTTTTTTCCTTCTCATGGCTGATTTTTTTCTCTTGTCGTGGAACTTTGCTAGATAGCTAGCTGGATATGTATAGCTAGCTTGGAGCCTCTTTTTCTTTCTTCTCCATGAGCCAGACGTCTTCAAAGAAGTTAGCTGGAAAATTAATTCCAGCCAACCACCACTCTACACTCTTACATGCTCTCACTCACACACTCTCTCTCTTTAATTATATTTCCATTCTCATGATTACTGACTTTTGATCTTTTGGTGTTTGACAGAAATCTTTCTTCATCAAAGGATTAAATGCAATCAATGCTTAGGGAAATAATCTCAAACGGTTACATTTTTCTTCCGTTTTAATTTCCTCTTATTACCAATGTATCTAACGGACATTTTTTTTGTTTAAATAATTGAGATCAGAGGAATACAATGACGAATCTAAAAAAGATAAAGAAAAGAAAGAAATCAAGAAAGAGAGTGTTCATTGCATATTTTTCGGAGTGTTGGAAAGCAAGTTCTTGTGCATTAAAGTTGACAAATCTTAATCACTGCTCAAGTCATCCAGATCCGGTAAAGCATTCAAAGATTCAGCTACCCCGGAGATCCTCATTCATTGCTGAAGATTTGCTTTAAATTTGTAAAGTATTCTTTGAATATTTGCTCAAGATAGGAGCTATCTGTTATCTGTTCTGAAATTTCTTGTAATAGGGTTAAGGATAACCCTAGATTGTTGATTGGCTTCCTTGTGCCGTTAAACAAGAGATCTAGACGGGTAAGGCTAGGGTTTGGCTTCCTTGTGCCGTTAAACAAGAGGACTAGCTGAGTAAGGCTAGGGGTTTGGCTGCCTTGTGCCGTTAAACAAGAGGACTAGCCGGATAAGGCTAGGGGTTTGGCTGCCTTGTGCCGTGAAACAAGAGGACTAGCTGAAAAGGATAGGGGTTGTAATCGTTGTGATACGATTAGTGAAATTCCCAAAGGGTTTTTTGGGGAGTGGACGTAGAAGCCAAGTTTGGCACCGAACCACTATAAACCCTCTTGTGTTTGTGATTGCTTATTCTGTGTAATTTTGTTTCGTGCACTCCACTACACCGCTGCGAACTAATTTTTAACTAGTGATTAAGCACATATATGCGCTAGTAATTAATTTTAAATACCCAATTCACCCCCCTCTTGGGTTGCTACATCTGGGCAACAGTAAGTTTTTTCAGCCTATATCAGAAATCAATGCTTTGCCTTAAACTTTTCTAAATGGGTATCGTAAGTTTTCAAATAGGGTGTTATAATTTTACAACTAGAGTATCATCATTTTTTTGCCTATATCATAAATTTTTCTGGTAATGCTTTGCCTTAACATTTTCCAAATGGGTATTGTAGGTTTTCAACTAGGATCTTGTAATTTTACAACTGGGGTATCATCATTTTTTTAGCCTATATCAAAAATTTTTCTGAGATATTTAATGCTTTGTCTTAATATTTTCTAAATGAGTTTCGCAGGTTTTCAACTATGATGTCATAATTTTACAGCTGGGGTGTTGTCATTTTTTTTTTGCCAACAACAAAAATCTTCCTGGGATATTATAATGCTTTGCTTTAACATTTTCTAAATGGATGTTGTAGGATTTCAATGGGGTGTCGTAATTTTACAATTGGGGTATCGTAATTTTTTGTGGCCTATAACAAAAAAATTTCTAGGATTTTGTAATGCTTTGTTTTAACATTTTCTGAATGGGTGTCGTAAGTTTTCAACTATAATTAATGTCGTAATTTTACAAATGGGGTGTTGTCATTTTTTTTACCTGTATCAGAAATTTTTTTAAGATATCGTAATGCTTTGTCTTAACATTTTCTGAATGGGTATCGTAGGTTTCCAACTACGATGTTGTAATTTTACAACTGAAATGTTGCCATTTTTTTTGCCTGTATCAAAATTTTTTCTAGGATGTCGTAATGTTTTACCTTAACGTTTTTTGAATGGATATCGTAGGTTTTCAACTAGGGTATCGTAATTTTTTTTGGCCTGTATTAGAAATTTTTTGGGATATTATAATGCTTTGTCTTAATATTTTCTAAATGAATGTCATAGGTTTTCAACTATGATATCATAATTTTATAATTGGAGTGTCATCATATTTTTTTAGCCTATATCAGAAATTTTTCTGGAATGTCATAATGCTTTACCTTAACATTTTCTGAATGAGTGTCATAGGTTTTCAACTAGAGTATCATAATTTTATAACTAGGGTATTGTAATTTTTTTATCCTATATTAATAATTTTTCTGAGATGTTATAGTACTTTGCCTTAATCGAACCAGTTGATGGTGTCACAGGAGCAACATATGGATTCTTAATGTTGTTACCAGCACAGACATCTTCAAAGTGGTCCTCTTATAACTATTTATAATTTGAATATTGACTTGAATAGAGCAGAGTGAAGGAAGCATATTCATGTAGCCGAGCCCATGCAGTTAGGAAAAGGCTTAGATGAGTTGAGTTGAGTTGAGTGTTACGACATCACAAAAAAAATTGATACAGGCCAAAAATAATTACGACACCCCAGTTGTAAAATTATGATACTCTAGTTGAAAACCTATGCCACCCATTCAGAAAACATTAAGGCAAAGCATTACGACATCCCAGAAAAATTTTTGATACAGGCCAAAAAAAATGGCGACACTCTAGTTGTAAAATTACAACATCGTAGTTGGAAACCTACGATACCCATTCAGAAAATGTTAAGACAAAGCATTACAATATCCCAGAAAATTTTTGATATAGGCCAAAAAAAAACACGACACCTCAGTTGTAAAATTGCGATACCTTAATTGAAAACCTACGACACCCATTTAGAAAACGTTAAGGCAAAGCATTATAATATCCTAAGAAGATTTCTGATGTAGGCCGAAAAAAAATGACAACACCCCAACTATAAAATTACAGCATTGTAGTTGGAAACCTATGAAACCCATTCAGAAAATGTTAAGATAAAGCATTACAACATCTCAGAAAAATTTTTGATATAAGCTAAAAAAAATGACAATACCCTAATTGTAAAATTACGACACCCTAGTTGAAAAACATGTTAATGTTAAGATAAAACATTACGATATTCTAGAAAAACTTCTAATATAGGCCAAAAAAAATGTGACACCCTAGTTGTAAAATTACCATACCCTAGTTGAAAACCTATGACACCCATTCAAAAATGTTAAGGCAATGCATTGATTTTTGATATAGGCCGAAAAAACTTATAACACTCCAGTTATAAAATTATGACACCCTATTTATAAATTTATGTCATTCTAATTTAAAAAAAATATGTTAACCTATCATGAAACATAATATCCCTGTAGAACATCATGACATCCATTCAGAAATTTAACATTTAGGAACAAAACATAACAACTAATATACAACAAACTTAATGTAATGAGAAAATTATTGTTATTTCATTACTATTTGAAAAAAATTATATTAATTGAGTTATACATTTTTGTACAATGTTACAGAAGTCGATGAACTAAAAAGGAAAAAACATCAAAAGTTCATGAACTGATGAGAAAAAGTAAAAATTTTTGAATGTCAAATTTTATTTTTTTCAGACTACATGATGAGGACCTTGAGAAATTGAACAAATGCTTTCCTTCCCTCTAAGTTCTTAATTTGATTGGGATTGGTGGCTTCATGGATCCCAATATTCATCTCTTAAAGTTGAGGATCTATTGTCGGACAGTTTCAAACTTTCCATGCACTTTAACCATATGTGCACCTGACTTGATTGAGCTTAGGTTGAAATGTGTTGAACCAAAGGCCTAGTAGGAGTATTTTTGAGCAGCAAAGCTGTTAAGAAGTTAAAGTTTGAGGAACCTAGATGCATCAAAGCTGATGAATCATCAAAAGCTAGCATCAAAGCTAATGAATCCTCCAAAGCTATCAGCTTTATTGATACAATGAATGCCAAAAAGACTGCTGACCTACAGATGAAACTCATCCTATTCCTAAATATCGGTGTCATCAGCACCAAGCCCCATCTGTATAGGTACGCCAAGGTGGTAATGCTAGTCCGAACCAACACCCTCATGCAGGGCTACTCTAGCATCCGGTGGGAGCTCCTAGAAGCCATCACCAAGCACATGAACCACAACCTCATCCTTGGACTTCTGCTCTGCGGCACCATAATCGCCAGGAAGAATGTTTTACAATCAGAAAGAGTTTTTTATCAGCAAAATCTAAGTAAGATGGCGGGTATAAGTAGACTAGAGGGAAAAAAAATTTTGGTATGCATAAAAATTTTTAAAAAAAGGCTGAATATGTATTGATGTACATCACGCTCAAAACTTAAAATCATATCCTGCTATTTCATTCCATTACGTTAAGCTATGTAGAATCTATGTGGACCAATAAGGAGAAACGGTATAGCCAACAAAGGATTTACTGCATCAAAGGTAATATACAAAGCTTTTCCCTTTGGTGAATCCATGACCGCAAACCATAGTGTTTAAGTTCAGCAAATTATGATATTTTAGGTCCTGAGGTGAGCTATACAAAGGGAAGGAAAGAGAAAGAAATTTTATGAGAGCTCATGCAGGCAGGATATTTAATTCTACTTCAATTATGTACCACAAAGATCAAGAATATTTATATAAAATTAAAAAGTCTTTAATTAGTTATTTTATATGAATCCTAAGTTGTTACAAATTGTATCATAGATGCAGTTTATAACTTATATAAATTAAGAAACACTATACATGAATTCTAAGTGTTTGTGATTGAATTCAATTAAATTTAAATATGAATTTGAAATGGACCCTTAGTCTAATAAGGATTCTATAGTTTGAATAGAAAGAGTATGTGAGATTCCATATTGACAAATATTTAGTTTCACAATGATTTTATACTAAAAAGAATTTACATATTTATACAAGATCAAAAGCCCAAATAATAATTTTTTGCTATTTTTTTTATAAGCTCTTAGGTTTTATCTCAATGAGTTATTTAGAGAATATAACTATGGTTACTTTTTAGTTGGCCACCTCTATATATATATATATATATATAATTGTGAATTTATGTGTCTCTAAAAGAGTTTGGTAAATTGTTTGCAATTTTTGCTAAAATTGGAGAATAAAGTTAGACATAGTCAACTTGGATTGGGTTTGGTCAAGTCCTCTTAATTAGGTCAGGTCAAATGAGTGGAATTAGAGTGAGCTTGATCCTGATCGATTAAGATGCAACATTTGAGATAAGTGGCTAGCAATTTGGTTCAACCTTTGTTGAGTCCCATTGGTCCAAGTTGAATCTATTTGGCTAA
This sequence comes from Calamus simplicifolius, assembly GCA_900491605.1. NCBI lineage: Eukaryota > Viridiplantae > Streptophyta > Magnoliopsida > Arecales > Arecaceae > Calamus > Calamus simplicifolius. The sequence continues at coordinate 156,653 of UESW01002039.1, read as the reverse complement.
GTTTAAACATGTTTATGTGGGCCTAGTTAAGACGGTTGCTTTTTAAAAAGGGTGTTTTGCAACTTATGAAACTAGTTTATTAGGTATAGTAAGGCCGACTTTAAAACTAGTATTTATTAATTATCTCTTTTTATATCAAAAACTAACTTTTTTTTAATAGATTTGAAGCCAAAATTAGTTTTGTGGAACTGCTTTTCACACAAAAAAATTGCACTAACTTAAAATTTTTTTTTTAAATCCCATGTCCCCATATTTTCTCATATAAATTATCATATCTCTCTCCCCCAGTTCTTTTCCTATCAGTTAAATATTTATGCAGTAAAACTAGTTTAAAAGTATGTAACAATATAAACTTTATGTTATAATTAGAAACTAATTTGTAGATAACGAATTTATAAAGGACTACTTAAACTAATTTATCTTACTTAATTCAAACAAGTTTTTAAGGTTCGTAGACACCACAGAGTATATCAGGTCAATTATGTTAGGTGGTACAGGTTACGTTATGTCTTACTATACTTTTTAAGGAAAATGTTCATCTTGCTGGGTTTGCCATTGACCTGCCTAACTCAACAGAAAGTAAAGTTCGAACAAATTAATGAGTATAAACAAAACTTTCATAAATTAAAACCTATACTGATTCTCTGGTATGATACTAGAGGATTCACTATTTATAGTGATGATTTTCAAAAGAGATTGGAGTTTGTGCTTATGCAGATGGTAAGTTGATGGCTTGCACCTCTAGATAATCAAAGTCTCATGAATAAAATATCTTGCTTATGATTGGAAGTTAGCTGCTATGGTATTTGCTTTAAATATTTAAAGACATTATCTATACAATAAGCCTTATGAGAACTGCACTAATCATAAAAGTTTAAAGCATATTTTTACTTAGAAGGAGTTTAACTTGAAGCAGAGAAGATTGTTGGAGTTGTTAAAGAATTGTGATCTTACTATCAATTATCACCATTATCACCTAGGAAAGGACAATATTGTAGTTGATGCAATAAATAGAAAATCACAAAGTGGATGATAGCTTTGATCACTTTGCAGAGGTATATTTTGGAGGATTTGGAAGGGTTACAAATTAAAGTACAACCATATAACCTCAGAGTTTAACTTTTATCACATTATCAGTGCAATACTTTGACTAAGACGATTAAGGTGTCATAGAGAGAAAATGCAAAGCTACAAAAAACTAGACAAGTGATAGTGTCTAATGTTCGAACAAAATTTAGGATTCATGATGATGTTCTCTAAGGAATTGTAATAGAATATGCATTCCAAATAAACCAAATTAAAGGAGATATTTGAAGAAACTCACTGTTCCCCATACACAGTAAACCCTACGAGCACTAAGATATCGGGATTTGAGAGATGGTTTTTAAAGGAAATGTGCAATGCCAAATATATTGCTCAATACCTAATAAGCCAACAGGCAAAGGTAAAACACTAGAGACCTACAAGACCATTACAACCTTTTATGAATTCCTCCATAGAAATGGGAATGCATCACCATGAACTCTATGACTAGACTAACTAAAATCCTAAAGAAAATACTATTGTATGGATGATTGTGGAACGATTAACAAAGTCAATATATTCTCTATCCTTTTAGGTTGATGTGTCCATGGAGAGATTAGCAAAGAATAAATCATTATGCTACATAGAGTTCCAATATTTATTGTATCTAATAGGCATACTAGATTTATGTTTTAGTTTTAGAAAGCTTGCATAAAGCCATAGAGACTAAACTAAATTTTAGTATAACCTTCCACCCCTAAATAGATGAAAAGTTTGAGACAGCCATTCAAATACTTGAAGGCATGTTGAGAGATTATATCTAAGATTTGGGGGATGTATGGGATGGTCATTTGCCTTAGGCGGAGTTTATATATAATGATAGCTATCAAGCTAGCATTTAGATGGCTACTTTCAAAACACTATATAGCAAAAGTATTAAGTCCTCTATTTGCTGGAATGATGTTGGTGAAAGATAACTACTATGACCTAAGATAGTACAATAGATTGTAAATAAAGTCAAACTGATTAAGGAGTTTTTGCAGATAATGCAAAGTAGGCAGAAGAGCTATGCAAATAAATTTACGAGGAGTTTGAAATTTTGAGTAAATGATTATATTTTTCTATGGTGTTTTCGACCAAAGGTGTGATGAAGTTTTGGTATTCAATGTAAGCTGAGCCTAAGATACGTGGGTCCATTCGAGATTCTTGATAGAGTCAAAGAAATAGCATAAATTGGTCCTACTTCCAACCCTCTTTAGTGTACATAATATTTCTTATATGCCTATAATGAGGAGATATATAGTGGATCCTAGCTATATAGTTGAGTATGAGACTTTACGGCTATCTTAGGATCTTACCTCTGAATAGCATCTAGTTTGGATTGTAAACAAGAAGAGTTGGATCCTAAGATACCATACCATCCCTGGCATTTAAGGTCCAATAAAACAACTACACTGAAAGGTCAACACTTGTGAGTTGAAAGATGAGATGAAAGCTAAATATCCTCGATTGGTCAACAATCTAAGTATGTCAATTTTGAGAATGAAATCATCTTTTTGGAGGGTGTAAATATAATACTCTATTTCTAAATCCAACTAATTTAAATATAGGCCCACCCAATTCAATTAGACCTGAACCCAAGTTGATCTTATTTGAACTAGACTAGACCCAATCGATAAGGTTTGAGCCAATCGAAGTCCAAATCAAGTCAATTTAAGCCAAATCAAACCCAATTGAAACCCAAACCAAGCCAAATAACCCAAATTAAATCAGATTAAAACAAATTGGTCTAATTAATCCCTAATTAAATGACTTCTTGGCCTAATTAAAGCATAGTTGATCTAATTAAGTCTTAATTGACCTAATTGAACCCTATTTGGAGAAGTATCAATCTAACAAAGCCCTAATTGAAAGAGTATTAGCCTAATTGAGACTTCATTGGAGGAACCCTAGCCTAATTGAGTTGTAATTAGACTCAACCTAATTAGATTGTAATTGAGTTGATCTTGGCCTAAACCTAAATCTAATTGATTAAAACTTGACCCAATTGATTGAATTGGATCCTAATCTAATTTTGATATACTTAATTATGATTAGGTTGTGGATTATGAGTGAAGGAAGAACCTTTTTACTCATACTTAAGTGAATAAATAAAAACCTTACTTATGCTTTTGTGGATGTGTACAAGCTTGACTTATACTTTTATTAACATGTAAAATCCTTACCTATATTTTTATGAGTTATGACTATTTTTCTTGCATAATTTTTTTACAACATGTATTATTTGTACTTGCTATTTTATCAACATGTTTTACTATGCATGGATATGATTTATGCTTTAGCTATGATAGTATGATTTTGGATTACATATCAATAGAGCGTACTTATATCATGATAGCATGGTTTGACTATATGAATTCAAAAATTATTTTGCATGGGGATGTTATGAGGCAGTACTATTGACTGGGCCTATTATAATTGACCAAATTCTTACTAGTAATTAAGCCTATGGTGGTAATCAAATGCTTAGTAATGATCAAGTTTATGGTATTGGCCAAATGTTCACTAGCATAGAGCCAATCCTGACCTAAGGTGATGATCAGACTAGGTTTTTAACATTCAACACCAGTCAGCTTTAATTTTAGCCCATCTTGGGCTATAGTTAGTGACATGGATTTGCTTAATCACATGACATTGGTGATTAAGTCTATGATAATGGCTAGAAGCTTATTAATATTGAACCAATTTTAATCACAAGTAGAACCAAACTAAGTTTATAACATATGGCACTAGCATGAGAACCAACCTATGCATAAGATGATAGAGCTAGGTTAGATCTATATACATGAAGTCCTACAATAATTAGGTCACTAGCATGTATCATAAGAGCTAGCACACTAGTATGATGGTTCAAGATGTGGCATCAAGATGATGTAGTCCAATGCCGTAGATGATAAAAGCTATTAATAACCTTTTTTATTTGACTCATGGTTTATAGCATGATGTTTTACAACATGAGTATTTTGTTATATATATTATTTTAATATTCTGTAGATACTTTGCTTCATATTTATATGTATATGTGTAATAATTTTTGCTAAGTTGTGAGCTTAGATCGTATCTATTTATAAAGCCTGAGGAGTTGGTTGCTGAGTAGGATTTGGCATTGATTGGGAGAGATATTGTAGATAAATCTGATTATATTCTAGTAATTGTACAAACAAGTTCATATTATTTTGAGGATAATGAAATAAATGTTCATTTGGTATTATGATTTAAGTTTTGCTTGTTAAGAATAAATAAGCTTTGCATATCCTTAGGATTTCACTCTAAGGATATAGCGATGCTATAATCCCATACCAAATAAGCATGATAATTGCTATTTTCATAGAACTCACGAAGACTATATAAAAAGGTGTACTTGTAAAGATGAGGTCTTAAATAGAGTTTGCATGTCTTAAATCAAAAAGAAGGGGAAAACGGTGATGCATAAAACTCCAAGTCACTTCAACAGGATTGCAAGTCTTGATATCTATCAAAATATGAAAAGTATGCGTTTGCATGAAACCTTACAAGGAGCACAATTCAATGGTCTCGCTTATTAAAATGCATTGAAATGGCATTTCACTGTAGCCTATGATCAACAAAACACTTGGGTCTATTATTTCATTGGATACACCCGATGTAGCATTGCGCTTCTTTTATGCACACGTTCATATATGTGTTTGCAACAATTTAAAAATAGTTGGAATATTGTTGCATGATCTTGTTGAAGGAAATATATGGTTGAGTTAATTTAACTATTGCATGCTAATAATCTTCTAAAAGCTTGACCAAATAATGCATTTGAATCAAATTAGATATGCCTTATACCATTTTAAACTTTTGTCTTAATTTTGTAGATTGAATGAATTATACAAATCTTTCAATGTATTAATCAGCATTTTAAATCATTTGCAATAAAAAGTCCTCTGCCTTGACTTTTATCTAGAAAATAATGTCAAGACTTAATAACTCAAATGATTTGTGAATAAAATCCTATAGGATGACCGATGTTCATCTCTAAAAGATTGTATATTAAATCATGTACATTCATTTCATGTAATTGTTGACAAATAGGATTCGTTTTGCTTTTACGAATGACTCCATTTTCTCTTTGAGAACATTCCATTGTTTATTTTTAATTTTATAAAAATAATTAAATAGTTCAATTTTTCTTTTGAGAGTAGTTCCATTTATGAAAACATATTTGCTGAATAAAATGAAAATAAATTTTTTTAAAAATATAACTCAAAAATGGTAGAAAATAATAATTTAAAAGTATTTTACTATTTTTTATTAAAAAAAGAATGTAGAAAATAAAGAATAAAAAACTTGAAAACATGAAGGTTGATGATATTCTCCTTTTTTTTTTATTTTTAGCATCCTTTTAAAGGATATAATTTGTAATGAAAATAAAAATAAAAATAAATTTTTATTTTTACGTATCAAATATATTCTTTGAAGATTAAAGTATAAAAATAAAAACTTTTTAAAATAAAAATAATATTCTTAAACATCAAACTTGGCTTATTTTCTTTTGCTTTGCTTCGTTTAAGATAGGTGCAATGCAAGCCTAACTTTTTCTTTTATTTTCACTTATTATCATTTAAATTTATTAATTAAAATTGGATGCTTTATTTTTTTTATTGTTTTATTTTTTGGTATAGAATGGGCATTGATGTGGCTGGTGGCGCCACGTCAGGGTTAATGGCCGGGGCTAACTGACGGCAAAAATCAAAGGAAGTGGCCCCGCTTCAGAGCGGCCCATCTCCAAGGCGGCCCTCTCTCTTCAAGGCGACCACTACTCTATGAGGTGATCCATCTCCAAGGCAGCCCTCTCTCTTCAAGGCGGCTCCGATATAAGGTGGCCACTGCTCTCCAAGGTAGCCCTCTCCAAAGTGGTCCCCTCTCTTTAAGGCGGCCCCGATCCAAGGCTGCCACTGCTCTCCAAGGCGGCTCCCACTCTTCAAGACGGCTCCGATCCAAGGCGGCCACTACTCTTCAAGGTGACTCTCTCTCCAAGGCAGCCCCGATCCAAGGTGGCTCCCCCTCTCAAGGTGGTTCTTGCTCCGGAATCAGCCTCAGTGCTGACTACAACGCCTGCCTCCGCATTAACTCTCGAATGAGCCGCGATGCCTACATGGCCCCCATATGAGCTAGGCCCACCAACCACTTGACCCGCGTGTCTGATGGGACCAGGCCCACCAACCGTCTGACCCGAGTGACTAACAAGATCAGGCCTATCAACCATCTGACCCATACGTCCGATGGGACCAGGCCCACCAACCACTTGGCTGATAAGACCAGACCCACCAACCATCTGGCCCACGCGCTTGATGGGATCAAGCCCACCAACCATCTTCGAGCTCACATAATCGCCATGAGCCTATCGTACATTCTCTTCCATGGAACTCTACGTGGTTGCCCCCGGATGGGGACCAAGGGTCCATAAAAAGGGTAAGATGGATCCTTGGTGAGGTATCAACACTTAACACTCAAAGAACATTCCCTTCTCTGGGCCCTTTATTCGAGCTTCTTCAAGCTTATGGTTGTGACTCTGATCACTAACTTGCTCGTCTGAGGGTCTCCACCAGCCTCGGACTTTTTGCAGGTCCTTCGTGATAGAGAAAGCTTCACCAACAACCTCACGGAGTTCTCTAGTGGTCCTTATTGATGACCAAATATCAACAGATTGGTGCGCCAGGAAGGGAGGGCAGAGAGCAGAGCTCTGTGACACTAAGCTACAAGCCTTCACTTCCTCTACTACAACAATGGTGGTAACGCATGCTCGGAAGGCCTCCATTGGTCATGCTGGGGGTTATCTACAACCGGCGGAGCGGCAAAAGGCTAACCCTCTTGCTACTAACCCTCATGTTGTCAACCCTCCAGCTACTCCCACACCACCAGCTGTGGCCACTCAAGCTGAGCAACTAGCCACACTCACTCAGCAAGTCTAGACCTTGATGGTGCTGGTCCATGGACTGCAAGAGCAACAGTCCGTGGCCACCAAGTACCAGCTCAAGCCTCCTACAGCGCCCGCGGCGGTTGCACTAACCAGCCAACAGTCTACTTAGGGGAGACCTCCTCAGCGAGAGACTCATCGCCATCATGTCTTGCCCAGAGGGCACCGCCAGGGGACCCTCAAGAGATCATGGTCCCCCATCCGTAGCTCGGGTGACTCTTCCTTAAGGCGACGACGCGGGAAGAGCCCAAGCGGAGGTATCACCACCCGCGCTCTACCCCTTCTTCCTCATCTTCTGACTCATCAAGGAAGGTGTCAATTATCAACCATAAGGTGGAGAAGCGTTTGGATGAGTACCATCGGCGGTTAGAGGAGCTCAGTAGAAAGATCAATAACCAGCCAGAGGTAGACTACGACACCCATCCCCCCTTCACTCGCCATATCCTGAAGGAGCCAGTTCCCTCCAAGTTTTGCCTCCCTCAGCTGGATCCGTATGATGGTACAACGGATCCACTTGATCATCTCGAGAGCTATAAGGCTCTCATACAAGTTCAAGGGACAATCAATGCCCTCTTATGTAAGGCTTTCCCAGCTACGCTGCAGAAGGCCATGCGTGCTTGGCACTCCTGCCTGCCCCCACACAGCATAGATTCCTTTTGATAGTTGGAGAGGATATTTTCGGCACATTTTGATGCATGTCAGAGGATTCCTTGGGTGGCGAACAGCCTCTTCTCCATCCGACAGAAAGAAGGGAAAGCCCTCAGAGATTTTGTGGCCCATTTCAAAATGGCTACTCTCGAGGTCTACCACCTAGATGATGCAGTGGCGACTCTGGCGTTGAAATAGGAACTTTGTCCTTTCCGTTTTACTTTCTCTCTCGACAAGAAGCCCTCCATCTCCTACACCAAGCTCCTAAGCCGTGCATAAAAGTACATCTATACCGACGAAGCCAACTCCACCCGCTGGGAGACCGAGGGAGGGTTCAACAGGAGGTTAGCCCATGCAGAGTCAAGCAGACCCTCTCGCCATAAGAAGCCCAAGCCACAGCGCCGACCGGATAACCGACGTTGGAGTCTCGCCCTCAGGAAAGACAAGCTCACCCTTCTCCTCGCTCCCCGCTCCCCACTCTCACATTCTCATGGAAATCGAAGGTGAACCATACTTCCAGCACCCTCCTCCAATGAAGAAAGGAGCTTCCCATGACAAGAGCCGTTATTGCCATTTCCATCGGGACTATGGCCATGACGCCAAAAGTTGTTATAGTCTAAAGTGTGCCATCGAGGAACTTATTCAAAGAGGTTACCTTGAGAAATTTGTCTAGAAGGGACCCCCAACTGTTCCGGTGCTGATAGGGCCTCCTCCTACCCAAGCCAATGTCGACAATACTCCAACAGAGAAGACAGTAGGAATGGTTTCCTGGGGGATAGGTTCTGCATCCAAAAGGCCAAGGGGATATGGAGGGTTAGATGATGTAATCCATTTTCCTAAAGGGGAGTTAGCTGGGGTGGATAATGTAAACAACGACGGTGTTGTCATCTCAATGACGATCGCCAAGCATCCTGTAAAACGAATCTTAGTTGACAGTGGAAGCTCGACTAATATCATTACTTATGATGCTTTTGTTCGGATGAACTTGTTTCTCAGCTCTCTTTAACTAGTGGCAGCACGTTTGGTCGGTTTCACAGAAGACTCGGTAAGGATGGAAGGCGAGATTACCCTCTCAATTATAGCCGGAACACCGCCGTGTCAAAGTACAATTTTCATAAAGTTTCTGATTGTCCAAATACCTTTGGCATACAATGTCATTCTTGGTCGACCTGGCTTGAACCTCCTTGATGCTGTTATCTCCACCAAGAACTTGCTTATTAGGTTCCCAACCAGTAACGGAATTGGCGAGATGCGAGGGGAGATAAGCCTAGTCCTGTCGTGCTATCACATGGTTTCTAGCCCTCAAGAGAAGGCGGTCATGCCGGCCCCAAAAGCACCCAATCCTAGAGAGCCTGACAAGGGAGGGGAGCCGACTGAGCAGTTGCTAACTTTTCACTGGGAGATGACCCAACGAGAATAGTGCGGGTCGGCAAGCTTCTTCCTGAGGAGGATAGGGATTGCCTCCTGGCCTTCTGCAGGCCAACTCGGATATTTTTGCCTAGTCGGCATCAGATATGCCTAGCATATCGTTGAAGGTGATCACCCACAGGCTTAACATCGATCCAAAGCATTGCCCGATTTGCCAGAGGAAAAGAAACTTTGCCCTCAAAAGACAAAGGGCCATTGACGAAGAGGTCAATAAGTTGCTCGCTGCCGGCAACATCTGGAAAGCACACTATCCGGATTGGTTGGCCAACATGGTGATGATCCATAAGGCGAATGGGAGCTGAAGATCTGCATCGACTTCACCGACCTTAATAAGGTGTGTCCCAAAGACAGCTTCTTATTACCTCAGATCGATCAGTTAGTGGATTTCACGTCTAGTCATGAGCTTCTCAGCTTCATGGATGCTTTCTCTGGATACAACCAAATAAGGATGGATCCGAATGATGAAGAACATACTTTCTTTGTGACTGAGAAAGGCATTTACTGCTACAAGATAATGCCTTTCGGCTTAAAAAATATAGAAGCCATCTATCAGAGACTAATGAATAAAGTCTTCAAAGACCAAATCGGATGGAATATGAAAATGTACATAGATGACATGCTGACAAAGAGCATCTATGCCTCTAATCATATTTTTGATCTGGAGAAGACCTTCAACAACCTCCACCGCTACCAGGTAAAGCTAAACCCATGAAAGTGCACCTTTGGGGTCACAACGGAGAAGTTCTTAGGCTTCATGATGACATAGCGAGGGATTAAGGCAAACCCAGAGAAGATCAAAGCCATCCTTGATATAAGGTTGCCGACTAGTAAGAAAGAAGTGCAGCAGCTCACCGGAAGGGTGGCAGCTCTAAGCTGATTCCTCTCTAAGTTAGCCGAGAGATGCATGTCCTTCTTCAAAGCCTTGTGTAAGGTGAATGGTTTTGAGTGGAAAAAAGACTACCAAGGAGCTTTTGAAGGACTGAAGGAATTTCTGTCTACCCTATCACTATTGTCGAAGCCAAAAGATGGGGAGAGCCTTTTTCTCTATCTCGCCGCCTTCCCGGAGGCTGTCAGCTCCGTTCTAGTGCACCTCAACACCGACGAAACCCAGAAGCCCATCTACTATGTGAGCAAAGTACTCCATGACACCGAGGTTAGGTTTTTCAAAATAGAAAAGATTATTTTGCTCTAATTATCTTCGCTCAGCATCTCAGGCCATATTTCCAGGCTCACCCAATCATGGTGCTCATGAACCAACCCCTTAAGGCTATTCTAGCTCGTCCTGACACCTCGGGCTGGTTGGCCAAATGGGTGATCAAGTTGGAAGAATTCGACCTCTTTTTCAATCAAGGCCAGCTCTGAAGTCTCAAGTCTTGACCGATTTCTTAGTCGAGTATACTTGAATGAGGGGCAAGCAGAAGAACCCCCAATGATGCAACCAAATGCTGAGCTCAAGGATGCAGGGGAAACCTAGATCCTCCATGTGGACGGCGCCTCAAACTCTCAAGGAAGTGCAGCCGGTCTCATCCTTACGAGCTCAGAGAGCGAGAGGGTGGAATATGCCCTTCGACTACTTATCAAAGCCACGAACAACCAGGCCGAGTATGACACCGTGCTAGCCGGAGTAAGGCTCGCTCAGGAGCTTGGGGTGGAACATCTCAGAACCTTCACTGACTCCCAACTCGTCTTCGGACAAATCAATGAGGAATACGAGGCATGGGATCCCGTCATGTCCCGATACTTGGAGAAGGTCCAACTCCTGGCATCCTCACTGACATACTTCAGCATCAGCTACATCCCTCGGAGTGAGAATGCCAAGGCCGATGCCCTTTCCTGTCTGGCCACCTCGGCGGATAATGTCCTGGGAGTGCCTACATTGAACATTTGGAGAGACCTAGCATTAAAGACAAGAAAGAAGTCATTCAGATCACATAGGAACCAACATGGATGAATACTTACATCCGCTACCTCACTGACGGCACTCTTCCTGCCTATTGTGAAGAAGCTAAGTTGCTCAAGTGGAGAGCCTCCAAGTTCATGTTGCTGGATGGATGATTATATAAAAGGTCTTTCTCCTACCCCCTTCCTAAGTGTGCCGGTCATACAGACACCGACTACATCCTCAGAGAGATATATGGAGGCATCTGTGGAGACCATCTAGGGGGTAGATCGCTAGCGTAGAAAGCTCTTCGCCAAGGATACTACTGGCTTACATGAGAGACAACACCGCTGAGCTAGTCGGGAAGTGCGATGGCTTCCAACGGCACGCACACATCCAACGACAATCGGTTTCTCAACTGAGTCCACTCTTAGTCCTATGGCCCTTCGCCTAGTAGGGAATGAATATCTTTAGGCCGTTTTCCCCGACTTTGGATCAGCGAAAGTTTCTACTCGTCGCCATCAATTACTTCACCAAATGGGCTGAAGTCGAGGCGTTGGCCAAGATTACCAAAAGCAAGATCAAGTCCTTATGCTGGAAGTCCATCATATGCCGATTCGCGTTGCCCCACACCATCATCACCGACAACGATCGGTAGTTCGACAATGCTACATTCAAGACATTCTACGCCGAGCTGAATATCTGCCACCAATTTACCTCCATCGGCCATCTGCAGACCAATGGAGAAGTTGAGGTCACAAATCAGACCATCCTCCGGGGGCTTAGAATCCAGCTAGATGGGTCCAAAGGCAAATGGGTGAAGGAACTCCCAAGCGTATTATGAGCGTATCATACGACTCCAAAGGTTCCGATGGAGGAGACCCCCTTTAGCCTTGTCTTTGGATCTGATGCAGTCATCCCCGTCGAGATCAGCCTCCCAAGTCTCTGAGTGGAGTCATACAACGAAAAGAAGAACCCCACTCAATTGAGAGTCAACCTTGACCTTATTGATGAGGCACACGACCACGCACGGCTTAGAATGGCTACATTCTGCCAATAAGCGATCAAGTATTACAACACTCGAGTCCATCCTAAGACATTTCGTCCTCGAAATCTAGTCATCAGAAAGGCAGAAGTGTCCAAACCAACAGAGGGGGGCATGTTATCCCCAGACTGGGAGGGGCCTTACCGGGTCGCCGAAGTACTTCATCGAGGAGCATATCGAGTTGAAGGACTCGACGGATGGTCCATCCCCCATACCTGAAATGCAGACAACCTCCATAAATATTATCAATGATATACCCCCTCACCTGATGATAATAAAAGAAATTCCAAATGTTACATCTGACTTGTCTCTGAAGCTGAGGACTTATCGATGTTTGAGTCGCCCCTCGGGTCGGCACACGAAACCTCCGAGGTGATTCTAAAGGAGCTCAGCAGTCTCAGGACTAGCGGGTCACCACTCGGACCAGTATGGAGATGCCTCCTAAGATGGTTCAAGACCTTGAATAGTTTCGACGACGTTCGAGTCACCCCTTGGGCTAGCACACGAAACCCTCGAGTCGGTTCTAAAGGAGCTCGATGGTCTCGCAACTAGCGGGTCACCACTCGGGCCGACATGTAGATGCCCTCTGAGGCAGTTCAAGATCTGAACAATTCCAACAACGTTTGAGTCGCCCCTTGGGCGGGTATATGAAACCCCCGAGGTGGCTCTAAAGGAGCTCGACGGTCTCACGACTAGCAGATCACCACTCAGGTCAGCATGAAGATGCCCCCCAAGGCGGTTCAAGACCCCAAAAAGTTCCGACGACGTTCGAGTCACCCCTCGAGTCGGCACATGAAACCTCCGAGGTGATTCTAAAGGAGCTCAGTGGTCTCATGACTAGCGGGTCACCACTTGGGCTGGCATGGAGATGCCCTTTGAGGTGGTTCAAGACTCTGAATAGTTTCGACGATGTTTCAGTCGCCTCTCGGGTCAGCACACGAAACCCCCAAGGCAGTTCTAAAGGAGCTAGACGGTCTCACACTAGTGGGTCACCACTCAGGCCGGTATGGAGATACCTCTCGAGATAGTTCAAGACCCCAAATAGTTTCGGTGACGTTCGAGTCACCCCTTGGCAGGCACGCGAAAACCCCCGAGGCGATTCTAAAGGAGCTCGGCGGTCTCGCGACTAGCGGGTCACCACTCAAGCCGGCATGGAGATGCCCTCTGAGGTGGTTTAAGACCCTGAACAGTTCCGACGACGTTCGAGTCATCTCTTAGGCCAGCACATGAAACCCCTGAGGTGGTTCTAAAGGAGCTCAGCGGTCTTGCGACTAGCGGGTCACCACTTGGCCGGCATGGAGATACCCTCCGAGGCGGTTCAAGACCCCAAACATTTTGATGATGTTCGAGTCACCCCTCGGATCAGCACACGAAACCTCCGAGATGGTTCTAAAGGAGCTCGGTGTCTCGCAACTAGCGGGTCACCACTCGAGCCGGCATGGAGATGTCGTCCGAGGTGGTTCAAGACCCCAATAGTTTTGATGATGTTCGAGTCATCCCTCGGGCCGGCACACGAAACCCCCGAGGCAGTTCTAAAGGAGCTCGGCGGTCTCGCAACGAGCAGGTTACCACTTGGGCCGGCATGGAGTTGCCCCCTGAGCTAGTTCAAGACCTCGATAGTTCCGACGACATTCGAGTCGCCCCCTGGGCCGACACACGAAACCCCCAAGTTGCTCTAACAAACGCCTAAGGGACAAAAGACTTAGTCAATGCCATAAGTTCATGCAAATCCTGGTTAGATCGCCGGGAGGACCGCAGACACTTGTTGTTGAACCTAAAGATCAGGGTTGGTACACCATTACAGAAAAATGAAGCCACTACAAAAGCTAAGTA
>UESW01002039.1:108521-138345 GCA_900491605.1 Calamus simplicifolius | reverse complement strand
AAAAATTTAAGTCTTTTTAACTTTAGTTTATTAGTTAGCAAGATGTGCAAGTGAGAGGCTAACTTTAATCAACACAAAGCAGTAATAAAAGAGATAGAGAAGAGAAAATGGCACGGCAAACACACGACAATTTTATAGTGGTTCGGTGCAACCAACACCTACGTCCACTCCCAAGATTCACTTGGGTCCACACTATAATCACCCTAGATTACAGCAGAGTTGTTTTCCAAGCTCACAACTCAAACTTGTTGTTTTCCGGGTGCACAACGAACCCAGCCGGTTTTACACGGGCTTACCAGCACAAAACCCAACTCGTTGTTTTAATGGGGTCACAACGAACCCAAAACGTAAGCTATCCCAAGCTTACATGAGGTACAACTACCTCCACTGATTCAATTTACTTGAATCAGTACACAAGAAAATAAATTCAAGTTTAAATACAAACAGCTCCTCTAGAGCAGAATAATCAAAATAAAGCTTAGATTTAGAAAAGCCTGATTAAATAAGCTTGATGCAGGCTTGGCTTTCTTTCTTCTCTTCTCAACTCCTTTGAAGTGTGGAATCAGCCTCACCACAGATTCTCCTAGCTTTGGGCTTTTGGAAGTTGAGTTGAAGCTTTTCTTCTTTCTTTCTTCGGAAATCTTGATTTGCTCTTGGTTGCTTTGGGATCTCCTCTTGAACTTTTGTAGATTGTAGCTTAGGAGTACACGAATCTCTCTCTCTGATTTCACTCCTTTTGAATCTCTTTTCTTGACTCAAATGATTTTTCAAATGAAGCTCTGTTTTTCCCTCTTTTTGAAAGATTTCTTTTTCACTCTTTGATCTTTTTTTGATTTGAAAAGAGCTCCTCTATTTATAGATTCTGCAAGAATATATCCGTTAGAGACAAAGAAAAATAGCCGTTAATCAAAAACTACCGTTGGAGCTGAGTTGGCATCCGTAAAAATTTGCCCAGATTTGCTGGAGTCGACTCATGCTTTTCCCGAGTCGGCTCGAGCTCGTCATACCAAAAATAGAAATGTTTAAAAGGTTAGGGGTCGACTCACCAAAAGTAAAGTGTCGACTCCTAAAGTCGGGAGTCGACTCGTGAAAGGCTTGGGGTCGACTCGCGAGTGCTCAGAAAAACACTCTTCTGGTGTCTGAGCGGAGTCGACTCGCACAGTCATGGAGTCGGCTCGACAGAATCGGGGTCGACTCGACAAATTTCGTGGGTCGACTCGACACAGATGCACATTTCTGTACACTGAGCGGAGTCGACTCTGAAACTCAGGAGTCGGCTCCGGAACGTATCAAAAATCAGAAACTTTTCTGATTGACTTTAAAATCGTTCCAGATTCATTTTAATTCATTGTTTTGACTTGAATTCAATAAAATTGACATTAAGAATTGATTCAAGAACTATTCCAAAAACTCATTGATTAAAACATGAATTATAAAATTTCTTTTTGAAAGCTTAAACATTGAGCTTAAAGTTACTTTCAAAATTGATTAATGTCAAACTTTAGCATTCTCATTGATTGTTCAAAATAAATTTATTGCTTATTTAAATAAACTCATTATATCTTTTAATGAACTCAATGCTTTTAGTAATCATCAAAATCAAAAGGATTGGATCATATAGTTTTTCAATAATCTTCCAACAGCTGCCTTAACTGAAGTTCTAAGAAACCGACAGACGAAGATGATGTCTGAACATCCAACGGAGCAGGGGAAGGGACTGGAGCAGGAATAGGAGAGCTCGGAGGTACAGGCGAAGAATGTCTGACTGACGGTCCCGGTGCCTCAATGTCCGTGGCTCTATCTTCCATCATACCTTTCCTTTCCCATCTCCATTTTTCTTCACAAAACCCATCCTATGTATAGTGGCCAAACTATAAAATCTGTGTCTTAAGTTCCTCATTGGCTCACTATCTGAATGATTATCCCTTGGCTTTGGAAAATTTTAGTAAGAATCATGCCATAGGGCAAACTGGATTTTCTCTTCCTCCACAATCAGCAATGTACCATAGAATCATGCTGGGAAGATTAATGGGTTTACCAGTCACAATTGCATCCATTACAAATATATCTCTTTCGGAAACATAGTCAAATCTCCCAATCTTGGGGAATAGGATTCTACTGCAAATATTGTGGAGAAGTCTCAATTCTAAGGACAATTGATTAGCAAAGACCTCTTCAAACCAACAACTCCCTGTTAATAAGTCTAGATAGAGCTGGGCTTCGGTCTTCAGAAGAAAAGTAGATGTACCTGACACTGGAAGATCCAACAACCTTGAAAGCAAATCCACTGTCACTGAAATTCTATTTCCTCTAATGAAGCTTACAAGTCCATTGTCTCCTCTAGATAGATTCTTATAAAATTCTTTGACTAGGGTTGGGTAGGTAGGCAATCTAAAGAACAAATCTTCTCCCAACCCATCTCAATCAACTGTCTCCCCACAAGAAATCCTCGGCCTCAAAAATTCAAAATCACTTTCCTCCCGTTGTTATTCTATCGGCAAGTCGATCTACCTGTGATGGAGCCGTAGAGGGAGAAGCACTAGGAGTGAAGAAGATGAGGTTGAATCCAAGCTGGTGAAGGTTCACGAACGGACGCCTCACGTCTTCCTCACCGCCTTCTTCCTTTTTACTCCGGCCGCACAAGGTTAGACCATAGTTTTAGGGGCCATTTGATCGATTGGAAGGGTTAATCAGGGATTTCTGAGGATTTGGAAGGTTGGAAAATTTTGGAGAGAGTATTTGAAGGATTGGAAATGATAGAAATGAGCGGCGAGTCGACTCTGCCCTAGATAAATCGACCTGGGACCACTTCGAGTCGGCTCCCGCAAAGCGTGGGGTCGACTCCGGACAGTCACAGAAAACCATCCCGAAGTGGAGTCGACTCGCGCGAGAGGGGTCGACTCGAGAGTTTCAGTAGAAACCATGGAGTCGACTCCGATACTGACCGAGTCGGCTCCGAGACCATTTCAGAGCAAAAAACATGAAATTTCTGAAATGTGTCCGGATATTGATCATAAAAATTGATAAAATAATCATTGAATTTGAATAGATCAATTAGATATGAATTCTAGATAAGATTTCCTTAAAGATCAAGGATTTGAAAGAATTTTAGATAAAATTTCCTTAGGGGTTTCAAATTCACTATAATGGATCACAAATCCCTAACTCTCCTCTAAGATAACAGAATCTTTCTTCACTTAAGGGTTTTGTAAATATATCAGCTAATTGTTCTTCAGTGTTAACATAATCAAGACATATTTCTCCATTGTTACATGTTCTCTTATAAAATGATATCTAATTTCTATGTGTTTGTTCTAGAATGTTGAATTGGATTTTTTGTTAGATTAATTGCACTTGTGTTATCACATCTTATAGGTGTTTTATCAAGTGTGATACCATAGTCTTCAAGTTGTCGCTTAATCCATAGGATTTGAGCACAGCAACTTCCAGCTGCTACATATTCAGCTTCAGTAGTTGATAATGCAACTGAATTTTGCTTTTTGCTAAACCATGAGATTAAGTTACTTCCTAAGAATTGGCATGCACCACTTGTGCTTTTTCTATCTAACTTACATCCAGCATAATCAGAATCAGTATATGCAATTAATTTAATGTTGAGTCTCTAGAATACCATAAACCTACATTTTTTGTTCCACTTAAGTATCTTAGTATTCTTTTAACAGCAATTAAATGTGATTCTTTAGGTTCAGACTGAAATCTAGCACATAAGCAAACAGAAAACATTATGTCTGGTCTACTTGCAGTTAAGTAAAGTAGGGATCCGATTATACCTCGATAATATTTTTGATCAACCTTTTACCTTCTTCATCTTTGTCCAGCTTGCATGAAGGACTCATTGGTGTTCCGAGGGGTTTGATTGATTCCATACCAAACTTCTTTAGAATTTCTCTTGTGTATTTTGTTTGGTTGATAAAGATTCCCTCTTTGCTTTGTTTGATTTGGAGTCCAAGGAAGAAATTGAGTTCTCCCATCATGCTCATTTCAAATTCTCCCTGCATCAACTTAGCAAACTCTTGACATAGAAGATTGTTAGTAGCACCAAAAATGATATCATCAACATATATTTGAACTACTAATAAATCTTTACCTTTTCTTTTCAAAAATAAAGTTTTATCAACATTTCCTCTTATAAAATCATTTTCAATTAAAATTTACTTAATCTATCATACCAAGCTCTAGGTGCTTGTTTCAAACCATATAATGCTTTGTGCAATTTAAAAACGTGATTTGAAAATTCATGATCTTCAAAACCTGGTGGTTGTTCTACATATACTTCTTCATTTATAAATCCATTTAGAAAAGCACTTTTTACATCCATTTGAAATAAGTTAAAATTCATATGACATGCAAATGCAAGTAATAGCCTAATGGCTTCTAATCTAGCTACTGGTGCAAAGGTTTCATCAAAATCAATACCTTCTTCTTGATTATATCCTTTTGCAACTAATCTAGCTTTGTTTCTAATTACTATGCCATTTTCATCTAGTTTATTTCTAAATATCCATTTTGATCCTATAACAGAATGATTTTTAGGTCTTTCTACTAATGTCCATACATTATTTCTAGTGAATTGATTTAATTCTTCTTGCATTGCTAACATCCAATTATTATCTTTTTCAGCTTCTTCAATAGTTTTAGGTTCAATTTGTGATACAAATGCAAGATGATTACTAATATTTCTCATAGATGATCTAGTTCTTATTCCTTGAGATGGATCACCTATAATCAATTCCTTAGGGTGACTATAAGCATATCTCCAATCCCTAGGAAGATCTATATCATTATGATTAGCGTTAGTATCATCATCCTTAGGTGAATCATTATCTTTAGCGTCTTGCTCATGATCTGAAGATACATCAATATTTAATTTTTCAAGATCTTTTCAATTATGTTTGTATCTTCTTCATCATCAAATTTTTCGGAACGAGTTGCTAAAGATTCATCAAAAACTACATGAATGGATTCTTCAACAACTAAAATTTTCTTGTTAAATACTCTATATGCTTTACTAGTTGTTGAGTATCCTAAGAATATTCCTTCATCAGATTTAGCATCAAATTTGCCTAAATTATTTTTACCATTATTGTGAACAAACATTTACAACCAAATGCATGAAAATATTTAATGTTGGGTTTTCTATCATGCCATAATTCATAAGGTGTTTTCTTTAAAATAGGTCTTATTAATGCTCTATTTAGGATGTAACATGCTGTATTAATAGCTTCCGCTCAAAAGTATTTCGGGAGTTTACTTTCACATAGCATGGTAGGGCCATGTCTTCTAAAGTCCTATTTTTCCTTTCAACTACTTCATTTTGTTGAGGGGTTCTTGATGCAGAAAAATTATGATTAATACCATTTTCATTGCAAAAACTTTTAAATAAATGATTTTCAAATTCAGTTCCATGATCACTTCTTAGAGACACTATGGTAGTGTTTTTCTCATTTGTGACTTTCTTGAAGAATTTCAGGAATATCGAGAAAGTCTCATCTTTGTGAGCTAAAAACATTACCCAAGTGAATCTAGAGTAATCATCTACAATCACAAGACCATATTTCTTTCCTCCTAGACTTGTGGTTCTAGTTGGTCCAAAAAGGTCCATGTGAAGTAGCTCTAATGGCCTAGAAGTTGAAACAACATTTTTAGATTTAAAAGAACTTCTCGTTTGTTTTCCAAACTGACATGCATCACATATTTTGTTATTTTCAAAATCTATTTTAGGTAGACCTTTTACTAAATCCATTCTAATTAGTTTTGAAATCAGGTGTGTGCTTGCGTGACCTAATCTTCGATGCCACAACCAACCAATCTCATTCATATTAGCATTATTAGCAACTAAGCAATGATTATTAGTAGACAAATTGTCTAAGTCAATCAAGTATACATTGCCATTTCTATTTCCAATAAAAACAATGCTATTATCAATGGTATTAGCTACTGTGCATATAGAAGATTCAAATGATACTTTAAATCTTTGTCACATAATTGGCTTATACTAATTAAGTTATGCTTTAAACCATTAACATAAAGTACATTTTCAATATATGTGGAGGGAGTTATTTGAATGTTACCAAACCCAAGATTTGGCCTTTGCCATTGTCGCCAAATGTAACAACTCCTCCTTTCTTTTCTTCAAGGGTGATGAATTCTTCTTTGTCACCCGTCATATGTCTTGAGCAGCCACTATCAAGATACACTTTTCTTTGATCTCTTGGCCACAAGACATTCCTGCAATGAAATCAAACTTTATGTTTAGGTACCCAAGCTTTCTTGGGTCCTTCATGGTTAGTAGCAACAAATATTGTTCCTTTCGGAACCCATATTTTCTTTCCTTTAATATTTAAGTTTTTATTAGGTTTTAAAATTTTACATTCATAAGATTTATGTCCTTTTTTATTACATTTAAAGCATGTAAAATTACTTTGGCCAGCACGCACAAAATATTTTTCAGTGATTTTTGTTTTCTTAAAGTGTTATACCCTAATCCGGCTTTGTCAAAAACTGCTTTTTGACTATTTAATAACATGTCCAATTTAGTTGAGCTTAAGGTAAACTTATCAACTATTTTCTATATTTTTTACCCTCTTTCCTTAGTTTATCATTTTCATTGAAAATTAATTCTTTTTCTTTTACCAAAATTTCATTTCAGATTTAAGTTTCTTAACTTCATTATTAAGGTCTTCCTTTTCTTTAATGAAAGTTAAATTTTCATTTTTTAAAACCTTATATTTCTTTTTCAAAACCTTGAAATCACCGACAAGTTCATTAAAAGCATCAAATAATTCATCAAATGCAAATTCATCGCAAGGGTTATCGGAACTTACCTCATCGTTGTCGTCCGCCATAAAACATACGTTTGTGACTTCCTTTTGTTCTTCTTCTTCGGAAGAAGATTCTTCGCTATCACTCCAAGTCGCCACATAAGCCTTCTTTTCTTTTTGTAGGCTTTCTTTAATTTAGGACATTCATTCCTAAAGTGCCCCGGTTTGTTACACTCATAGCAAGTCAAGGGGTATTTCTCTTTTTCTTTGTCCTTGTCCTTGTTCTTATCCTTTTCTCCTTCCCACTTTGCTCCAAATTTCTTCTTGTGGAAGGGTTTCTTTTTCTCATGAATCTTTTAAACTTTTTAGCTAAGAGAGCAGTCTCTTCATCATCATCATCATCATCACTGCTGCTCTCTTCTTCTTTTGCAGCTTTGAGGGCAATCACTTTCTTTTTCTTTGTGTCCTCCTCTACATGCTGCTTCATTGTCAGCTCATGGGTCATAAGTGATCCTAGAAGCTCCTCTAAGGGTAGAGTGTTGAGGTCCTTTGCTTCTTGGATTGCTGTCATTTTTGCTTCCCATGATCTTGGTAATGACCTAAGAATTTTTTGAACAAGTTCTGAGTTAGTATATGTCTTACCAAGACTTTTAAACCATTTACAATATCTGTAAATCTAGTATACATGCATGCAATGGTTTCATATTGTTCCATGCTAAACAACTCATATTTATGAACAAAGAATATTAATTTTAGATTCTTTTACTTGGTTGGTACCCTCATGGGTAACCTCTAATCTATCCCAAATCTCCTTTGCGGAATTACATGTGGAGATTCTATTGAATTCATTAGCATCTAAAGAGCAATATAAGACATTCATGGCTTTAGCGTTAAGCTGTGCCATCTTCCTATCATTATCATTCCAGTCCCTTTCGGGCTTAGGAACAATAGTGCCATCAATAACATGTGTGGGTGTACTAGGTCCATTAATTATAACACCCCATAGTTCATAGTCAGAAGCTTGAATGAATATCCTCATTCTAGCTTTCCAATATGAATAATTTGAACCATTAAACAGTGGAGGTCTATTCGTAGAGTGACCTTCAGCAAATGATCCAACTTGAGTTGCCATTTGGATCTTTAGCTCTTGATCGTGTGATCAAAATCTAATGAGCACTAGCTCTGATACCAATTGTTGGCCCAGATGACAACCCAAGAGGGGGGGGGTGAATTGGGTTCTTTAAAAAATTTAAACCTTTTTAAGTATTTGTTTGCTTAGTGAGTGAAAGTGAATGCAGATGCAAAACAAAATACAATCAATAAGATAGAGATAGAGATAGA
Organism: Calamus simplicifolius; assembly: GCA_900491605.1. Classification (NCBI taxonomy): domain Eukaryota; kingdom Viridiplantae; phylum Streptophyta; class Magnoliopsida; order Arecales; family Arecaceae; genus Calamus; species Calamus simplicifolius. The sequence continues at coordinate 130,222 of UESW01002039.1, read as the reverse complement.
ATAAATGAGACACGGCAAACACAAAGATTTTATAGTGGTTCGGTGTATCCAACACCTACGTCCACTCCCAAGATTTACTTGGGTCCACACTATAATCTTCCTTGATTACAGCCGAGTTGTTTTACAAGCTCACAACTCAAACTTGTTGTTTTCCCGGGATCACAACGAACCCAGCTGGTTTTCCGGGATCACCAGCACAAAAATCCTAACACAAGCTATACCAAGCTTGTACCGAGGTAAGACTACCTTCACTAGTTCAATCCCCCAGATTGAACTAGACACAAATAATAGAAATATTGTTTTCAATTACACATCTCCTCAATGAGCAGATAATCAAATAAAAGAATAAAGTTTAGAAAAGCCTGATTTGTAGTTGGTTGGCTTTTGAGCTTTTCTTCTTTTCCTCAACTCCTTTGAAGAGTAGAATCGGGCCTCAGCTTGGATTCTTCACGGACTGAACATTGGAGTTGATTTGAGCTTTTTCTTCCTTTCTTTGAATATTGAAAATCTCTTGAGTTGCTCTTGAATAGCTCTTGGATTTTCTTCTGAAGCTTTCTTGGATTGTTGAACTTTAGCACAGACGAAGCTTCCTTTGATTTCACACTTTTTCTTTCACTCTATTTTTGAATCTCGGATTTTTTCAAATGATGCTCTGTTTTTCCGATTTTTTTTTTTCTCTCTTGATGTGTATATCTCTCTATTTGTATATCTTTGATTTGAAAATGGCTTCTCTATTTATAGATTCTGCAAAATATAGCCGTTAGAAACAAGAAAATAGCCGTTAATAAAAAATCTTACCGTTGACGCTGAGTTGGCATTCAGAAAAATCACGCCCAGATTTGTTGGAGTCGACTCCTGCTTTTGCGAGTTGGCTCAAGACGCGATACCAAAAATAGAAATATTCAGAAAGTTAAAGGGTCGACTCATCGAAAATAAGGTGTCGACTCCTAACAGTCGGGGGTCGACTCATGAAAGGCAAGGGGTCGACTCACGAAGTGCTCAGAAAAATACTCCTCTGGTGTCTGAGCGGAGTCGACTCACACAGTCATGGAGTCGGCTCGACAGAATCGGGGGTCGACTCTTGAAATCACAGGGGTCGACTCGTGAAAATCAAAAATCTCTGTATACTGAGTGGAGTCGACTCTGAAACTCTAGAGTCAGCTCCGGAACGTATCAAAAATCAGAGTAATTTCTGATTGACTTGAAATTCATTCCAGATTAATTTTAAATCAATTTTTTGACTTGAATATAATAAAATTGTCATTAGGAATCAATTCAAGAGATGTTCCAAAAACTCATTGATTAAAATATGAAGTATAAAAATTTCTTTTTGAAAGATTAAACATGGAGCTTGAAGTTACTTTCAAATTGATTAAAGTCATACTTAACATACTCATTGATTGTTCTAAATAAATTAATTGCTCATATAAATAAACTCATTGCATCTTTTAATATACTCATGGCTTTTGGTAATCATCAAAATCAATAAGATTGGGGCAATAATTTCTCAACAATCTCCCCAACACTACCTAATTTGGCTTACTAAGATTTATTGTGCCATAGCCAAGGTCAAGGTAAGTCAATTTGAGGGTCCTAGCCCACTAGAAAATTATTTGATAATTTTTTAAGATTAATAGAGAGGGCTATTGAGCTCGATAAAATAGTGGGAGAAATCGATTTAATTAAAATGTTAACATTTCCATATTAAATCGATGATTTGCATTCATAATAATTGACTCGTTCTTTTTTTTTCAGTTATTAGAGACACCATGAGTGTGAACATCAATCTCAGAGGTATCCTAGAATCCAATAAGCTAACCGGACCTAATTTTCCTGATTGGCTAAGGAATATTAAGATTGTTCTACGATCTGAGAAAATCCTATATGTCCTTGATGAGGCAGCACCGAAGGTCCCATCTGCGGATGCTTTATGAAGTTCTTCTGGCATACAATCGGCATAAAGATGCTAAAGAGATGGCCACATGCTTGATGTTGGCATCTATGTCACCAGATCTTCAAAAACAGCATGAGCATTTAAATGCTCATGAGATTTTGATGCACCTACAAGAGTTGTTTGGTGCACAATCTCGCTATGAGAGGTTTCAAACCTCCAAAGAGCTGTTTCAGTGCAAAATGACTGAGGGTTCATCAGTGGGTGAACACGTGCTAAAAATGATCAATTTGATTGAGAAGTTAGCGCGATTGGGTTTCGTAATGGACCATGAACTGAGTATCGACTTGGTTTTACAGTCATTGCCTCCTAGCTATTCGCATTTTGTGTTGAATTTCAACATGAATAGACTTGAGGCTACATTGCCAGAGCTTACAAATATGCTGACTAATGCTGAGCCTAGCATCAAAAAGGATAAAGAGCAATTGATGGTTGTAGAATCTTCAGGCACTCAGAAGAAGCGTCTGAAGAAGAATAAGGCCCAAAAGGCCAAGACAACCAAGTGAACAAAAGGCATTAAGAAGAATATAGCCAAGAAGGATGCAGCCAAAGGAAAATGTCACTTCTCTAACAAGGATGGGCACTGGAAGCGTAACTGCAGGGCTTATTTGGCAAGTCTAAAAGAAAAGAAGCATACTGATGCTTCAACATCAGGTACATTCATAATTGAGATGTATTCTTCTATTACTTCTTATTCCACTTGGGTATTGGATACCGGTTGTGGGTCTCATATTTGTACTAATATGCAGATGATAAGAAATAGTAGAAGACTGGGAAATAATGAAGTGATTCTGCGCATGGTAAATGGAGCAAAGGTTGCTGCATTAGTTGTAGGAATTTGCTTTTTATCTTTGCCCACAGGGCTTGAAATAGAACTTAGTAATTGTTACTTTGTGCCGAACATAACAAAGAATATTATATCAGTTTCATGTTTAGTAATGAATGGGTATTCTTTTAAAATTAAAAATAATGGTATTTCTATTTTTCGGAACAAAATGTTCTTTGGTTCTGCTGAATTGTTCAACGGAATTTATGTTATTAATCTTTAAGCCCCTATTCTCAATATTGAATCAAAAAGATTAAAATCAAATAATTCTAGGGATTTATACCTATGGCATTATCATTTAGGCCATATAAATGAAACTCGTTTAACGAAGTTACATAAAGATGGATACTTGGGCTCATTCGATTGGAAATCGTTTGAGGAATGCGAGTCATACTTACTTGGCAAGATGACCAAGTCACCTTTTACCAGAAAAGGCAAGCGAGCAACTGAATATTTGGGTTTAGTACATTCGGATATATGTGGACCCATCAACATTCAAGCCATAGGAGGTTTTTCTTATTTCATCACGTTCATAGATGACCATAGTAGATATGTTATGTATATCTGATGAAGCACAAATTTGAAGCCTTTGAAAAGTTCAAAGAATTTAGATGTGAAGTAAAAAAACAAAATGACAAGAGTATTAAGATACTTCGATCAGATCGAGGTGGTGAATACTTAAGCCATGAGTTCATAGATTATTTGAAGGAGAATGAAATTCTTCCTCAATGGACTCCTCCTGGTACACCACAGCATAATGGTGTGTCAAAAAGGAGAAATCGTACACTGTTAGACATGGTACGTTCCATGATGAGCCTTGCATATCTTCCAAAAATGTTTTGGGGTTATGCGCTAGAAACTACTGAATATACCTTAAACCGAGTTCCGTCTAAATCGGCCAACTCCACTCCCTATGAGATATGGTATGGAAAGAAACCATCCCTTAATCATTTAAGGGTTTGGGGCTGTTACGCTTATGTGAAGCGTAATGAATCAGACAAGCTAGAAGCTAGATCTGATAAATGCAATTTTATGGGATATCCAAAACAAACAAAAGGATATTACTTCTACCACCCACTTGAGAAAAAGGTGTTTGTCTCAAGACATGCCATATTTCTAGAGAATGAGATTCTCACAATGGGTAGTGGGAGTAAGATTGAACTTAGTGAAGCTCAAGAACCACAAATTAATATTGACCCATTAGATAGAATGGAGCATATACCGAATATAGTGGGAGTTGAGCAGGAGACTCAACCCACATTTAGGTAGACGTTGCATGAAAAGCTACAGGTGGCTCCAAGTACACACCAGCTACGTAGATCTAGTAGGACAATTCGCATCCCTAAGAAATATGCATTTCTTATAGAGGATGATGAGCCTACCAACTACAAGGAGGCAATGTCTAATATTGACTCTGAGAGATGGCTTGAGGCCATGAAATCTGAGATGGACTCCATGTATGACAACCAGGTATGGACCTTGTTGATCCACCTGAAGGGGTAAAACCCATTGGGTGCAAATGGGTTTTCAAGAAGAAGATCGACATGGATGGTAATGTGATTACCTATAAGGCAAGGCTAGTTGCAAAAGGTTACAAGCAAGGACAAGGTATTGACTTTGATGAAACCTTTTCACCTGTAGCCATGCATAAGTCTATAAGGATTTTGCTTGCAATAGCAGCATATTTTGATTATGAGATATGGCAGATGGATGTCAAGACTGCCTTCCTAAATAAAAATTCAGAGGAGGATGTGTATATGACACAACCAGAAGGTTTTGAATCCATAGATCCTAAGAAAGTGTGCAAGCTACAAAGGTCTATTTATGGACTTAAGCAAGCCTCTAGAAGTTGGAACATCTGATTTGATGTGACAATCAAAGAGTTTGATTTTATCAAAAACGAGGATGATCCATGTGTGTACAAGAAGGTTAGCGGGAGTAATATTATTTTCTTGATATTATATGTGGATGACATATTATTAATAGGAAACAATGTATCCTTCCTTAAAGAAGTGAAGGATTGGTTGTCAGGTAAATTCTCTATGAAGGATTTGGGAGAAGCAGCCTATATACTTGGTATAAAGATTTATAGAGATAGATCTAGAAGGTTTCTTGGATTGACCCAATCCACGTACATAGAGAAGATGCTAAAGCGGTTTAGCATGGAGGAATCCAAGAAGGGATTCCTACCAATGTCGCATGGTGTACATCTCTCCAAGGACATGAGTCCTAAGACCCAACAAGAAAGAGAGTACATGGATAGGATACCATATGCATCAGCAATTGGATCCATTATGTATGCGATGCTATGTACGAGGCCTGATGTTTCTTATGCTTTGAGTATCACGAGTAGATATCAAGCAAATCCTGGTGAGAAACATTGGATGGCAGTCAAGAATATCCTTAAGTACTTGCGAAGAACTAAGGATATGTTCTTGGTTTATGGAGGACCCGATCTTATAGTTCGAGGTTACATGAATTCTAGTTTTCAGTCTGATGGAGATGATTATAAATCACAATCAGGCTATGTGTTCACACTGAATGATGGAGCAATCAGCTAGAAGAGTTCCAAGCAGGAGACGACCGCCGACTCTACAACTGAAGCCGAGTACATTGCAGCATCAGATGCAGCTAAAGAAGCAGTTTGGATCAAAAAGTTTATCACTGAACTTGGAGTGGTTCCAAGCATTGTTAATCCAATATTCTTGTATTGTGATAACAATGGAGCTATTGCGCAAGCTAAGGAGCCAAGGTCTCATCAGAGGTCCAAACATGTACTTAGAAGATATCATGTAATTAGAGAAATCATTAGACGAAATGATATAAAAATAGAATGAGTCCCCACGGATGACAATATTGCTGATCCGTTCACTAAAGTCCTGCCGCAGCAGAAGCATGATAGTCATGCTGAGTCACTTGGTATTAGATACATGGGTGATTGGCTCTAGTGCAAGTAGGAGATTGTTAGTGTGTGCCCTAGATCCAATTGGATAAGATGCTAGTTTGTACACATTTCTTTATGAATGCAAATCAAATCTATTGGTTTCTTTATCTATCCAGGTATTATATATATATATTAGATATATTTTTCCTATGAGATAAAGTCCAAAAGAATGCAAACTGTGCATATGAATTTGTAATAGAGATTACAAATTGTGAGATCCAAAATTGCATATTATGGTTCGATTCTTTAAACTTCCCTAGTCGATGCGTAGACAGGATTGGACACTGTCGAACGCCGTTAGGACTAGCACACATTGCATATCTTCACCCTTGTAGTGTGCAGCTGATCTTGCAAGCTGAAGTATGAAGATACTTGGATATGGTGTATGGATGTTCATTATTGTAACGATACATTGGATGACCCGCACAGAGATCCCATATGGATATTCTATATAGTGTCTATGGTTGATCTTTGATGATGGTGGTGCGAGTGATCCTTTGACTTGAGATCTTCATTTCACATTATGTGTGGAATATCATGCTTTGATGACATGCAAACGTCGCTCTAGCCACGGGTGAAAAATATGGTGTCGATTGGGTATGATATGAAGCACATGAAGGTGGTGTTTGATCAAGATAGGATCGTCTCCCTTGATAGAAAGGGTTATATCCCACGGCCACTTGATGGATTAAATTGACTGTTAAATCCTTGCAAGGTTGAGTTGGAATTCGAAATGGTTTCGAAGTTCTAATTCATATGAGTCAATTTTTCTGAGATCAAGTAAACAAAGATCAATTATATGGTTGACACATTCTATACCACTGATTGATCTGGGATATGTGACGAAGGGATTGAATCGTACGGTAACCGTTCATGGACAGGTGTTGATGACCACGTCAACAAACCCTTAACAGTTGGGTGGTCATGATGCTTTGCTAGAGGTCACTCATGATCTATAATCATGGATTCTTTGACTTAATCAAAGAGTTGATTTGGTTAAAGAATTAACTTGGACAAGGTGTTGATCAAGTCATCCTTAGGGTCAATATTAGGGACATGATTATTACCAATGTGTCAAGGGACCTAATGGGTCACACGCGTTAAGAAGATTTTGGATGAAGTTAAAATGGAAATTAAGTTGGACTTAATTCAAATTAGATAACCAATAAATTAGGATTGGGTTTGACTCAATCTTAATGAGAGAACATGAAATTGATGAATATGATTCATTATAGAGAAAAGAATTTTTTGTTCAAAAGAGAGACCTTTTGTATATGAGATGTACATATGAAATCCATTAATTAGGCTTGATCCATGTGATGGATGGCTTATATTAATTGAGATTAATAATATGGTATTTAATTGGGTCCATATGATGGCATGATTTGATTCATGGAAACCCAATTAAACCGAGGGCTGAGATCGTGCCACGTGGAGGATGGATCCATGCCCATGTGATGGACATGACCCATTCACGTCATAGAGGAGTGAACCCCATGATTTGGGGCATTCTCATGAAGCCAAATTCAAGGTTGCGACGTTGGTTTCATGGGATAACCAATTTCCTAATTTTTAGGGATGTGGTTTGATGGTTGTAATCTTAACATTATCATGATAGCAAATATCCTAAATTTGTTAGGATAATTGTTATCAACTTAATAAGGTTGAATGGTTAGGTGGTTGTGATAAAATCTCTTTTTTTATGGAACCATACAACCTCCTTTTCATGTATAAAAGGGAGAGAAATACCCCCTTCGAGAGATACACCGAACTCCTCTCTTCTCTCTCTTGGATGCCTAACACCTCATTTCTCTCTCTAAAATGTCCTTTCTTTTTCTAGGACGTCCCTTTCTCTCTCTTGATTGATCAAGATTTGATCTTGATCAAGAAATCCTTTTTGATTTGGAAAATCAATAGAAAAGAAAAGAGGCGCTAGCACCCCTCGCAAGAAGGTTATCATCCAATCCTGAGATGACATCATCCAAAGATCTTTGCGTGGATCACCATTAGAGGCCGGACGCATGGATGGCTAGTGGTAAATCATTTACCGGCTTCATCGGGCATCATCCCCAATAAAGAACACATGTATGATCTATTAAAATAATCATGTGTTATTTCTTGTTAACTGAATCTGTTCCCTGAGGATCTTGGGCTTTGGGAATTAAATTCGTATTTATTTTTTTATTTTCTGCTGCGTGTTATATAAATTTGATTCATATATAACATACGAAATTCCCAACACTTTGAGCCTGTCGGTTTGTTTCTGTTGTCTATTTGTCAGAATCCATATTCAAGGATTTGTTCAACTGTGGATTTCGGTTTTTGAACTGCATGCTTTATTGCTGGTGAGTATATTTGGATACGAGGTCAAGTAAATGTCTCCAAAACATTGCATATTTGATTGCTTCTTATCCCTCTTCTTTACAAACTATGCAGGACTTATTGATGGAATTTATGTTATTTTTCCCCATTTACAAGACCACTATCCGAAACCGATGCTGCCTTAATGGAACATTGAGTCTAGAATAAGTTCTTAATGATTATTGGTTGCCTCAAGCTCAGCAGCTAGATGGAATGTTAAGAATTCTGTGGTCTTTGTGTTTAAGAACCAACACGTGTTTGTATGAGTATGCACCCATGAAGCTTCAGCACATGGACGCATATGTGGTGGGAAGATGAATTTAGTTGAGTCTTTGGAGAGATGGAACCACTTTTGGGTTCATCAGGGTGGATGGTCACATGGATGCATACATGGTGGGAAAATGAGTTAAGAGATTAGTCTTTGGAGACATGGAACCACTTCTGAGTTCATCATGTTGGACGGTGTACAAACAGCAATGTAATGTAAAGATACCCAGCCAATTCTTTGTTTATGTCAGCTGTAATTGTATTATAATATGTCAAAATCATCTTATTCAAATGCCGTTTGCCATCAATGGCTTGTTTTGTCCAATTCGTTTCTATTTCGAGCTTGATTTTTATTTCTTTTACACAACTGCAATATTGTAATAGCATATCCTTCAGCCTTATCCTTCCAATTAATCTATTTGCTGGACTTAATGCGACGTCTTTAATTGTTGTCTCTAATAATGTTCATCTCACTACTGCTATTTAGATGATTAGCTTTTGAGAACCACTGATTTGATTATGTTGTGTGATTTGTGTATAGAATTGAGGTCTTTGAGGATCAACTTGAGAGAGTACGTTAATGGAAATCTTCAATAATTTGGTAATTTTTTTGGACTTTGAGATGCTCTTGACCAATCTGTTTTTCATCCCCGTTTCGACTTGAGTTTGAGGAAGCTGAAGGGATGTTAGCTGGCAAATTTTTGGCAATGGGTCAAGAAATGCTTGCAAATTTAGGTAGAGAGATTTATTTCAGTTGGTGGGACAGCACGGCTTTCTCAACCTTAGCACTTTTTTGTTTATTTTGTTGGGGGCGGGGGGCCCAAATGTCTGGATGAGCTGAGACCGCATCACTTCTCATTTCATGAAAATTGGAACGATTTTATCTCACAGATTAAATTGTGTCGACTCTTTGGGGAATCTACAGTATGGTCTGCAAGTGGGAGGATAAATGGTATGATCGTTCTGGCAGCATTGAGGATTTAGTGGAGCACATGAATGATGCGGTGGATTTAGCATTTTCGCTTTGTTGAGAAATGGCGGATGGCACTTGTTGACAACTGCTAGAACATAATTTATTATCAGGATCTCATTTGTCCGGTTCCTCTCCATCCAAAATAAAATAAAATCAAAACAAAGTTAGAATTGCTTTAGGAACCTCTTTGGTGATTTGCCTGAAGCCAAGAAATCCAATTCATTGGCCCTACGGCATCATCTAGTATTAAGCATGCATACCAATCAAGTAATTTATTTATCATGCCCCTTGATATCGGTGCCTTGATATTTGAGTCATGTTTGTTGCCTCCTTGATGTTCCAAATCGCTTAACAATCATATTGGGTGAGTCATATTTTCTTGAAACTAGAAGATTGGTACCCAAGAATTCAAGTAAAGTAGAACACTCATAAATAGTATAATTTTTCGAACATTATTAAACGTTAATTAAAATTTGTGCATGTTAATTTACTAATATACTAAATTTATTAATCGATTAGAATTTCATATCCTGTATTAATTTAACAAAATTAATTATATTTATTTTTCAGTTGAAGGAAAATTAAATTAATGGGTGAGTCATATGTTAGGAATTTTTAGAAAATTATTAATTAATATATTCATTATTATCAAGTAGGAAAAGTTATTATGAAAATTTTTAACAAATTTATTTATTTAAAGCTCTATTTATAATGCAATCATTAATTAAGTTGATATATTGATATATTTTTACGAATATATTTACTAATAAAATCCTAAACAAATATCATAAAGTCAACGTAGGACAAAATAAAATGAAAAATAATTTTTTTTCATCAAATGGTCAAAGGGTATTTTTGGTATTTCATAAGAATACTTTATCTATTCCAAGTGGAATAGCTGCTTATTTCCACGTCATTCAAACACCATTTAGAATAACGCTGTATTAATTAATAACATGGAATACCAAATTTCATCCAATTAGAAATAGAAATAACAAGTGAAATAAGTTATTCTTGAGAAATTCGTATTTCTATTCTCGAAATAACTTTTTAACGTTCAAATGCAGTTTTAGAGTATACATGTTTATTGATTAATATGTGCTATTTATAATAAATAAATTTTATTTTAAAATTATTATTATTTTAGCCTTCACGAGGTTCTGGTGAAGTAGTCTAAATTAAAATACGGATTTGGTGAAAATTGCCGTTCCAGCGAGGCCACGTTCTCGATTTGGTGAAAATCCAACGTGTGCCAAGCGGCAATTGTGAAGCTTACGCCGGTGGCAGTAGTCAAAGGGCCGGATACTCGGTTTCTGTGCCTTTTTTTTTTTTTTTTTTGAGCTTCGGCGCTAGCTGACCCGAAGTCCGAACAGACTCCGCTCGGCTAACAACGCAGGGAAAATAATTAAGGAAAAAAAGAAAGATAAATATGAGGTCCATGATGGGACTTGGTATCTCACCGAAGACGTCGGTGCTTCGGTTAGGTCTTACGCGGTCCAAAAGAAACACTCAAAAATGCCGACCTGTCACGGTCAGCTGACGCCCGCCCACTTCGACGCCCACTGCCGCCGTCCACCCACCGCGTCAGATTTTTGAATCTTCACTCCAAATCTAAATAATAATAATAATAATAATTAAAAATAAAATCATTATTACATTAATATTCATACGAGACGGTTAAAATTAATTTTTTTTTAAATTTTTTTGGATTTCCGTAGCTTGGTCTTCCCGAGCTTCCGTAGCTCGGTCTTCCCGAGCTTCCGCAGCTCGACCTCTCCGGACTTCTGCAGCTCGACCTTCTCGGGCTTTATAGCTTGGCTTTTCCGGGCTTTCGTAGCTCGGTCTTCCCGGGCTTCTGTAGCTCGGCCTCCCCAGGCTTCCGCAGCTCGACCTTCCCGGACTTTCGTAGCTCGGCCTCCCCCGAGCTCCCATGACGCGGCTTCACTGAACGCCCCACGATCCAATACCCACCTCCGCGGAACCTGACGCGGGAGAGCCTCAGCCTACTATAACGGCACCATAAATAAGGAATCATACTGAGAAGTGGTCTAGAGCCTATCAAGGCCACCTGAGACCTACATATCTACCAGATCTCAAGCCATCAAGGGGCTCTCCCAGCCGTCGATCCCCTAACAGATAAGATACGGATCCCAACAGCCCCACAACGGCCTGATTCGATTCACTTCCGTATCCTAACAACCTCTGAACCTTCCAGAAGGCGCTCAAGGTCCAGGTAACAGTCTATAAATAGGACACTCCCAGATTCCTTCAGGTACGCACATTCGCGCGCGCTCACACCCTCACTCCTCACTCTCCCGCTCTCTCGTCGGCAGCTCGTCGGTGCTCTTGCCCTTTAGAGCTCCCGATTGGTCGCCCCCGAGAGGCCTCCCGGAGAGATCCACCTCCCTATCATCTGGTTGATCGTCGATTTCTTCTCCACTGACTTGAGCATCGGAGGGTCTTCCGCGGAGGGCCACCCCCAACGCCTCTCGCGCGAGGACTTTTGTGCAGGTCCGCCCCCCCTTTGGAGATCGACCGCGCCCGAGTCGAAGGACGGATCCCGGCGGCAACAGATTGGCGCTAGAGGAAGGGCCTCAAGTCCCATTAAAACTTGAAAAGAGGAGATAAGGATCTAAATCCGGAGTAGAACCTCTCTAATGGCCATCCGGAGAAGAGCAACCTCAGAAGCTCAAGATCATGTCGCTTCCCAAAGGCCTGATCCGACGAGCGGTGTAGCGGCAACCACCACCAGTCGAAACCCCGTCACCGCCTGCCATCCCGGTGACCCAGGACCAGTTTGCTTTGCTGGTCCAACAAGTTCAAAATCTGACCCATCTGGTCCAGGAGCGCCTTACAGCTCCTCCTGCTTCGCACTTTCACAAGGAAGCGACGGTTCCTTCTTCACCGGCGACCTCCTCCTCCAGTCCGCACAAATCCGCGGACCCCCCACACCGACCTAGAGGGGACAAGCCGATCCCGCGAGGCGGTCACAACGGAGATCCTTCCAGATCTCGGCGAGCCCGGTCTCTCTCACCGGTGACTTCCCACCATGATTCGACGCCGTCTCTGCGATCCTCTCGCCCAGCTCCCCCTCTGGCTGACGAAGAGGAGATCCGTCGTCAGATCCAGGAAATGCGTCAGGAGCTGGACGCCGCCAAGCAGGCCCATCCGCCCCAGCCCAAGGCGGAACAGGGCATTCCTTTCTCTAAGAGGATTATGGAGGAAGTGATTCCCTCCCATGTCAAGTTACCAGCCGTCGAGCCTTACCACGGCTCTTCTGACCCGGACGACCATCTTAGCAGCTTCCGGTCAATAATAATGTTCCACGGAGCATCTGATGCGGTCCTCTGCCGCGCCTTCCTCTCCACCCTCAGAGGATCCGCCCGAACCTGGTTCAATGCTTTGAAGCCAGGTTCTATCGATTCATTTGACGAGCTGAGCCGCCTTTTTATTGGTCAGTTCGTCAACAGCCGCCGCCACCGACGAAGATCTGACTCCCTTCCGAAGTCAAGCAGAGAGAGGGGGAGTCTTTGAGGAATTACCTTGGCCGTTTCAATAAGGCCATGTTGGAGGTGGACCACCTTAATCATGAGGTGGCCATGTCTACCCTAGCGGGGGAAGTCTCGAAGGAGAGCGACTTCTACCTAGCTATGGAGGTCAGCTACCCCCCAGCCTCTCTGATATGATGGCCCTGGCGGACAAGTATGCTAGGGTCGAAGAATCGCGGAGAGTTGCCCGCGCTGAGCAGGCAAAGAAGAAGGAGCCCAAAGTCCCCGACAGGCACCGTCCTGCCCAGCGACCAAGTCCGCCTCGCCGCCAGAGAGTCCCTGCGCTGCCGCCAAGGAATCGCTCCCGGAGCCCTCCCAGGCGATTCAACCACTACACTCCGTTGACCGTGCCCCGGCGCAAATCCTCATGGAGATAGAGCGCCAGCTCCTCCGGTCAATACCTCTCCGAGGGAACCCGACCCGAAGAGATCCTACCAAGTACTGCCGCTATCATAGGGAGCACGGTCACGATACTGAAGAGTGCTGGCAGCTGAAAAATGAAATTGAGAGACTGATCCAGCGGGGGCGACTGAATCAGTTCAGGAGGGCGCCCGAGCCACAACAACAAGGAGGTGACCGCCAGCCCGAACTTCAACAACCTCCTCCTCCACCGAATCCGCCCGTGATCGGCCGCATTAATATGATAGAAGAGGCCGGCGGATCGAGCCCCAGGGGCGACAGTGATGGATCAGCGCCAAAGAAGGCACGAACGGGCGAGCTCTCCTTCTCTGATGATGATCTTCTAGGGATACAGCTCCCCCACGATGATGCACTAGTTGTATCCCTTAATTTGAATAACTATGATGTAAGCCGAATCCTAGTTGATAGTGGAAGTTCGGTAAATGTTTTGTACCTCGGTGTGTTTGCCAGGATGAAATTACTCATAGAAAATCTTCAAGCTGTGGATTCCACCTTGATGGGATTCACGGGCGACATCGTCGTCCCGGAAGGGGTCGTCACCCTGACGGTCCGTGCGGGAACCTGGCCCCTTGTGACTATTGTACAGATAGATTTCCTAGTGACCGACCTCAGATCCCCATACAATGCAATATTCGGCAAGCCCGGTCTAATGTCCCTCAAGGCAGTTATCTCCATCCCGCATTTATCCATGAAGTTCCCCACCGAGCGAGGAGTGGGAGTTGTTCGGGGAAGTCAAGCCATGGCTCGGCAGTGCTTTGTCACAAGCCTTCAGTCTAGAATGCCAGAGGTTGATGGGCTAGATGCTCGCGAGGACTTCGCCGAACAAAGGGGAGAACCAGCAGAGGAATTGGAGGAGGTACCGCTGGATGAGGCTCGTCCCAACCGAACCATAAAAATCGGGTGACTGCTCAAAGGAGAACCTCGGCGCAGATTGATCAGGTTCCTCCGAAGTAACGCTAACATCTTCGACTGGTCTGCCTCCGACATGCCAGGGATCAGCCCTGAGGTTCTCGTTCATCGTCTCAATGTGGACGAGATGCACAGGCCCATCAAGCAGAAAAAGAGGAGCTTCGCCCCAGAGCGACAAAAGGCCATTGAAGAAGAAGTAGACAAACTAATCAAGGCCAACTTCGTCCGGGAGGTAAATTATCCGAGCTAGCTATCGAATGTCGTCATGGTGAAGAAGTCGAATGGAAAATGGAGAATCTGCATCGACTTCACCGACCTCAACAAGGCCTGTCCGAAGGACAGCTTCCTCCTCCCTCGGATCGACCAGCTCGTGGACGCCACCTCAGGCCACCAGATGCTGTCATTCATGGACGCCTATTCAGGCTACAATCAGATCCGAATGGCCCCTGAAGATGAAGAAAAGACCGCCTTCATAACCGACCGAGGTACTTACTGTTACCGCGTTATGCCTTTTGGTCTTAAAAATGCAGGTGCCACCTACCAGAGGCTGGTCAACAAAGTATTCAAGGAGCAAATCGGCCGGAATATGGAGGTGTACGTGGACGACATGCTGGTCAAAAGCAAGGAGGCATCGCAGCATGTCGAGGACCTCACAGAGAGCTTTGCCACGCTGCGCAAGTACGGGATGAGACTCAACCCGACCAAATGTGCTTTCGGTGTTAACTCCGGGAAGTTCCTCGGCTTCATGGTCTCTCAGCGAGGTATCGAAGCCAACCCCCAGAAAATTTAAGCTCTCCAACAAATGACGTCCCCGGCATCTGTCAAAGAGGTCCAATGCCTAACCGGGAGAATAGCGGCCCTAAACCGCTTCGTGGCGCGGTCGGCCGAGAGATGCCTCCCCTTCTTCAAAACTCTCCGATCGGCCAAAAACTTCCAGTGGAATCCTGAATGCCAAAGGTCATTTCAAGATCTCAAGAAGTACCTCGGCTCGCCCCCACTCCTCAGTAGTCCGGCCCTAGGAGAGGCCTACTCTTGTACCTGGCTGTTTCGGAAGGTGCGGTTTGCTCGGTGCTGATCAAAGAAGAAGGCAAAGTCCAAAAGCCGATCTACTATGTCAGCAGGCTACTCCGCGATGCGGAGACAAGGTACAGCAGAATTGAAAAGATGGTGTTGGCTTTAATCACCTCAGTCCGGAAGCTACGGCCATATTTCCAAGCACATTCCGTGACGGTCCTGACCAACCAACCCATTAGGGCGGTAGTCCACCATCCCGAGACGTCGGGGAGAATGACCAAGTGGGCCGTCGAGCTAAGTGAGCATGACATACATTTTTAGCCTCATCCAGCCATCAAGGCCCAGGTACTAGCCGACTTCCTCCTTGAATGTACCATCCCGGAGGACGGTTCTACCCCAGACTCCCCCGAAGAACCAAAAGCTGGAGCCCGGTGGCTCCTCCATGTCGACGGGTCATCTAATGCCCATCGCTCCGGTGCGGGTCTGGTTCTCACCAGTCCGGAGGGAATTACCTTTGAATATGGCATCCGATTCTCCTTTCCGGCCTCCAACAACGAAGCCGAGTACGAAGCCCTGTTAGCCGGTCTCCGAATCGCCCGCAATCTAAAGGTGGAGAAGCTCAATGCCTTCACCGACTCTCAGCTAGTAGCCGGCCATGTACGAGGAGAGTTCGAAGCCCGGGAGCCAACATGATTCGGTATCTCCAGGAGGTACGGAGCCTGCTTCCCCATTTTGCCGAATTTGAAATCATTCAGATTCCCAGATTCGAGAATGCCCGTGCCGACCTACTCTCCCGATTGGCGACCGTGGAGTCAATGGATGCCGAGCAAAAGTTTCACCTGGAGACTTTGGAGAAGCCCAGCATTACGGAAGCCGACCGAATAATGCAAGTTAAGACCGAACCATCATGGTTCGACCCTATCCTCAAATATCTCAGAGAAGGGTCTCTTCCGTCCGACCGAAGGGAGGCTAGAAAGCTGAAGCTGCAGGCCACCCACTACGTGCTGATTGAAAACCAGCTTTACAAACGGTCTTTTTCTATGCTGCTGCTCAGATGCCTTCGCCCATCCGAAGCAAATTATGCTCTGCGTGAGGTACATGAAGGGATCTGCGGCAACCATCTGGGAAGCCGATCCCTATGCCACAAGGTGCTGCGATAAGGCTACTACTGGCCGACCATGCAAAAGGACGCGGACGATCTAGTCCGAGCCTGCGACCCCTGCCAGAGGCATTCAAGCATCCAAAGACTCCCTTCCGCCGAACTAGTTTCCATATCCTCCGCTTGGCCCTTTGCCAAATGGGGGATGGACATCCTCGGCCCATTCCCGCTTGCCGCAGGACAGCGGAAATTTCTATTCGTCGCCATCGACTACTTCACCAAATGGGTCGAGGCGGAAGCAGTCGCACAAATTACGAAGCACGGGCCAGAGATTTTGTGTGGAGGTCCATCATCTGCCGATTCGGCCTTCCGCATACTATAATCACGACAATGGTAAGCAGTTTGACAACTCTAAATTTCGCCAGTTTTGCGAGGAGCATGGAATTCGTCACCACCTCACTTCAGTCGGGCACCCATAAGCCAACGGAGCGGCCAAAGTGACCAACAGGACCCTCCTTCAGGGAATCAAAGCTGCCTCTCCAGAGCCAAGGCAGGTGGGCGGAGGAGCTGCACCATGTCTTATGGGCCTACCGCACAACCCCAAGAATCCCGACAGGCGAAACCCCATTCGAATGGCTTTCGGTACAGAGGCCATCATCCCTGTGGAAGTCGGCCTCCCATCATTGCGGGTGGAAAGCTACTCAGAGGAAACTGGCAACAAACAGCTCCGCACCAACCTCGACTTGGTAGAGGAGATCAGAGAGAAGGCCCGGATCAGAATGGCCGCTTATCAACAAAGGGTAGCCCGTTATCACGCCTCCAAAGTCAAAGGGAAAGCCTTCCTGCCCGATGACCTTGTCCTCGAAAGGCCTCTATTTCCAAACCGCTAGAACAAGGAAAGCTGGCGCCGAACTGGGAGGGCCCGCACCAAGTAGCGAGATCATCGGACCGGGAACCTACAAGCTACAGGATTTGGATGGGAAATCCATTCCCCGAATGTTGAATTCGGACAATCTCCGAAAATATTATCAATAGGGTACGTCCTCTCCGAGTTTATTTCATATGCCTCATTATATCTTCCTGTCAGCACATTTTTCAATGCAAATCATTATACACTACATTGCCAAAAGTTGCAAAAAGAAATAGATGCTGCTTACCCATCCTCGGCACGACCGAGCTACTTGTCTGGACAGGAATTCTCCGAACCTTGGCAGGGCCAAGTAAAATATTCTCCGAACCTCGGCTGGGCCGAGCGACAAATTCTTCGAACCTTGGCAGGGCCAAGTAAAATATTCTCCGAACCTCGGCTGGGCCGAGCGACAAATTCTCCGAACCTCGAGCAACAAATTCTCCGAACCTCGGCTGGGCCGAGCAACAAATTCTTCGAACCTTGGCAGGGCCAAGTAAAATATTCTCCGAACCTCGGCTGGGCCGAGCAACAAATTCTCCGAACCTTGGCAGGGCCAAGTAAAATATTCTCCAACCTCGGCTGGGCCGAGCAACAAATTCTCGAACCTTGCAGGGCCAAGTAAAATATTCTCCGAACCTCGGCTGGGCCGAGCAACAAATTCTCCGAACCTGGCAGGGCCAAGTAAAATATTCTCCGAACCTCGGCTGGGCCGAGCAACAAATTCTCCGAACCTTGGCAGGGCCAAGTAAAATATTCTCCGAACCTCGGCTGGGCCGAGCAACAATTCTCCAAACCTTGGCAGGGCCAAGTAAAATATTCTCCGAACCTCAGCTGGGCCGAGCAACAATTTCTTCGAACCTTGGCAGGGCCAAGTAAACATTCTCCGAACCTCGGCTGGGCCGAGCAACAAATTCTCCGAACCTTGGCAGGGCCAAGTAAAATATTCTCCGAACCTAGGCTGGGCCGAGCAACAAATTCTCCGAACCTTGGCAGGGCCAAGTAAAATATTCTCCGAACCTTGGCTGGGCCGAGCAACAAACCTTGGCAGGGCCAAGTAAAATATTCTCCGAACCACGGCTGGGCGAGCAACAAATTCTCCGAACCTTGGCAGGGCCAAGTAAAATATTCTCCGAACCTCGGCTGGGCCGAGCAACAAATTCTCCGAACCTGGGCCGAGCAACAAATTCTCCGAACCTTGGCAGGGCCAAGTAAAATATTCTGAACCTCGGCTGGGCCGAGCAACAAATTCTCGAACCTTGGCAGGGCCAAGTAAAACATTCTCCGAACCTCGGCTGGGCCGAGCAACAAATTCTCCGAACCTTGGCAGGGCCAAGTAAAATATTCTCCGAACCTCGGCTGGCCGAGCAACAAATTCTCCGAACCTTGGCAGGGCCAAGTAAAATATTCTCCGAACCTCGGCTGGGCCGAGCAACAAATTCTCCGAACCTTGGCAGGGCCAAGTAAAATATTCTCGAACCTCAGCTGGGCCGAGCAACAAATTCTTCGAACCTCGGCTGGGCCGAGCAACAAATTGTTCGAACCTTGGCAGGGCCAAGTAAAATATTCTCCGAACCTCGGCTGGGCCGAGCAACAAATTCTCCGAACCTTGGCAGGGCCAAGTAAAATATTCTCCGAACCTCAGCTGGGCCGAGCAAAAAATTCTCCGAACCTTGGTAGGGCCAAGTAAAATATTCTCCGAACCTCGGCTGGGCCGAGCAACAAATTCTCCGAACCTTGGCAGGGCCAAGTAAATATTCTCCGAACCTCGGCTGGGCCGAGCAACAAATTCTCGAACCTTGGCAGGGCCAAGTAAAATATTCTCCGAACCTCGGCTGGGCCGAGCAATAAATTCTCCGAACCTCGGCTAGGCCAAGCTCGAACCTTGGCTGGGCCGAGCAACAAATTCTCCGAACCTTGGCAGGGCCAAGTAAAATATTCTTCGAACCTCGGCTGGGCCGAGCAACAAATTCTCCGAACCTTGGCAGGGCCAAGTAAAATATTCTCCGAACCTCGGCCGAGCAACAAATTCTCCGAACCTTGGCAGGGCCAAGTAAATATTCTCCGAACCTCGGCTGGGCCGAGCAACAATTCTCCGAACCTTGGCAGGGCCAAGTAAAATATTCTCCGAACCTCGGCTGGGCCGAGCAACAAATTCTCCGAACCTTGGCAGGGCCAAGTAAAATATTCTCCGAACCTCGGCTGGGCGAGCAACAAATTCTCCGAACCTTGGCAGGCCAAGTAAAATATTCTCCGAACCTCGGCTGGGCCGAACAACAAATTCTCCGAACCTTGGCAGGGCCAAGTAAAATATTCTCCGAACCTCGGCTGGGCCGAGCAACAATTCTCCGAACCTTGGCAGGGCCAAGTAAAACATTCTCCGAACCTGGGCCGAGCAACAAATTCTCCGAACCTTGGCAGGGCCAAGTAAAATATTCTCCGAACCTCGGCTGGGCCGAGCAACAAATTCTCCGAACCTTGGCAGGGCCAAGTAAAATATTCTCCGAACCTCGGCTGGGCCGAGCAACAAATTCTTCGAACCTTGGCAGGGCCAAGTAAAATATTCTCCGAACCTCGGCTGGGCCGAGCAACAAATTCTCCGAACCTTGGAGGGCCAAGTAAAATATTCTCCGAACCTCGGCTGGGCCGAGCAACAAATTCTCCGAACCTTGGCAGGGCCAAGTAAAATATTCTCCGAACCTCGGCTGGGCCGAGCAACAAATTCTTCGAACCTTGGCAGGGCCAAGTAAAATATTCTCCGAACCTCGGCTGGGCCGAGCAACAAATTCTCCGAACCTTGGCAGGGCCAAGTAAAATATTTCCGAACCTCGGCTGGGCCAAGCAATAAATTCCGAACCTTGGCAGGGCCAAGTAAAAATTCTCCGAACCTCGGCTGGCCGAGCAACAAATTCTTCGAACCTTGGCAGGGCCAAGTTCTCCGAACCTTGGCAGGGCCAAGTAAAACGTTCTCCGAACCTCAGCGAGGCTGAGTAAAAATTCTTCAGGTTAAGACACCGGCTGAAAGCCGAAGTGCGTAGGCCCCGATTAAGGCCGAGGGACTTCCAAATAGTCCCCGAAATTTCCGCCGTTTAAAACGAAGCACGCTGAGCAAAAAACCGTTGACACACAAAAGGAAGGGCCCATTAAGCCCCGCGTAATTGGCTAAAAGCCCCAAGCAGAGCCAAGGAATGCCCCTCGGCTACTAAAATCTTTGGGTAACGCCCCTATAACCCATCGATCAAAGCGTCTATTTCGACGCGTGAACCAGTGGAGCCACGCCGACTCCCTAACTATTACGCGAATGACATGTTTAAAAGCAAAAGACTCTTGAAAAAGGAAGGTCATCTGAACAAAGCCTCTTTGCATTAATCCGAAAAGAGGGAAGTACACAAAAAGAGAGACAAGAAAAGCAAAAGCACAAAACAAAAGTAACGGAGGCCCTAAGTCAGGGGTCGGAGTCGCTTCCGGACGCCAGCAGATCCTCCAGGCGCTCGGTGAGATCAGCCACCTGCTGGCGAAGCGACTCGACCTCCTCCTCTGCCGGTCTACCACCCGGCGCAGGGCCTCCGCCTCCTTGGTCGACACGTCCATGTACTCCTCGACGACCCTTACGAGCTGCTGATTGCTCGCGAGGGTCGACGCCAGAACCAGCCCGTCGACAGTGATGGTGGTGCACCCCCTCTCCGAATACAGCAAACCATTGAGAGATGCACGCAACTCTTCCGAGGATCGCCCTTGAGAGGCCATGGTCTGACACTATTTCACGACTTGAACCAAGGGATGACTAAGACCACACCCTTCGGTCATATTTATACTCGTCAGGCGGGTATCTCAATCGGTCACGCCGTAGCTACCGACCTATGAGAACTTGCCACGTGTCGTCACTTTAATGGCTGCAGAATCCGAGGTACCACACCCCATCCCGAGTGAGATCGGTAAGTGCGGACTGACTGATCGGGAATCCCCCCGAACAGACTACCTTCCGATCTGCCGCCCCCCGTAATAAATACTCCCAGCACTTCCCCAAGCTCCTTTTTCGGAAGCGCAGAGGGAAGAGATCCGGCGTCTGGCCAATGACTTATCCCTTCGAAGGGTAACGTCATAAATAAAGGAGCGTGACAACATACCGCTCGTTCCGCCCGGGTGCCCCCTCACAAAGCGCCATAGAGACCTTACACTATGGCTCACAGCGGCAACTAAGCCATTTCTTCGAGCCCTGAATCTCCGAACCTTGGCAGGGCCAAGTAAAATCTCTCTGAACCATGGCTGGGCCGAGCAAAAAATTCTCCGAACCTCGGCTGGGCCGAGCTACAAGTTCTCCGAACCTCGGCTGGGCCGAGCAACAATTTCTCCGAACCTGGCGGGGCCAAGTAAAACTTCTCGAACCTCGGCTGGGCCGAGCAACAAATTCTCCGAACCTTGGCAGGGCCAAGTAAAACTTCTCCGAACCTCAGCTGGGCCGAGCTACGAGTTCTCCGAGCC
>UESW01002039.1:26131-99278 GCA_900491605.1 Calamus simplicifolius | reverse complement strand
AGGTGAAGTTGCGCGCACTTTAGTCTTTTGCTTGATAGATGGTGAAGCGATGGTGATATCACATAGGCATCCTTTCTTGTCATTTTAATGGTTTTTTATGACAACATGCTTTTTTATTCAAATTTTATGATATTTATTCATTTATTCTGCGCATTCCTTGCGAGCCAACTTTACTTTATTGGAATCAGTACATTCGGTTAGAAGAATGTTATGTTTCTTCTCCTTCGAAACTTAAATAATTAATATATAATTTGTTAAGGATGTATTGAAAGTCTTGCTTATGTTTCGTGCGCTTGGTTAAATGTTTACTGCCTGTTTTTTTTATTCAATAGTTAGAGCAGATGCCCTACAAAACATTGTTGGAAAGAGTTCAGACCCAGAAGGTTTGAAAAGATGCAAGTATCTTTTTTGCAAAGGGAAAGGAATTCCTTAATGCAGGGAAACTTTTTTCTGATTTTGTTATTAGTCCTAACTATATGGATTGCCTCCACCAGTGATTCAGGGGAGAAAAAAATTTCAAAACACATTATTCACATTATTGTCATTAAAACAAAAAATTAGCCTTTTGGATGTAAACGAGAATAATGTTTCTTCATTATCACATGTACTGGCAAACCTCCTGTAATGAAGCCATTCTGATCACCTATCACTTTGCCTGACCCCACAATGCCCTAGTACATGCTGATCAATTTGAAAGTAGTACGTGCTCCTCCAACCTTTAAAAAAAAAAAAAAACTATTGGCTCTTCTTTTTTATGAGACACCGGGAATCAAAGAGCCGTGCTGCTTTATAATAACTTCTATAATGGGATTGAAAAATGCAGATTTTTCTTTATTCATCATCTTTTTAAAATGCCTTTTAAAGTTTTGATAATTATTTAATGAATCTATTTCTAGAGCTCTGTTATCATCAATCAGCGATCCAAAAAGGACAAGCTGTAACCGCTGCACTAACCTTTTAAAGAAATGTACTCAGTCACCTAACCACCTGCTCACAATTTTGTGAGTTCAGTACCTTAATATATCCAACAATGACACAATCACATTGATTGCAACTTCTTTTGGAGTTGTGTTTTTGGTTTTGTAGTTTAGAATAACATAACACGTCTTTGATTAAGAGAGAAAACATTGGAATGTAATGTGAAGGTTTGTTTTAATGTTTGGTGGCAATATTATTTGATGTGTGGTCAAGGAAGTGTTTAAGGCATGCCACATATCAGAAGTGGCTGCAAGACTTTGTTCTTGGTGTATTGCCAAAAACAGGTGATTTGGGGTGCCAGTGAATTTGATGACAACATAGGAAAACGGTAACAAAGGATCATAGTGGAAGGGTGATGGGAGGTGGTGGCAGTGGCAAACTATTGCAGTGGTGACTCTATCAGTGCTAGCGATGACGATTATGGCTGTCTTAGTGATGGGCGGTGGCATAAAAGCTGTTGCTTTTATCGTGGAGGACTAGATATTGTTTGAAGGATTGACTGACTGGAGGCTCGGGGGAGGTGAGAATAAGAGAGAACATTCCATTTAAAAAAGTTCTCATGAAGTTTCAATCGAAAAAGACCATCGGCAAATGTTGACTATAGCCTATATGATGAAGAAAAAGGTTACACTTTCATTTCTTGCTATTACTAAAAAATATAACTAGTTTCAGATGACTTTCTTTTTTTTTATTAGAAAATTACTTGATATTTGTTCTAGTGATGTGTGGTGAATTCATAGGTTGTTAATGTGGTGCTTCTCTTGGGATACAAAGGAGAAGTTACTACGGAAGGGAGCTTGGGAAAAAAAAAGGAGGAAAAGGGGGGAGGGAGCACGGGGATGGGAGGTGTAACTAAAGGTGGGCACTGGGCCGGGCTGCCCATGGCTCGGCCCAGCACGGCACAAACCGGGCCATGCCGGTATGGCTCAGTTGCTCCAGTACCGGGCTGTGCCAAGCATGGTCCATTAAAAGGGACCGTGCCAAACATGGTCCATTAAAAGGGATCGTGCCGGACTTGAAAAATCTAGCCTGCGAACTAAGCCCTGCACGGCCCATTAGGGCCTGGGTTGGCATGGCCCAGGCTGGCCAGGCATGGCACAACCCGCGTGCTTGCTAGCCAGGCTGGCCGGGCATGGCACAACCCGCGTGCCAATCAGGCACGGCCCATAAGGGCTTGGGCCGTGCCGGCCCACAAGGAGCTCGGAATTTCTTGGCATTAGCCCTAGCGAAAGCAACAACATCTGGTCGACAGCCCTCTCCAACCACGATGTAGTCGGCATCCTTGACACCAGAATCTGGCCCAAAAGCTCAAGCTTCAGCGACAAGGGCATGACCCATATCCCATCCCGATGGACAGGCGCCTGGGAGACCGGTCGAGGATTCACCTCAAAGAATTGCAACAAAACAATAATCGGCGCTCGCATTTTTTACTGTGGTTACGAGGCCTCCTCGAGGGCCATCATGAGAAGAACGAGTTCAAGTCCCCCAGGGACCAGGACGGGCACGGGACCCACACGGCTGCCACGGTCGTAGGGTCCCCCGTGCAGGGTGCCAACCTCCTGGGTTACACCAAGGGCATCGCCCGCAGGATGGCTCCGTGCGCGCGCGTGGCGGTCTACAAGGTGTGCTGGACTGGTGGGTGCTTAAGCTTCGACATCCTGGCCGTCGTCGATGGGCGGTGGCCGATGGGGTGGACATCCTCTCCATCTCCCTAGGCAGCGGGATCTTCAGCTACTACCACAATAGCCTCTCGGTGGCTGCCTTCGGGGCCATGGAGATGGGGGTGTTCGTCGCCTGCTCGGCCGGCAACGGTGGGTCGGACCCCGTCAACCTCACCACCGTGTCCCCTTGGATCACGTTGGTGGGAGCCAGCACCATGGATCGAGACTTCCCGGGCCGTGCTTGGATTTACCGTGTCTAGCACGGCCCAGCCCAAAATGGGCCGCGGGTCGTGCCGGACAGCAAGTTTTTTTTTTTTTTTAGGCCATGTTGGGCACGGCCTAATTTTTTTTTTTTGGCCCAGTGGGCCGTCATGGCCCAGTGCCCATCTCTAGGTATAAGGGAGAGAATTGAAGGAGGATGGGAAAGAAATAACAAGAAAGTGGACCCTTAAAAAGAGAAAGTGGAAAAATGCTGATGAAAGTCGAAAGAAAAATAAAAGAGGGTGGAGTAGCTATGCTCCAATCCTGTGTCGAGGATTTGTGGTGCTTTAAAATATGGTACATGAGTTTGCATGTGCTTATGCAGTCCCATAACTGCACTATATACCCTATGGGCACATGGTCAGGTAGCATATGGTCTGAAAAATGATTTGTTGAGTACTTTTATATTGTTGAGTGCTCTTATATGCAACATGATTAGCATTGCGCACCTGCCAATGCTGCCGCCTAATTATTGTGCGGCTATATGTGCAAGCCTTTTAGCATTGTGTGACCGCATACTGGCCCACACTTATGAAAGCCTATGTGAACAAGGCAAGTTCAAGTTAGTGGCTTCATTGGATTGGGGTTTTAATCGGGTCAGATATACTTGCATTAATAATGTCAATATGTTTGTTACATTATCATTATTATTGCTAGGAGTTAAGTACTAACTACTAAACACTGGTTGCTAGATGTTACTATCCATAAAACATATTGCTATTAATATAATATTTAATATATTTTGTTTATTTTTAAATATTCAAAATATTAACTGTGTCCACTCATCCGAATATGTTGCCAGCATAATGCATATGTACTATGCTTTGAGATATAAACAGTTCTATTTTGCGCTCACCTTTGGCTCATGTTGTAAGTCATTCTAAAATATCTTGTGCTAACAAGTTTGATTGTATTAGTGTTTTTTTTTCAGCTTTTTTCTATTCAATGTTCTTCAATTGCTAATAGATCCAAATGGGATCACTAAAGTGATCTTAGATCACTGGTGATTATTATCGTAGGGTGATTATTATCTCAAAGTGATATGTTCCTTGATGATCTAAGATTTTTGCATTTAGTATGTTATGACCTAATGATCAAAGATATTCAGAAATCCATGATTATTTTATTTGGTATGTCACAAAAATCTAAAATTACTTTGTAATATTAAAATATCCCTAATATATTTTTGCAACTACCATGATACTTTATTTCTATGTCATATTATTTATTATTATAATATTTAGATCAAATTGTAATATTTTTATAATATATTTATGATTTTATATTATATTATAATTAAATTATAATCTAATTATAATATTATATCATAATAATACTATATTATAATAATATAATAACGTTTTTATCGTTATATTATATTAATATTATAATGTAATAATATTATATCATATTATAAGATTATAATCTTAAATTATATTATATTCGTAAGAAAATAATATTAGGCTTCTTTTTTTAAAGAGATGAGGGGTATTTTGGTTCTCAAATCTCAGCTATCATGGGGTTATATTGGTTAATCGTCCGCAAGGATGGATATAGGATTACTACCCTGAGTTGAGTAGTGATACCGTGGAGGTGATTTGGGATCACTATCTTGTAGGATCACTGGAGTACAACCAAACATGGAGATTCCATCATTTTCCCTTAGAATGCCAGTGATCTTAGGTGGATCACTCTATGCCAAACACCCCTTTAAACTGCAAGGGTTCTTTTGCTTTCTTGGAAATTTCCATTTTAAACAATCATGAAATTTTTTCTCTTTTTTTTTCCATATTGAGACGTGGTTGTTTCTGCACATCATGAGCACCATTTAATTGCAGGATGGTTACCATGTTATTCATTTATCTTGTTAGGGTTTTGGTCGTCTGTCCCTCTTTGCAGTTTCTGCTGCACAATCTGCTGCTAGTGTTGTCCAAGCAGGCACAAAGGAGCTGTCATCCAAGGTACCTTTCATTTTCTTATTGGCATTTCAGTATCTTTAGCTGTCATAAATGTTCTGATATTCAGTTCAAGCATGGCTAAACCTCATGTTCTATGCACATGATCGTTTCCAACCTGTGATAGCAAAGAAACCTTTGATCATGTTTTGAACTTATATTGCCTCTTAAAAAAAGGTTTATGGTTGGTCT
This sequence comes from Calamus simplicifolius, assembly GCA_900491605.1. Taxonomy (NCBI): domain Eukaryota; kingdom Viridiplantae; phylum Streptophyta; class Magnoliopsida; order Arecales; family Arecaceae; genus Calamus; species Calamus simplicifolius. The sequence continues at coordinate 94,231 of UESW01002039.1, read as the reverse complement.
TTTTATATCTGAGTCATACTTTACAAAATGTTGACAAAATTTAAAAATAAAATCAGAACGTGTGTCCTTTTTTGTTTTACTTTGTTTGCTCACCAGTGTCACCTCTTTTGACAAGACTGTGAAAAAAAGAACATGTTAAATATAATTTGAAGAATATCATATTCTATCAAATTATTGGTTATCATGCTTCTTGTTCCTATAAATTCTGCAAATCTGATTGGTGGTTTCTGATGTTATTGATTGCAACTGATATAATTTATTGGCATGTCTTTTGCGGCCTTTTCTCTGCCCTCCTACTTTCTTAGTTATTATTCTTCATTAGCATATTGTCGTAGTTATGCTTTTGTGACATTCATATCAGTTTGTGAAACAGTTATTATGCATCGTTTTGTGAGTAACACTTAGTCAACTGTCCTAACTATTTAACCACTTTATACTAATTTCAAATAGTGATATCCAGCAGAGTTTAAAAAAACGTTATGGGAATGCCATAAAAACATGTGTTATTCCAATATAGACTTCTTTCTTAAATAAGAAAGTGTTTTTATCGTTACTGTATGCATAATTTTTACGTAGTGGCACACGAAGCTTGCCTTGGGAAAATAACATACTTGTTTATGAAAGCTTGGCTTTTACACTAGTATATCATCATACAGTGTAGAGAAGACTCAATCAACTGGTCCTATTGAGTTTAAATTATACTCTTGTAAATTTGAGGAAGAGGACAAGGAGAATTATGCAGGTTTGGATGAAGTGATCTGTTATGATTTGAAGGTGCTCCAATTTGGAGGTGGGACTTTCGATAGGAAAGAATAGCAAAGGAAAGTGCTTGTTGTCAACATAATTTATGTGAAAGAGTGTGTTTAGTGTCATGTATCTTGTAATCTTGTCTCCTGCTTTAAGAAAAAGGAAAATAGATGCAAATCAATATCCAACACAGTTTACTTGTGTCTAGGTCGATTTAATTGATTATCTGTTCCTTATGTTATTTCTTCTTAGTCTAAACTCTATCTTGCCTGCTATGGTTTCCTATTTGCAGCGTCTGTAAGGAACTGATAATCTGCCAAGGCATCATCAGTACTTCCAACTCATATCAATGTTAATTGAATAGTAACTTAGGTGCCATGGATGATGCCTTTGTGCATCAAGTGGTAATGGAAGTGCTACTGATTCTTCATCCTGATTCTCATTGATTATTGCAAGATTGTTTGGTACAATCTTTTGCCTCATTCTTCGTATCTTTTGAAAGGTGCCTTCTGTTCCTAGAGTTATGTAAACATCAGAAGTTGCTTGGAATCTCTGAGAATAGTTATAAGTCTAATTTGATGGGGAAGTTCGGCAGCATTTCTGTGCTGATGTTGGTGTTTGTGGATGTAAACCTGTAATATATTTACTAGTTGGAGCCATTGATATTCCCATTATTAACTCGTATACAAGGGTCATCCTCCTCTTATTCAAGCTTTAAGATTTTTTGTACTATCATTTGAGTGATATCACTGTGGCTTTGAACTTGATTTCTGTGCTAACCAAGACTGGGTGCTTGACATCTTTAAGTTACAAATTGCAACAAAGTTTTATCGTCAAGGTCAGGTAATTATCCCACCCCATGTTGTTGGGAAAAGGCTTAGATGAGTTGAGTTGAGTTGAGTTGAGTCGGGTAATTATCCCACTTAGTGCAGTCGTGGTAAATTTACTGTTGAACAGTAACTGATCTTTACATGTATAATTAAAACATCTAAAAATATAATTGTTCATAATACTCGTACATTCAAAATAACATTTGAATAATTGAATTTGGATCATCTTTTACATTAAAATCGCCCATCAATTCCAGTCTTATACCTGTTTCTTACATGGTATGCTTTAAATTACAGGTGAAGGACGGCGGTTATGATCAGAAAGTGAACGAAACTGTGAGTGTCGTTGCCACGAAAACCACTGAAGTTGGGCAGAAGACGTGGGGAATCATGAAAGGTGTTATGGCGGTGGCATCCCAGAAGGTTGAAGAGTACACCAAGGAAGGGATCAACTGGAAGGGGGATGGTTGGCCAACGAACGAGAGAGAGAAAAATGGGTATTATCAAGATAATGGGCAGGAAAACAAGGGGTGGAATTCATTGGAAGGGAATTCCCTCAAACATTACAATTCCGTCGGTTCTTGGGATGATTGGGATGAGAAAGAAAGGAAAGAAGAGACTGGGAAAGGGCCCCAAAATAGTGAAGGCTGGTCAGGGTGGGATGATGTGAAAGATGATGGTTATGATGATTACGGTCACAGCCCGTCCAAAAGGGGCGCCAACCAGAATGGCAAATCTGGTTCTTTGTGGACAGAGGGCGGCTTCCTTTAAGGTCGGTTTGCTTGTCAAATCTCCTCTTTTTAAAATGGTAAATATTGGGGAAGTCGTCTGTTTATGCTAGTTTATATTGTTGATAGCTTTTGGTTAATTCCAAATAATTTACGGTCATATAATCGATCCATATAGTTGGGAAAAGGCTTAGATGAACTGAATTAAGTTGAGTTGTGGACGGTCATATGAATATTTGTACTTTATACGTTATTTTTGCAACTGTGACAGTTTTTATATTAATGATCTCGGTTTTATCATTTCATTTGATTATTAGAGTATGGACGGTCAGAAACATTCATGTTCCGTTGAGTTTGTAAGAGTGAGCCTTGATGTGACTGATCCAACGCCGTCAGAGAATCATGAAGGAAGGAAGGAAATCGACGGAGCCCCCTTTTGACCTCCAAAGGGCCATTCGGTCACGGTAGCGTTTATGGCCTCATAAAGCCACGCGCATCCAATTGCTCTAAGCTTCATGGCCGATGGCTTCATGGCCGACGCCTCCAGGGTCGACACCCGGTCCTCTCCTAGCCGGCCTCCGGCGCCACCAAGCCAGGCGGCTTCGGCACCTTCCCAGTCAGCCCCGGCTTGTCCAAGCCAGGCGGCTCCGGCACCAAGCTAACCGACCTCGACACCTTCCCAGCCAGCCCCGGTGTGTCCAAGCCAAGCGGCCTCGGCACCTTCCTAGTCGGCCCCGGCGTGTCCAAGCCAGGCGGCCCCGGCACCTTCCCAAGCGGTCCCGGCGTATCCAAGTCAGGCGGCCTCAGTACCTTCTCAGCCGGCCCTGGTGTGTCCAAGCTAGGCGGCCCCGGCACCTTCTCAGCTGGCCCCGGCGTGTCCAAGCCAGGGGCCCCGGCACCTTCCCAGGCGGCCTCGGAGTGTCCAAGCCAGGCGGCCCCGGCACCTTTCTAGTCAGCCCCGGCACCTTTCCCGGTGGCCTCGGCGTGTCCAAGCCAGGCGGCTCCGGCACCTTCCCAGCCGGTCCTGGCGTGTCCAAGCCAAGCGACCCCGGCACCTTCCCAGCTGGCCACGGCGTGTCCAAACCAGCCGGCCCTCGGCGCCACCAAGCCAGGCGGCCCCGGCACCTTCCTAGGTGGCCCCGGCGTGTCCAAGCCAGGCGGCCCCGGCACCAAGCTAGCCGGCCCCGGCACCATCCTAGCCGGCCTCGACGTGTCTAAGCCAGGCAGCCCCGGCACCTTCCCAGCCGGCCCCCGGCGCCACCAAGCCAGGCGGCCCCAGCACCTTCCCAGCCTGCCCTGGCTTATCCAAGCCAGGCGGCCCCGGCACCAAGCTAGCCGGCCCCGGCGTGTCTAAGCCAGGCGGCCCCGGCACCTTCCCAGCCGGCCTTGGCCTGTTCAAACCAGGCGGCCCCGGCACCTTCCCAGCCGGCCTCGGCCTGTCCAAGCTCGGCGTGTCCAAGCCAGGCGGCCCCGGCACCTTCCCAGCCGGCCCCGGCGTGTCTAAGCCAGGCGGCCCCGGTACCTTCCCAGCCGGCCCCGGTGTGTCCAAGCCAGCCGACCCCGACACCAAGCTAGCCGGCCCCGGCACCTTCCCAGCCGGCCCCGGCGTGTCTAAGCCAGGCGGCCCCGGTACCTTTCTAGCTGGCTCCGGCGTGTCCAAGCCAGGCGGCCCTGGCGTGTCCAAGCCAGGCGGCCCCGGAACCTTCCCAGCTGGCCCCGGCGTGTCCAAACCAGCTGGCCCCGACACCTTCCCAGCCTGCCTCGGCTTGTCCAAGCCAGGCGGCCCCGGCTTGTCCAAGCCAAGCAGCCCCGGCACTCTCCTTCAAGTCGGTCTTGGCACATTTAATGGCCTCATCTAAGTCGGCTCTGGGAGGGAGGACTCCGGCCATAAAATAATGAAAAGTGACGGGGAGGATAACAGGGAGGTGAAGGACCAGATTCGCCGAGTCAAGGTGAACATAAGTCTCAAAATAAGAAAAGAGAAAAGTGATGAAGGATGTGACAACGCCTGTAGCTCTGACATTCCACTAAGAGATGTCAGCCCTGACATTTCATCCACCAAAAGTCCTTAGTCATCATGACACTTCAGCCACTCAGACTAAATGAGCCCCCAAAAGTCATGGTCCATCATAAGGCTCCACGTGACTCCTTCCCACTAGAGGACAAGAACCCAAACTTCTCAAGCAAGTTTCACAGAGTACAAAGGTAAATAAATTAGGTAAGAAGAAAAGAAAAAACTAACACGCTCATTCTGAGCCTCTCGCTCTTTCTCTTTCGAGCTTCCTCAAGCTCACGGCTGTTGCCCAGACCACTGACTTGAGCGTCTAAGGGTCCCCGCTGGAGTACTCGGCTGTGGGACTTCTTGCAGGCTTCGAAGACAAAGGAAGGGCTTCGATATTTCTATGGAGGAACGGCCGACGCTCAAGGACGCCGACTCAAAGTGATCGGGCATCAACAGATTGGCGCGCCAGGAAGGGGGGACACACTGAAGGAAAGAAAGCTCTGTCTCCTTGAGTTATAAGTCTTTGTCCCCTCTAAAATAGCCATGGTGGTGATGCGCATGCCGAAGGTCCTCACCAATCATGCTGGGGGCATTCACATCGCACTGAGTAGCAAAGGACCACTCTCTGCTCCTCCTTCACCACCAGCCTCAGCTGCTCTAATCAACTAGCTGGCTATCCTCAATCAATAAGTTCAAGCCTTGAATGCAGTAGTTCATGAGCTGCAGAAGCAACACTCGTTAGCCACTCGGCAATAACCCAAGCCTCTCATATCGCCCATGATAGTTGCACCACTTAGCCAGCGATTTACCCATGCGAAATCTCGTCATAGAGTTGCTTATCATCATTAGGCTTCACCTAAGCACTGCCACTGCGAAACTTTCAAGAGACTGCGGTCTCCTGCCCTCTGCTCATCTTCTGAGTCATCTTGAAAGGACCTTAATCATGAGATGAGGAGGCATCTGGATGAACAACACCGGCGGCTGGAAAAGCTCAGTCAAAGGCTCCACAATCAGCCAGAGGTGGACTGCAACATGGGTAGCAGAGTAATTTCAAAAAGGGATGAACTTGAGACATGGTCCATCACCTCAAGCATTTATGGGCATTTTAATTTCTGGTGGTAGTAAGCCGAGAGGTGTTAGTGCAATTAATGCAAGGTGGAAGATGAGGACAAAAGGCTTTGACTATTGACTTCACCTCCCTCCTCTCTCCCCTTCTCTCTTTCTCTCGACTCCACCCAAGAGCCAAACTGAGCCTAGGACCTCCTACGGATTTCGTCTAGCTGCTCTCAGACTTCAGCACTAAGGACGACCAATCTCTTCAAAGAAAGAGCTCTCAAGCCAAAAAGCTCTCAAGCCTTTAATCGACGACGACATCAAATACGACACGAAGACAAAAAGCTACGAAAGCTAAGTATACTACACCAATAAAAACAAAAGAGAAAAAAAAGTTTTTTATTCAATTTCTCAAAAATCACTCGGCCGGCCGAGCGACCGCCGAGGTAGTTTTCCGGTAGCCCCGCGATCGTAAGGATACCCCCGGACCGATGCAAGAAACCTCTGAGGCGGTTCAAGTCCTATGGTCTCGGCGGCCCCGAGTCAAACTCCCGGACCGGCCGAGCGACCCCCAAGATATTTTCAAAATGACTTTAGTAGTCCCGAGATCATAGACACCCCGAACCGGTGCGAGAAACCTCCGATGGTTCAAGCCTTGTGGTCTCGGCGGCCCCAAGTCAACACCCGGGCCGGCCGCGAAACCCCTGAGGCAATTTTATTTTTGCCCCATCAATAAAGGCTACCCTTCGGGGTTTCAAAAAAGGACCCTGAGCCAGGTCAAAGTGCCCTCAGGTCACCCTTCGGGGTTAAAGGCTCCCGAGCATGGTCCTACCACAGCGACTCTCGGGTCACCCTTCGGGGTTTCAAAAAAGGACCCTGAGCCAGGTCAAAGTGCCCTCAGGTCACCCTCCGGGGTTAAAGGCTCCCGAGCATGGTCCTACCACAGCGACTCTCGGGTCACCCTTCGGGGTTTCAAAAAAGGACCCTGAGCCAGGTCAAAGTGCCCTCAGGTCACCCTCCGGGGTTACAAGCTCCCGAGCATGGTCCCACCACAGCGACTCTCGGGTCACCCCTCGGGGCTTCAAAAGGACATCGGCAGCCCAAAAGACAGACACCCCAGACCGACGCGAGAAACCTCTGGAGGTTCAAGTCTTGTGCTCTAGGCGGCCCCGAGTCAAACTCCCGGATCGGCATGAGAAACCCCCAAGGCAGCTATGTTAGGCCCCTAGCCGGCCCTCGGGCTGGTCCTAGGCGGCCACAAGTATGATAGGCCCCTAGCCGGCCCTCGGGCTGGTCCTAGGCGGCCGCAGTCATGTTAGGCCCCTAGCCGGCCCTCGAGCTGGTCCTAGGCGGCCACAGTATGTTAGGCCCCTAGCCGGCCCTCGGGCTGGTCCTAGGCGGCCACAGTCATGTTAGGCCCCTAGCCGGCCCTCGGGCTAGTCCTAGGCGGCCGCAGCTATGTTAGGCCCCTAGCCGGCCCTCGGGTTGGTCCTAGGCGGCCACAAGTATGATAGGCCCCTAGCCGGCCCTCGGGCTGGTCCTAGGCGGCCGCAGTCATGTTAGGCCCCTAGCCGGCCCTCGGGCTGGTCCTAGGCGGCCGCAGTCATGTTAGGCCCCTAGTCGGCCCTCGGGCTGGTCCTAGGTGGCCACAGTCATGTTAGGCCTCAACGGTTTAATTGCAGCCTCGTTAGCTCTATCTCTCAGCCTCAGCGGCGTTAGTGCAGCTCCATCAGCTCTATTTTTGCCTTGCCAACTAATTGACGAGCGTCTCCTCCCAAAAAATTGGGTGTACACTGCTTTAAGTGGCGGGCGCAAGGCGGCATCTTCGGCGACCTTCCTAAGCGGCTTAGTTCCTAGGCGCCCTCGCTGGCCTACTAGATTTTCTCTTCAAGGATGTTGTGGGCGTTTAATTCCGTCCGCAGCTTTGCTCCCAGCTGCAACAAGTATCTCGTCATAATGAAGAAAGAGAATAGAAAGGAAAAAGGGCTACTTCACGTGCGGTGGTTCTCCGAAAGGCCACCTTCAGTCATTAATGGCCAGTAGTCAAATCCAGCATTTAATAGTGTCACAATGACTTGGCCAGCATTTATTGGAATGGGAAGAGAGGAAAAAGTCCTAGTCAGCCCCGCCCCGGCACTCCCGCTCGACAGCTTTGCCATGGCGCTCCCGCTCGATAGCTTCGCCCCAGAGCTTTCGTTCGGCTTCACAGCCATATTATATCTTTCACACAAAAGCCCTGCACCAGCCAGGCATGAAGCCCGACACCCGCCGGCGGATAAAGCCCTGCACCAGCCAGGCATGAAGCCTTGCATCAGGCGAGGATCAGCCACTTGAGAGGTAATGCCCCTTTCGCCTTGTTGGGGTGGACCCGCTTCGTCTTAGGGGCGAGGGGGCATATGATGTGGCTGATCCAACGTCGTCAGAGAACCGTGAAGGAAGGAAGGAAACCGACAGAGCCCCTTTTGGCCTCCAAAGGGCCATTCGGTCACGGTAGCGTTTATGGCCTCATAAAGCCACACGCACCCAATTGCTCTAAGCTCCATGGCCGACGGCTTCATGGCCGACGCCTCCAGGGCCGACACCCGGCCCTCTCCTAGCCGGCCCCCGGCGCCACCAAGCCAGGCGGCCCCAGCACCTTCCCAACCGGCCCCGGCTTGTCCAAGCCAAGCGGCCCCGGCACCAAGCTAGCCAGTCCCGGCACCTTCCCAGCCGACCCCGGCGTGTCCAAGCCAGCCGGCCTCGGCACCTTCCGAGCCGGCCCCGACGTGTCCAAGCCAAGCGGTCCCGGCACCTTCCCAGCCGGCCCCAGCACCTTCCCAGGCGGCCCCGGCGTGTCCAAGCCAGGCGGCCCGGCACCTTCCCAGCCAGCCCCGGCGTGTCCAAGCCAGGCGGCTCCGGCACCTTCCCAGCCGGCCCCGGCGTGTCCAAGTCAGGCGGCCCCGGCACCTTCCCAAGCGGCCCCGGCGTGTCCAAGCCAGGCGGCCCCGGCACCCTCCCAGTCGGCCACGGCGTGTCCAAACCAGCCGGCCCCCGACGCCACCAAGCCAGGCGGCCCCGGCACCTTCCCAGCCGGCCCCGGCGTGTCTAAGCCAGGCGGCCCCGGCACCTTCCTAGCCGGCCTCGGTGTGTCTAAGCCAGGCAGCCCCGGAACCTTCCCAGCCAGCCCCCGGCGCCACCAAGCCAGGCGGCCCCAGCACCTTCCCAGCCAGCCCCGGCTTGTCCAAGCCAGGCGGCCCTAGCACCAAGCTAGCCGGTCCCGGCACCTTCCCAGCCGGCCCCGGCGTGTCTAAGCCAGGCGGCTCCGGCACCTTCCCAGCCGGCCCCGGCGTGTCCAAGCCAGGCGGCCCGGCACCTTCCCAGCTGGCCCCGGCGTGTCCAAGCCAGGCAACCCCGGCACCTTCCCAGCCGGCCCCGGCGTGTCCAAGCCAGGCGGCCCCGGCACCTTTCCAGCTGACCCTGGCGTGTCCAAGCCTGGCGTGTCCAAGCCAGGCGGCCCCGACACCTTCCCAGCCGGCCCCTGCGTGTCTAAGCCAGGCAGCCCCGGCACCTTCCCAGCCGGTCCCGGTGTGTCCAAGCCAGGCGGCCCCGGCACCAAGCTAGCCGGCCCCGGCACCTTCCCAGCCGGCCCCGGCGTGTCTAAGCTAGGCGGCCCCGGCACCTTCCCAGTCGGCCCCGGCTTGTCCAAGCCAGGCGGCCCCGGCACTCTCCTTCAAGTCGGCCTTGGCACATTTAATGGCCTCATCCAAGTTGGCTCTGGGAGGAAGGACTCCAGCCACAAAATAATGAAAAGTGACGTGGAGGATAACAAGGAGGTGAAGGACCAGATTCGCCGAGTCAAGGTGAACATAAGTCTCAAAATAAGAAAAGAGAAAAGTGATGAAGGATGTGACAGTGCCTGTAGCTCTGACATTCCACTAAGAGATGTCAGCCCTGACATTTCACTCACCAAAAGTCCTTAGTCATCATGACACTTCAGCCACTCAGACTAAATGAGCCCCCAAAAGTCATGGTCCATCATAAGGCTCTACGTGACTCCTTCCCATTAGAGGACAAGAACCCAAACTTCTCAAGCAAGTTTCACAGAGTATAAAGGTAAATAAATTAGGTAAGAAGAAAAGAAAAAATCCAACACGCTCATTCTGAGCCTCTCGCTCTTTCTCTTTCGAGCTTCCTCAAGCTCACGGCTGTTGCCCAGACCACTGACTTGAGCGTCTGAGGGTCCCCGCCGGAGTATCCGGTCGTGGGACTTCTTGCAGGCTTCGAAGACAAAGGAAGGGCTCCGATATTTCTATGGAAGAATGGCCGACGCTCAAGGACGCCGACTCAAAGTGATCAGACATCAACAAGCCTGATGCATTCTACTTCAGCTGTTGGATTCGCCTGTGCACCTTAATGCATCGGTGCGCAGCGATGCTACCGGAGCTTTGTTCGTTATCAGGAAATCTATGCGGAGGCCATGCTGCTGCTCCAGTGGCCGAGCCGAGCTAATAGCAGCCCAAGAGGTAGCTCGGTTCGCTATGCAAGTCCTCTAAGTTCATGAATTCTGCTTTCAAGGGGACTCGGCCATGGTGCTCAATTGGATTGAGCGGTCGGGCTCACGTCTTGCAGGGATGGGTGGCAACCCTCGTGTCCATGTCCCCGGCAGTCAAATCAACCCGCAGGCCCTGAAATTTGGTACAACAATTTTCTCCCGGCTCTTTCTGCACTGGATTAGCGGACCGTGCAAACATCTACATTTCTTTTTCTTTCAGAAACCTGGGTCCAAACGAAGAGTTCGACGAGGCCTTCGGTGTTCACAAGCACGCCGGGCGACGCCGACTCTCTCGCCGCCATGCCGCACGCAATCGCCGCCAAAAACATCCCCACCATCTTCCCGGCGCATACGGTGCCGATCAGCCGCACCAGCAGCGCCCCCCCTCCTTCGGAACCGTCAAACGGAAAACAAACCCCCAGAAGGTCGAATGGATTCCGCAAAGAAGCCCGATACGAGGACGCCGGCCAGGGGAGTCGTTCTATTGGCACCCCAACGATTACTCTCCACACCCACACTTACATAAAATTAAAATACCTAAAATACCCTAAGATGTAATTACTTATGTATCCTGCTTATTTCTATCCTACAACCCCACATGATCAAAACCCCTGATAACATTTCAAACTTTTCTCCATCTGAGGCAATGTTAGGAAACCAAGAATCAAGTTAGGTTGCGAAAGGAGCGGTAAGCACAAATGCACAAGCGGAAAGGAAAAGGAAAAGGGATCCTACCCCTCTGCACAATCATCCGTCTGCGAAGCATTTCGAGGGACACTCATATGCTGGAAGATTATCTAGGGAGGAGACTTCTATGTCGAAAACTTTGGTTCGGCCAAAGGATATATTGTCCACATTGAAGCAAAGAGATGCCCACAATGTTACGACAATGAAGACGATCTACAATGCACGCCAGAGGTGTAAGGTTTTAGAGAAAGCAGGGAACAGATGCAACATCTTCTTGGTCAATTAGCCGATGCTAAATATATTGAGTGGCATAGGAGTTGCGGTAGTACTGACGTGGTGCGACTTGTTTTGGGCACACCCTGGATGTATAGATTGTTACGTGCATTTCCTCGTGTATTGATTATGGATTGCACATACAAGACGAATAGATATCGTCTTCCTCTGTTAGAGATTGTGGGGGTGACATCAACTAATCTCTTTTTTTACATTCTTAACTATACATGGGCATTAGATAGATTGCGCAGTGTCATGGATGCTGATGTTTTGCCTGAGGTGATAATCACAGATAGAGATTTGGCTCTATTGAATGCAATTAAGAGGGTATTTCCTACATCTTCACATATGTTATGTAGATGGCATATTAGTAGGAATGTTCTGGCTCAATGCAAAAGATTATTTGAAACAAAGGAGAAATGGGATATGTTTATAATGAGTTGGAATATACTGGTCCTGTCAGCCACAGAAGATGACTATAATGTTCGTTGGAGTGCACTTCAGAGAGATTTCAGTTCGTATCCAGATGCCTTGCGATATGTATCAGATACCTGGTTGAGCAAATACAGGGAAAGATTTGTCTCAGCATGGACGGACAATTATAGGCACTACGGGAATGTGACAACAAATAGGTATTAGCAATTCATATATTATATTTTTATCTTTGATATATAACTTTGATCTAATTTTCTTACTTTACTAGGGCTGAAAGTGCACATGCAAGGCTTAAAAGACAGCTTGGTTCAAGCCAAGGTACTTTCGAGTCTTCTTGGACAAAAATAAATAGTTTGATTGAGCTACAGCACAGCGACATTAAAGCCTCATTCGAGAAGAGTTTGACGGTCGTGCAACACAACTTTAAGCCTGCTGAATTCAAAGAACTGCGAGGATTCATATCTATATGTGCATTAAATCATATCCTTGCCCAATCGAATCGGGCCAATTCAGCTGAGATTCATGAATCAGCTTGTGGGTGTGCTATTCGACGCACACATGGCTTACCATGTGCTCATGAGATTTTGCGGTATAGGATGAAAGGTCAGCCTATTCCCCTCGACTGCATAGATCCTCATTGGACGAAACTTGATATGCAGCCTGCTAAAAATGTGCAAAGTGTGAAGTTGACCTGTAAACCAGAGTTGAATATAATTGCCGAGAAATTCGAGCAGTTAGATGGGGCATCTCAATTGCAAATGTTAAAGAAATTAAGAGAGATTGCAAGTCCTGATAGTACATCTCTTGAAGAACCTGCGAAAAGGAAGATCGGTATACGTGGGCGGGCTTCATTGGAGGTTGATACTTCTACTCGCCGTGACCCTTCCGCATTTGAGTTGGTTCTATCTGGACAGGATAGTTATTCACCTGGTTCGCAGCAAAATATTTTAGGGATCCCAAGGATGCAGATGCCGAAGGGGCAGCCAAAGAAGAAGGTACGAAGCTTTTCTTTAATATAGCTTATCGTTATATTTTATATAATTCATATCATTCAATACAATTTGTAGGTTATTCGTCAACGAATCCGGTCACATAAGCCAATGATCTATAAATCAACTTCCAGACGGGTTGAGGGCATTCATCCAGCACATCAAGGATGTCAAAGCTGATGGCAACTGTGGATTTCGAGCAATTGCTGACTTACTTGGCTTCGGAGAGGAAGATTGGCCACGTGTCAGGAGGGATTTATTACATGAGTTGAACTGTCATATAGAGCACTATCGCGCATTGTATGCTGTCGAGGGGAGGGTTGACGAGATCGCTCATGCATTATCATATTTTGAGGATTGTCCGCCATATGACCGGTGGATGACCATGCCAGATATGGGGCATCTTATAGCATCATGCTACAATGTTGTCCTGTACCACCTCTCCTTGCAACAATGTCTGACTTTCTTACCGCTCAGATCAGTGCCTCTTCCTCTTGTATCCCGTAAAGACATTGCAGTGGCCTTCGTTAATAGCAACCATTTGTTGAGGTATTAAATATATTACTCTTTGTTGAGGTATTAAATTTAAGACATTGCTGTTATTCTTGACGATTTTTTAAACTTGATTACTCTTGTAGGTTTTCTTGTTGCCGGGTCATCCAGTACCGCCAATAGCAACCAACTGGTTAAAATACCATTTACCTTGTGCTTCCGGATGGGCCAATTCTTATGAATCTAGGATTCAACAGTTCAGAGAAAATATATCGTCCGATGTAATACTTAGCGAGACTGTTGAGTTGTAGAGTGCATTGGTTGTTACAAAGTCAACATTTTGTTTATGTAACATTCAATGCAATTGAAATGAAATGAAAGTTTTGAATATCATTTTTTTTATCTTCTTATGTGTGCAAATTGTTTGTATACACTTCGATCAATGTCAAACATTCCATCCCGTGCCATCCCGTTCCATTCGTGCCATCCCGTGCCGGGCCGTGCCAATGAAACGCTTGCCGGGCCAATATTACGCCTGGGCCATCAATTGCTACCCGTGTCGATCTGCGCACCAGATGGCCCGGGACCCATATCCTCCTCGACATTCCACTCAACCACAAAGCCCCGTGCCGGCCCGTGCCGGTGGCGTGCCAAATTTTATTAAAGATTTTGAAATAACTCAATAAATCACTCATTTTAAAATTGGTTGAAAATATAATTTGAGTACCCTCTTGTCTGCGCACCCGACGGCCCGGGGACCATATCCTCGGACCCATTCCACACAACCAAATAGCCGCGTGCCGAATTACCTCCGTTCGGTCTGACAGAGCCGAACAGAGGCAAACTGTTCGGCCCTGTGTGGCCGAACAAATTGCCTCTGTTCGGCCCAGTGTGGCCGAACAGAGGCAATTTGTTCGGCCACACAGGACCGAACACAGGCCTTTACCCTGAAAACCGTGTTCGGTCCTGTGTGGCCGAACAAATTGCCTCTGTTCGGCCACTGGGCCGAACAGAGGCAATTTGTTCGGCCACACAGGGCCGAACAGTTTGCCTCTGTTCGGCTCTGTCAGACCGAACGGAGGTTAATTCGGCACGCGGCTATTTGGTTGTGTGGAATGGGTCCGAGGATATGGTCCCCGGGCCGTCGGGTGCGCAGACAAGAGGGTACTCAAATTATATTTTCAACCAATTTTAAAATGAGTGATTTATTGAGTTATTTCAAAATCTTTAATAAAATTTGGCACGCCACCGGCACGGGCCGGCACGGCCGGCACGGGGCTTTGTGGTTGAGTGGAATGTCGAGGAGGATATGGGTCCCGGGCCATCTGGTGCGCAGATCGCACGGGGCAGCAATTGATGGCCCAGGCGTAATATTGGCCCGGCAAGCGTTTCATTGGCACGGCACGCCTTTGATTGGCCTTTGATATTTTTCAATAACAAATGTCATTATATTTTAGATATAATCAATGTGATTTGCGCGATAATTGTGCGGTGTTAATACAAGCGGCCCGGCACGTACCGGCACGGGATGGCACGGATGAAACGGAATGGCAAGGGATGAAATGTTTGTAAATAAGATAAAAAATTTGGAATTGAAACTTTCATTTCATTTCATTTGCTTTGAATGTTACATATAACAAAATATTGACTTTGTAACAAGCAAAAGTAATACAAATCCCATCCCAATCAATCCCCAGCCCGTCGTCGTCGACGCCTATACTGCTGTGTGGGTGCCCGACTAGATCCAGGAACATCAGGTCGTGCATGACTGGGTCCAGGCACATCAGGTGTCGCATGACTAGGTCCAGGCACATCAGGCTCAACAGTCGAGATGTGCTGACCCTGCAGAACATCAACCATATGCGACATAACATCGTACATGTAGTCGGTCCCAAATGATGCAATCTCCACCCGACCCATATGTAGAGTGTTGGTACAATGCTGATGGCATCCTCACAGCGCCGCCGGTAAACGTCAAGATCAACATCGACATCTTCAGTTCGTGCACGATCATATATGCTGGATCGGCTCTCTGGGGGGTGGACAACCAAGTGCGTGATACGAGAATACCAATCCATATATCCTGGAACACAGTCCGATGGTCGGACAACCGGATGGCTCCTACGACGTTGGCTCAGTACGTGATCCTCCCACTCCTCCCATAACTGATCCAAGAAGACATATGCAATACGGTACGATCCTGCTGTCGGTCCTCTACTGGCTCGCGCAGGGGCTAGTGGCGCGCGAGGGATCGTCTGTATCCGACCAAACTGTCGTAGAACCCTTTCAGGATGATAGGGTTCTACGACATCCATACACTTTAGGCATCCACTGAAGAATGCAATGTCTAGGAACGGACGATCAGCTCGCTGATGACGATGGGGATCCCAAATGACCTGCAACATATAAACAATACCCAGCTAGGTCATATATAGCAAATTAAAAAAACTTAAATATACAAGCGACACATCATGGTACATACCTGATCGGCCCTCAAAACGTCCAATGACTCACGAAGAACAACTAAATGGTCCATCGAGGTACGTGATGGAGTGCCAGGATGCCAACGCTGCACGCGGGGCCTCGCATCAGTATAATCAAGGGATGGATGAGGAGTGAGATCTGGAAAATGCTCATAAATCCAAGCCTGGAGCAGCGTCATGTATCCACTGATCTGTCTAACTGATGCCCTAGACGCAATCCCCAGCTGACGGTACAAGAAAGTCAAAGCAGCGGCACCCCAGGAATATGATCTCACTCTATCCAAATCCCTAAATAGAGCAAGATAAGCTATAGGCACCCTCGTTCCACTTTTATCAACAAAGAGTGTGCACCCTATCAAAAATAGCAAATACCCCCGCGCTGCACACTCTATCCTGTGATGACTATCTCTATCAGATACAGTGTGAAAATGACTCTTCAGCCACTCTAACCTAACAGACTGACCACGTACAGATAGAACCTCCTGACGCGCATCTGTATCTGACACACCCAATAGCTCAACAAGGATGTCCTCAGCTTCCCGATCGCTCATCCTCTCACATGACACTGAGGAACCCGTGACAGTAATCCCTAAGATGGCGGCTACATCGTCCAATGTAATAGTCATCTCGCCACAGGGTAGATGGAAGGTGTTCGTCTCGGGCTGCCATCTCTCTACAAAGCCGGAGACAAGAATCTTATCGGTGAACCGATAAGAGGAGTGCACTAGATCTATAAGGCCCGACTGCTCTATGATTGCCCTGAACTTCCTATTTGGTTGCCTTGATTCCCACCACTGCCATTCAGCTACCTTGGCAGCATGGTTCATGCACTTCAGTGGAGCCCGTTCCTGTAATATAAATGCCATTAATAATTTATATCACAGCATCGTAATGATACATTAAAGAAAGTAAAATGCAATAGCAATTAAATAATACCTGTTGCCTCCAGATCGAGGCTGCTATATGTGTCCTGAAACTACTCAGGACAGACTCATCCTCTGGACCTCCTGGACATGGCCCGACAGCTTCACCCTCAACGTCCATAGCGGGCATGTCCTCGTCTACGGCCTCAGCAGGGGGCGATGGTGCAGCAGGAACCTCGGCCTCAGCATGACCGGCACGACGTCTTCTGGCTGACGCCGTGGGTCTAAATCGCGAGGAACCAGCATCCATATCTGAAACTGAGTATCAGCATATACGTCAATCAAAATGCAATTCAAGTAGACAAGTTATATGATGAAACTGAACAAAATATTCAGATTTACATTTATGAATTATAAGACTAAATTGATCAAGAATGAGAAGCCAATAAGTGCAATTGCCAAGCCAATAAGTGCAATTGCCAAAATTCAGTAGTGTTATGTGCAAGTGGGTTAATAAGTTTACTGTTAACGATCTGGGAGCTCCCATGCCTCCCATGCCGGATAACCCGCCGGAGAGGGAGCACCGGGCGGGAATGCCGCCGGCTCTCACAAAAAAAAAAAAAAAAATTAATTGCTTAACGGGGAAGGGAGACGGCGGGCCGCCGGCTCCCTTCCTCGTTCTCATGCCGGGCCGCCGCCGGCATGGGAGCTCCCATGCCGGGACAACCCGCCGGAGAGGGAGCTCCCGGCGGGAATGCCGCCGGCACTCACAAAAACAAAAAAAAAAAATTTTGCTTAACGGAAGGGAGCCGGCGGCCCAAAAAAAAAAAAAAAAAAAATTGCTTAACGGGAAGGGAGCCGGCGGCCCGCCGGCTCCCTTCCTCGTTCTCATGCCGGGCCGCCGCCGGCATGGGAGCTCCCATGCCGGACAACCCGCTCCGCCGGCATGGGAGGTAAGTAAAAAAAAAAAAAAAAGGGACTTACCTCGCCTCGCCGGAGATCCGCCGGGAAGGGGAGGAGGAGCTCCGCCGGGATTCGCCGGGAGGGGGGAGGAGGAGCTCCGCCGGGAACAACGGTGGAGGGCGGGAGGGGGGGGGGCGGCGCGGGTTGTGGGGTGTGCTGAGTGATTTTGAGGGGTGAAAGGGGTGGGGTAATTTAGGGATTAAAAAAATATGGGTGGGTGTAGTGAGTAACCATGTGGGTGTACTTAGTAAATTTTTTTTTTTTTTTAAATGCGGGTGCTGAGAGGTTTTTTGTGGGCACGAATAGAATTTCCCCGGCCAGGGTCAGGCAGATCCAACCTCGTTCTCACCCCCTTCGCTCTCTTCCCTTCTGACCACCCGCGCCATCAGCGGCGTCACCGCCACCATCTGTGCGGCGACAAAGGCGAGGCCGCACAAGAGGACCCAGAACGAGACGACGGGGCTCTTGTCGTTGCCCGAGAGAGCGACGGCAAGGGCGACGAGGACCCAGGCTGCGACGTCGTTCAAGGCGGCGGCCATGGCGGTCTCACCTAGCTCGGTCGGCAAATGCTTGAACTCTGCGAGCGAGGACGGGGAAGGCAGTAATGGAGAGAGCCACGTCCATGAAGACGAGGAAGGAAAGGTAGCCGGGGGATGGTCCTGCGGAGGGCAGACGAACGGGACGGAGATTCCCGCCACCGCGATGGAGAGCGCCCGCCGGACGGACCGGAAGTCGAGCTCAAGGTCGACGAGAAACAGAAAGAAGAGATGGAGGCCGCACAACAATCTCTGCGATCGATGTCTTTGGGCTGGCGGATGGGTTTTAGGATGAAGGCGAGGGAGCGGCTTAAGATGCGAACGAGGGTGGTTTGGACGACGAGAAGATGGAAGGCGAAGTCGAGGGGTTGTCGCCTTGCCAGATCCCATCGGATGACGCGATAGTGAGAGTTATTCTTTGGTGCTCTACTTATGCGTATCCTACCGCGACGAGTGCGAGGCCTTTATATACTGCAAGGAGGGAAAGGAGGTTCTTGTAACGTCTGAAGACGGAGGGCTTCCTTTTCAAAATACTTTTGTAAGAAAGTCTTTGAAGATAGGATGCTTCGATGAGAATTTTTTGATACTTAAGTTAGCAACTTAAAACTAGATAAAAGCAAATTAGCAGAGAGAGCTAAAGAACTTAAGTTCAAGATTTTCTTCCTCATTGTGAGTGTGCTCTTTATACCTATTCGAGGGTTTCTTTACCTGCTTCCAGAAGGTGGCTGTTTCGAGATACCATTGTCTTGTAGCGGACCATTGTCTTGTAGCGGATGGGTGGCAAGGGACAGGTTGCAACCGACACTGAGCATGTCAGAGGTGCCTTGCTTCGCCTGCTATCTGTCAAGCGCGGCGCTACGAATGGCAGGTGGGCCTGGTCATACCAGACATGCACCGTTATGGGGTGCGGTCAGGGGGCTCGAGGCAGCAAGACATGAGATCCGAGGTCGAGGGACGCTAAGTCCGAGCCGAGGCCGAGGGGATGCTAGGTTCGAGGCCGAGACTGAGAGGACGCCAGGTCTGAGCCGAGGCCGAGGGGACGCCATGTTCGAGGCCGAGGGGACGCCAGGTTCGAGGCCGAGGTCGAGGGAATGCCAGGACCTCGAAGGCCGAGGGGACCTCGGAGGCCGAAGGGACCTCGGAGGGTCAAGGAGGGAGTTTCGTCAGTCATCTTCATTAACTCTAATGACGTTGGATCAGCCACATCAGATGTCCCTTCGTTCCTGAGATGAAGCGAGCCCATCACAGCAAGGCGAAAGAGGTGTCACCTCCTAAGTGGCTGATCCCCACCTGCTGTCAACTGCCGATGAGCACATGTCCTTGGGTGCGGCAATAATTTTGCATGAACGATCTGGGGGATATGATGGGGCGGCCTTTGCCGTCCGTGCGATATTCGGAGATCGGCCTCGAGGTGGGGGTGCCTTCTCGAAGCATACAAAAAGCTGTTGCCATCATTGTTATCATGACGCTGACGTCAGCAATGTCCCATCATTGGCGAAGGCGAAACGCCTCACGCGCCGGTTGCCTGTCGAGGCGACCCAGCCTATGGTGGGAGTACGCATGGCTGGGCAGGCGAGGCGGGACAATTTGAAATGGTATAACCCGGATGAAGGGTCAGTTCCTGTCATCTCGCTTCAACTGTCATCGTCTTCTTCTGGCCTTCGACCTCTCCTGCAACCCGAGAACCAGTCTCCGACATTTTCCTCCACAGGTTAGCTCCCTGTCCCTCCTAGACCTTCCTTTTCTTCTTTCGAACCCTCGCCATGGCCTCTTCATACTCTTGGTCTTCTTCTGTCGATCCCGAGAACCGAATCTCCCATTCGAGGCTTCGCGCCTCTTCATCTCCCACTCCCTCGTGGTTCTTTGATTCGGAGGACTGCAATCCAATCCTTCCATGGTGAGCCACCCGCAGGGCTTCGGCACGGAGGCGTCGGGCGGCCGCCGGCACCTCTCAAAGGGTGGGAGCGGAATCTCCGACAAGGACCGCCTCCACGGTAATGGACCAGGACTTGGCTAACCACAGGGCCCTTTACCAAATCTTTCGAGATATCAGGCTCTTCCTCCTGACCCCGATGACAGGGTGATCTCTTCCCAACCCGGCCGAGTGGCCGTTTATGAAATGTCCTTCAAGTTAGGCCTCCGCTTGCCTTTCCACCCCTTCTTCATCAACCTCCTCAACTATTATTCCTTGACCCCCACCCAGCTGGTCTCAAACTCCTTTCGAACCGTCTGTGCCTTCATCGTCCTATGCCATTTCCACTGTATCATACCCCGACTTTCCCTCTTCCGATCCTTCTACACCCTTCGGCAGCAGGTGGGTTGGTGGGTGTTCCAGCCCCGACCCGGCCACGTCCTCAAGCTATTCCTCCCTTCTTCTGTCAAGGGATGGAAATCTCGATTCTTTTTTGCCAACCTCGATCAAATCAAACCCGGGCGGGGGGACCCCGACCTTCAGCCCAACATGAACTCATCTATAGTCCCCAGGGATAGAGAAGCGCTGGGGCGGCTGCTGATGGCCGAAATCCCCAGGTGCAACCAACTCGTGACGGAGGAGAATCTCCGATTCGGGGGTCTCCACTTGGGGTGGTGAGTAGCTGCCAATACTCAGTCAATTTGCCTCCCCCTTTTTCTTGTCTTCTTTTTTTTTTACTAACTCCGACCAATGTTGCGCAGTGATGAAGCTCCCGATCGCCAAGCTCAGGAAGGCCGCCGTCAAGAGGATGAGGGCCCAGGGAGGGCCAAGCGAGGGGCAGCAGGCCCCGATCCCTAAGCGTTCGACGGTACGAGTTTCCCCGCCACCCGAGCGCTGAGAGCCTCCAACCGCATCGGAGGTGGATTTGATAGCCGACACCCCTCCGGAGGAGGTGGGGGTCGAAAGGGCGGCGATTGCAGAGCCCCAAGTCCCCAGTGAGCCAATTCTGGCCGAGGCAGAAAGAAGCTGGGGGGAGGGGCCATAAGCGGCAGTAAGTCCGCCCCCCGAGCAGATGCTGGCGGACAGCCCCCCACGCACCGAGCCTGAGACTGCTGAGACCGTGGAGGGGAGCGGAGTCAGGCCGATGCCGCCTCGGGAATCCATCATAAACGATGGGCGCTGGGCAGAGCGGCTTATCTCCCAAATAATTGTGCCTGAGATCCAGGAGGAGCTCAGTCACCTTGGAGCAGCCACATTCTTCCAGGAGGCTTTCGTGGCTCTTGTCAGGGTAAGCAATCTTGTTGACTCTCTACCTTTGAACACCGTCTGAGCAATGACATGTAGTAAATGCAGTCGGCAAACTCTTTGGTAGCCATGAGGGGGGTCATCAATGAAGGCAAGGCCATCATCTGTCAGGCTCGGCTGGACGCCAAGGAGGCCCAGGCTCGGGCCGAAGCGGCCGAGAGGGCCCTGGAGGCGGCAAGGATCGAGCGAGCCACCGAGATAAATGAGGCCACCAGGCGGGCGGAGGTTGAGGCCAACCGAGCCCAGGCGGCGTTGAACCAGCTTGGGGAAGCCGAGAGTCTTGTTGAGGCCAGGAACATCCATATCGCTGAACTGGACTCCGTCGTCCGGTCGGCTGAGGCCAAGGCCGAGCGCGCCGATGAGGTCGAGAGGAGGGCCGCCTCGCTGGCTGAAGAGATGGAGGCACGGGCCCGAGAAGTGGAAGCTGCCGCCGAGGCTAGAGCTGTAGCGGCCATAGAAGAGTTCCGAGCCTCAGAACGCTTTGCCGATGAGCTAGTCGAGTCCAACGCGGATGCCTACCTCCAAGGGTTCCGCGATGCCAAAGAGAAGGTGTCTGGGTCCTAGATCTCCCCTGCGCCTTGGACATAGAGCCAGACCAAGGGTCCGAGGGGGCCCCCTCTGATGATGAGCCCACGGCCGACCCTTGATTTTGCACTATTTTTCCCTTTGTTTTTGTACTAAGTCCGACTCAGTCGGCATTTTGTAAACACTTGGGAGCATCAATGGAATTATTTTAGCTATCTGCAATGTGTCGTATTTTTAGTCCCCGGCTCGCCGATGTGGGACCCCTGGGGGCCGCATCGGCAGAGGGGTAGTGTCAATCCCCTTACACAAGTGACCTTGACTTAATTGCCACGTAGGGCCGGACTCTTGGGAGAGCCGAAGTCAAACTCAGGGTTGAGCCCGCCTTAGGCCATCAAGTTTTGATGGAACGTTGGCTTCGGAACACCGAGGTGGACTCGGTCTTTTGGGCACCGATAGAGCATCGGTATTGGACTGCCGAGGTGGACTCGGGCTTCTGAGCACCGATGGGACATCGGTCTTGGAATGCCGAGGTGGACTCGGGCTTCTGAGCACCGATGGAGCATCGGTCTTGGAACGCCGAGGTGGACTCGGGCTTCTGAGCACCGATGGGACATCGGTCTTGGAACGCCAAGGTGGACTCGGGCTTCTGAGCACCGATGGAGCATCGGTCTTGGACCGCCGAGGTGGACTCGGGCTTCTGAGCACCAATGGAGCATCGGTCTTGGAACGCCGAGGTGGACTTGGGCTTCTAAGCACCGATGGGACATCGGTCTTGGAATGCCGAGGTGGACTCGGGCTTCGAGTACCGATGGAGCATCAGTCTTGGACCGCCGAGGTGGACTCGGGCTTCTGAGTACCGATTGAGCATCGGTCTTGGACCGCCGAGGTGGACTCGGGCTTCTGAGCACTGATGGAGCATCGGTCTTGGAACGCTGAGGTGGACTTGGGCTTTTGAGTACCGATGGGACATTGGTCTTGGAACGCCGAGGTGGACTCGGGCTTCTGAGTACCGATGGAGCATCGGTCTTGGACCGTCGAGGTGGACTCGGGCTTTTGAGCACCGATGGAACATCGGTCTTGGACTGCTGAGGTAGACTCGGGCTTCTGAGCACCGATGGGACATTGGTCTTGAAACGTGGTCTTGGAACACCGAGGTGGACTCGGGCTTCTGAGCACCAACGGGACATCGGTCTTGGAACGCCGAGGTGGACTCGGGCCTCTGAGCACCGATGGGACATTGGTCTTCAGTGTCAGTGGTACATCGGGCTTGCAGTGCCGAGCTAGCTTCAGGCTTTTTGGAAGCTGATGGTACACTGGTCTTCGGTGCTGATGGTACATTGGGCTTGTAGTGCCGAGCTGGCCTTAGGCTTTTTGGGAGCCGGTGGTATACCGATCTTCGGTACCGATGGTACATCGGGCTTACAGTACCGAGCTGGTCTTGGGCTTTTTGCCAGTGGTACACCGGTCTTCAGTGCCAATGGTACATTGGTCTTCGGTGCCGATGGTACATCGGACTTGCAGTGCCGAGTTGGCCTTGGGCTTTTTGCCGGTGGTACACCGGTCTTCAGTGCCAATGGTACATTGGTCTTCGATACCGATGGTACATCGGGCTTGCAGTGCCGAGCTGGCCTCGGGCTTTTTGCCGGTGGTACACCGGTCTTCAGTGCCAATGGTACATTAGTCTTCGGTGCCGATGGTACATCGGGCTTGCAGTACCGAGCTGGCCTCGAGCTTTTTGCCGGTGGTATACCAGTCTTCAGTGCCAATGGTACATTGGTCTTCGGTGCCGATGGTACATTGGGCTTGCAGTACCGAGCCGGCCTCGGGCTTTTTGTCTGTGGTACACCAATCTTCAGTGCCAATGGTACATTGGTCTTCGGTGCCGATGGTACATCGGGCTTGCAGTGCCGAGCTGGCCTCAGGCTTTTTGCCGGTGGTACATCGGTCTTTAGTGCCAATGGTACATTGGCCTTCGGTGCCGATGGTACATCGAGCTTGCAGTGCCAAGCTGGCCTCGGGCTTTTTGCTGAAAAGCTGGGTTACTTGAACATGTGTTTATTAATATAAAGTGTGGGGCGAGAGCCCTAAAGAAATGCAAGTATGCAACTCATTGTAAAGAAAGGGTACACTACTGATAATACTGACGGAGGTTATCTGCGTTCTACGTCCGCGGGAGTGGCTTCCCATCTAGTCCTCCAATTGTGTACGCTCCATGATGGAGTGCCTCGGTGACTCGGTAGGGTCCTTCCCAATTTGGTGACAGCTTGCCTCCTTCCGTCGGTTTTGAAACTTTGGCCCGTGGAGGACCAAGTCCCCTGGCAAGAATGTCTTTAGGACACGAGCATTGTAATACCTAGCCGTTCGCTATCAGTAGGCTACCATCCGGAGTCGCGCTCGATCCCGTATCTCCTCCACCAGGTCAAGGTTGGCCCGCAACTGATTTGGGTTATCCTCCTCGCTGTATGACTCCATCTGGGGGCTCGGGGTGCCTATCTCCACGGGAATGATGGCTTCGGACCCAAAGACCAGGCTAAAGGGAGTCTTTCCGGTGGGGGCTCGAGGCGTTGTGTGGTATGCCCGCAGCACATTGGGGAGCTCCTCCACCCACCGTCCTTTGCAGCCATCTAGCCGGGCTCTAAGTCCTTGGAGAATGATGTGGTTGGTCACCTCAACTGCACCGTTGGTCTAAGGGTGTCCGACCGAGGTGAACCACTGGTGAATACCCAGCTCGGTGCAGAATCCTCGAAATGGTGCATTGTCAAACTGCTGGCCATTATCGGTGACAAGGGTATGTAGTAGCCCGAATTGGCATATTATGGACTTCCAGAAAAAAGATCTCACCTTGCTCTCGGTGATCTTAGTGAGTGCCTCGCCTCGGTCCACCTGGTGAAGTGGTTGACAGCTACCAGTAGGAATTTGCACTGACCGGAGGCCGGAAGAAACGGTCTCAAGATGTCCATACCCCACTGGGCGAAGGGCCAAGGCGCTGCCAGGGGGGTCAACTGGGACGTCGGCTATCGCTGGATGTTAGCATGGCATTGGCAACTATCGCATCTCTTGATGAGCTTGGCCGCATCCTCCCTCATTGTCAACCAGTAGTACCCTTGTCGCAGGGCTTTGTATGCTAGGGCTTTGCTCCCCAGATGACTTCCGCATATGCCCTCATGGATCTTTCACAGGATGTAATTAGCTTCCGTGGGGCCGACGCACTTGAGGACCGGGTACGAGAACGACCTTCCGTAGATCTTTTTGTCCATTTTTAGGAACTTCAGGGCTCGCTGCTTAAGTAGTCTCGCCTCGGCTGGATCTTCAGGGAGGGTGCCATCGGTCATGTATTGGATGTAGGCATCCATCCAAGAGGACTCTTGCTCGACCGACAGAGCTTCCTCTGCGGCTTCAATGCTCGGGGCTTGCAAATGCTCCACGTATGTTCTCCCCAAGGTCCTATCGATCGAGGTGGCCAAGCGAGACAATGCGTTGGCCTTGGCATTCTCCCTCTGGGGAATGTAGCTGACACGGAAGTAGAGAAACTGAGTGGCATGAGACTGTACCTTGCTTAGGTAACAAGACATGGTTGGGTCTCTGGCTTCGTACTCCCTAGCAACTTGCCCAGAGATGAGCTAGGAATCCGTGAAGGCTCTCAAACGCTTCTCACCGAGCTCCTTGGCCAGCTTCATCCCTGCCAGCAAGGCTTCATGCTTCGCTTGGTTGTTGGTGGCCAGGAAAAGGAATCGGAGGGCATACTCCATCACCTTCCCCTTGGGGCTCGCAAGAATGAGTCCAGCCCCACTCCCCTGGGAATTCGATGCGCCGTCAACGTGGAGGATCCATTCTTTCTCTCCTGCCTCCTCAGCCATGAGGGACTTCACTTGCATCTCCGGGTGTGACTCCTCCGAATGCTCCTCGGTCCAGGTGCACTCGATCAGAAAATTGGCTAACACCTAGAACTTCATTGCGGACCTCGGGCGGATGGATAGGTCGAACTCTTCCAACTTTATGGCCCACTTTGCCAGTCGACCGGAGGTATCAGGACGAGACAAGATAGTCCAAAGAGGTTGGCCTGTGAGCACCACAATTGGATGGGCTTGGAAGTAGGGTCGGAAACGCTGAGCGAAGACGATCAGGGCAAAGATGATTTTCTTTGTCTTGGAATATCTTGTCTCAGCATCGTGAAGTACTTTGTTGGTGCAGTAGACCATCTTCTGTGCTCCGTCGGCATCCATGCGAACAAGCACGGAGCTGACGGCCTCGGGGGAGGCTACAAGATACAGAAAGAGCTCCTTCCCACCCCTCGGCTTGGACAACAGCGGCGGAGTAGATAAAAACTTCTTTAGCTTTTCGAAGGCCTCATGGCATTCATTCATTCATCCACTCGAAGCCATTGACCTTGCGCAATGCCTTGAAGAAAGGCAGACACATCTTCGTCGACTTAGATAAGAAGCGACTCAAAGCTGCCATCCTCCCGGTCAAGCGCTGCACTTCTTTCTTGTTAGCTGGGGGCCTCATGTCCAGAATGGCTCGGATCTTGTCGGGGTTGGCCTTGATTCCTCGCTACATCACCATGAAGCCTAGAAACTTGCCTGCTTTAACCCCGAAGGCACACTTACGGGGGTTCAGCCTCATCTGATACCGGCGGAGATTGCCGAAGGTCTCCGCAAGGTCGGCAACATGGTTGGCAGCATGGGCGCTCTTGGTCAGCATGTCATCCACGTACACCTCCATATTATGCCCGATTTGACCCTCAAATACCTTGTTCATTAGCCTATGATAGGTGGTCCTCACATTCTTCAAGCCAAATGGCATCACCTTATAGCAATATATCCCCTTCTCGGTTACAAAGGAGGTTGCCTCTTCATCAGCCGGGTCCATCTTGATCTGGTTGTACCCCGAGAAGGCATCTATAAAACTGAGGGTCTCATGGCCGGACGTAGCATCCACCAATTGGTCGATCAAAGGCAGTGGGAAGCTGTTCTTGGGGCACGCTTTATTGAGGTCGGTGAAGCCCACGCACATCCTCCAACTTCCACTGGCTTTGCGGACCATCACGACATTCGCCAGCCAGTCGGGGTAGCGCACTTCGCGAATGTGGCCGGCCGCCACCAACTTACGCACCTCCTCATCTATGGCCTTCTGTCTATCGAGGGCGAAGCTTCTTTTCTTTTGTCGGATGGGTCGGTAGTCTGGCTTGATGTTGAGCTAGTGGGTAATCACTTCCTCCGAGATGCCTAGCATATCAAACGCCGACCATGCGAAGATGTCAGCGTTAGCTCACAGGAAAGCGAGGAGCTGGTCGCGAGCCTCCTCCGAGAGTAGGGCTCCAATCTGGACTATCCTCATCAGGTCCTCCCCCAAAGGGAAGGTCAGCATGTGCTCGGCCGGTTCCCCTCTCCTCTTCGAGTCTCGGGGGTCGAGCGCCTCTGGTGCAGGTGCAAGTACTACCCCCTGAGGGCTGGAGGCCATGTGATAGCAAAGCGGCAGCGGGTTCTACTCCCCCCGCATTTCCCCGACTCCCTCACTGGTTGGGAACCTCACCGGGAGCCTTTTGATAGAGATGACAACATCCAGAAGGTTGAGTCTGGGCCTTCCAAGTATAGCATTGTAGGTAAGGGAAACCCTGACCACAAGGAAACTCATAAAGATCGTGCTCTGATACGGTAGCGTCCCGGTCGTGACGGGGAGGGTAATCTCTCTCTCGACTCTCACAGAGTCTCCGGTAAAACCCATCAAGGGTGTGGTGACAGGCCGAAGTGAGTCGGAAGTCAAGTTCATACGAACAAAGGCATCATAACTCAAAACATCCACTGAGCTTCCACTGTTAACTAGAATTCTTTTTACATGATGCTTAGCAATCGTCATGGACACGACGACGCTGTCATCATTTTTGTTGACCACCCCCTCTAGGTCTTTTTTTGAAAAGGGAATTACAGAATCTAACCTCTCCTCCCCCTTCGACCTCTTGGGCGGGCCACCTGCCCCCCAGGATATCATCGCCACCGTCTTCTCAGTTGGAACATTATCGATCATTGGTGGCGGAGGCGCTGACGGGCTAGGCGCACCCGAGTTGTTCCTCTGAACGAACTTTCTAGGTGGCCATGCTGGATGAGGTCTTATATCGCCTTCTTCAGCTGGCAACAGTTGTCGGTGTCGTGGTCATGGTCCCGGTGGAAGCGGCAGTATAGGTTCTTGTTGTGAGGGTTCTTCGGGTTCAGCGGAGGAGGGCGCTGAAGGTATGGCTCGCCCTCGATCTTAAGCATGATGTGAGATATTGGGGCGAGCAAGGGGGTGAATGGTATGTCCCTCGGTGCAAGAGCCTGCGGTCGATTGTTGGGTCGGCAGGAAGGCTCGGGCCTCCTGTGACGAACCTCTGTAGGCTCAGGATGTGCCAGCTTTTTGGTGGTGCCCCCGTTAACCTCGTGCCGGAAGGAGTCAGCCTTGTCGACGCGGATGTACTTTTGGGCCCGGCTCAAGAGTTCGGCGTAGGAGCTGGGCGGCTTCTTGTCGAGGGAGTACGCAAAACAGGAGGGGCAAAGCCCTCGCTTCAAGGCTAGGGTGGCCACGGAATCCTCGAGGCTGTAGACCTCGAGGGCAGCTTCTTTGAATCGAGCGACATAGTCCCGCAGGGACTCGCCACTCTTCTGCTGGACGGAGAACAGACTATCCGCCACTTTAGGTATCTTCTGGCATGCGTCAAAATGGGCCAAGAAAGCCCTCTCCAACTGGCGGAAGGAGTTGATACTTCGCGGGGGCAGGCGGGAGTACTAGGCTCGAGCCGCTTTCCTTAAAGTGGCAGGGAAGGCGACGCAGAGAAGAGAGTCGGTTGCCCCCTGGACCTGCATGAGGACCTTGTAACTCTTCAAGTGGTCCAGGGGATTAGTGGTCCCATCGTACGGGTCTAACTGAGGGAGACGGAACCGGGTTGAGATCGGTTCCTCCATGATGCAGCTGGACAGCGGTGGCCGGCTGTCATAGTCCGCCTTAGGCAAGTTGGTGATTCGACGGTTGAGCTCCTCCAGCCGCTAATTGTACTCATCAAGCCAGCGCTCGGCCCGACGAGCTATCCGGCCATCGAAGGACCCCTCCCTTGAAGATTCCGAAGAGGGGGAGGAGTGACGGTGGTGAAGACGGGTACACTCCACCTTCCTTTCGCGTCGCCGCTTTGGGAAAGCGCTGGCATGGCGGGAAGGAGACCGGGACCTCTTGGAGGTCTCCCGGTGATGACGCTTGGGCGAAACGTGGTGGTGAAAAACTTTCCGGACGGGAGATCTCCCTTGGGAAGAATGTTGATTGGGCTGGACTACCCCTGGGATTGACGTGGGTGGTCCCGACTGTTGCTGCAGAACTTGGACCTCCGCCACCAGCGACTGAACTTGCATGGTGAGGGCGGCGAGTCGATCTTCTTGATGCTGCTATGGTGGTGGTGATGGTGGTGCAGGATGCTGGCCTGAGGAGCAGGGAGACCGGCCGTCTGCAAGTCAGCTCCCAGGCGCTGCCCCCCAGTATGGCTGGTGGAGACCTCTTGCGCACTAGTCATCACCATTGCTTAAGAGCTCAGGGAAAGAGAGATTGTCGTTGACTGGTTCAAAGCTTTTTATCTCCCCCCTACCTGGCGCGCTAAGCTGTTGACTCCAAGTCACCTTCCTCTGACACTGGGAGACGGAGGACCTCCTCTCCGAAGTACTCCTGCAAGAAAGTCCCCGGAGACCGGATGCTCCAGTGGGGACCCTTCAACGCTCAAGTCAGCAACTTGGGAACAGACAAGAGTAAGCTAGCAGAGAGAGAGAGAGAGAGCTAGAGAACTTGAGTTCAGGATCCCCCTCCCCGTTGTGAGTATGGGCTTTTATACCTGTTCGAGGGTCCCTTTACCTGCTTCTAGAAGGTGGCTGATTTTGAGGTACCGTTGTCCTGTAGCGGATGGGTGGCAAGGTTGATAGTGATAGGTCACAACCGATACTGAGCATGTCAGAGGTGCCTTGCCCCGCCTACCATCTGCCAAGCGCAACGCTACGGATGGCAGGCGGGCCTGGTCACGCCAGACACGCACTGTTACGGGGGGCGGCCACGCGCTGTTGCAGACGAGTGGTGGATCACGTGGTTATTGCAGATGGTAGTGGGCCACGTGACCGCCACAGGCAGTTGGTGGGCTACGTGGATGTGTCAGGGGGCTCGAGGCAGCGAGACATGAGATCCGAGGTCGAAGGGACGTGAAGTCCGAGCCGAAGCCAAGGGGATGCGAGGTCCGAGCCAAGGCCGAGGGACGCGAGGTCTGAGGCCGAGGGGACGCCAGGTCCGAGCCGAGGCCGAAGGGACCTCGGAGGGCCAAGGAGGGAGTTTTGTCAGTCATATTTACCGTTAACTCTAATGATGTTGGATCAGCCACATTAGAGATGGTGGAGTAAGAGGAGAGTTGAAGCTGCGACGGTCTCAGGTGGAACAAGAGGGAGTTGGGACTGTTACAGTCTGGACCGTCACAGGTGGAACATTTGCAAAGGAAACCCTTTATGCAAATGATTAGAAAGCTATAGATGCCCTAAAATGTTATAAGAATGGGTGAAAATCAGATATATTTTGAAATGTTCGTCAAGATTTCTTGACTGGAGATTAAAGATATGTACTCATAAATATCTGCACATAAAATCCAACCTTTTCATTGCGCCTACTCATGAGGGGGTTCTTATCTAATCGAAATATATGGGCCGTAATAATTGAATAAGACCCGTTTTGGAGAGTCCAAAAGTACTCTCGAAGGGATAAAATAACTTCTAGCTGGTTTAAAAGGCTTGATAATTTTTTTTTTAAATTTCTTTTTATGTTTTACCTATCTTGCTCTTGGATTGTAGCTCGGTAGTCTTAAAAAATGTACAGTTTTCAAAAAATAAAAATAAAAAATATCACAGTTGAATTTATTTTAACACATTTATATTATATAGTCCTTAGAAGATGAGAGATTGTCACGCCCCAGACCCAATATCTGGCTAGGATGACAACCCGCCGCGTGCCGGGCACGCAAGGCGTCATAAAATTTTTTGAACATAAAACACCATTATATATAATCAAGCAAAATACATCACTCAATACTAAAGTTTTAGGTTACAAACCCTTACACACCACAATAATAAAGTTTGGGCATCAAGCCCTACACATAAGCAATACTGGGGTTACAACAAAATCATGGGTCTTGTTTTATTTAATAGGAGATCCATCACCTCAACAGTCCATCTTCAATCTCGTGGCTCTGACAAAAACATTGTAAGATTTTTATGAGCTTACACTCAATAAGTAAGCCACGTTATACAGTAAATCATAGCATAGCAATCAATAAGTACATAAATGATTTGCATGCTTAAATATTCCACAAATACTCAAATATGCAATGTAAGTAAACCCACTGTTTATACTCTCAATGGTAACTGTAAATGTGACCCACGGCCCTGTAATATCTCAATAGTGTACCAACAAGCATCCCCCTACTGAAAGGGTCAGATACTAGGGTCACGCCATATCATAATCCACCAGAACACATACTCTATATGTGTGATGCCGCCTCGAACCAAGCAGAACACATCCCCTAGATGTGTGATGCCACCTCATAGAACTCAGAACACATCCTCTAGATGCGTGATGCCATAGCGAACCCAAGCAGAACACGTCCTCTAGACGTGTGAATGGCATAAACAAGCAGAACACGTCCTCTAGACGTGTAGGTGGCATAAACAAGCAGAACACATCCTCTAGATGTGTGTGTGGCATAAACAAGCAGAACACATCCTCTAGACGTGTGTGTGGTATGACATGATAAAGGAGAACCACAGCGACACATAACAGTACCTCACATCATGCACAAACATATCAATAACATATCTATTTGCATAAACAGTGGATTATACTTACTCAACAATTGCATGTAATATATCACATCAATGTAATAATAACTGCACCTTTCATGCATAGCATCCACATATGAAATCATAGCATATAAATAACCATGTGTTCATAATATTCATCTGCTTACAATTTAGCCAATCACAATTCTTCATGTCACAATATAATTCACAATTTAAACATTCATATAATGAATAATTTATTAAATATTGATAACTGGCTTACTTACCTCAGTACGCAATCCAACAGGTATATATCAGCTAGTCAGATGTTTGAGCGCCTACAGGATCATTTACACAATTAATTTATTAGAATACGAATATTAAAATGACCCTTAGAATTTCTACCCAGACTAGTTCACGGGCCCTACTTTGGGCTCGAATATCTCTCACTATACATGCCCAATTGGGGAAGTAAAAATACCCCAAGAAACTAGAATCATCCATATTCTAGCCATATAATTATTTTGCTAATCCCGGCCCGTTACGGGGCCCAAAAACTAACCCCAAAACAGGTCGCGGCACGGCCCAAAAGGCCCTGAACCGACCGGCCCAGCCGGCCCGGTTCAAATCAAAGCCACCCGATCCCCTGTTTCACCAAACAGGGGACGGGAACTTAGCCGACGGTCAGGGCCACCGCCGGTCAAATTGAGGGCGGCCCGGCCGCCGGTGGCCGGGCCAGAGCCGGCCGCCACCGCGGCCGGACCTCCACCAGATGCACGCCCGGCGCCGGTGGAGGCGACAGGCCAAAGCTCGGGCCTGGCGAGGCGGCGAGCACGCCGCCAGGCCCGAACCAACCAACAACCGGCTTCCGCCACCGCGCGAGAGAATGGCCAATTGGCCCTCTCTCTCTTCTCTCTCTCCACCACCACCCCGCCGGACGCCTCCCCCAGCGCCGGCGGGGTCACCGGCCAAAGCTCAGGCCCGGCGAGGCGGCGAGCACGCCGCCGGGCCTGAACCAAGGGATCGGCCGGCAACACAAATTTCTTCTCTCTGCCTCCCGTGCTCTCTCTGTCTCCCTGTCTCTTTCTCTCTCTCACGCTCTCTCTCTCTCTCTATGGCATTAAAAGGATGGGCAAGGGATTACCTGGAAGAGGTGTGCGCCAGGGTGAAGGAGGGAGTCATCCTCCAACTCCTTTTATTCTCCCACGCGATGCCTCGGATCAATAGAAAATGGGAACCCATCCGACACGCGAAGACCCAAGAAACAAGACGTCGCATGGGGACCTAAACGTCAGAAGGAAGTCAAGATGCCAGGTATCCCTAAATGAATACTAGGAGTTACATTCCCCCATAATAATTTACCGGGGGTTACATTCTCCCCCCATATAAAAATTTCGTCCTCAAAATTGACACACATCAAATATACTATAGAATTCAAATTTGATCTATCAACAATCTTGAATAGAGAATTTACTTGAAAATAATTGTGGATACTTCTTTTTCATTTCTTCCTCAAGCTACCAAATAGCCTCATCTCAGAATGATTACTCCACTGAACCTTGATATAAGGAATGCTACACCATCTCAAAACTTGATCCTTGCGGTCCACGATGCACACAAGATGATCTTCATAGGTCAATTCTTTCTTAATCTAAATCGGTTCAAGTTCTAACACATAACGGGGGTTTGAAATATACCTTCTCAGTCATAAAGGTATGAAACACATTGAACACCTCAAAGAGTAATGAAGACAGTGCTAAGTTATAAGTTACCTCCTTTATTTTGATCAAAATCTCAAATGACCCAATTTATTGTGGACTCAATTCACCTCTAAACACAAAATCTCATTACATAATTGGTTAGTAAGACTTCCAAATGATTTTCAACATGAAATTTCAAATCTTTCTTTTTAACATCAACATAACTTTTCTATTAACTCTGAGCTACATGAAGCTGCTTTGATACTTTCTCATATTTGTTAAACCAGCTCAGTAACCAAAATTTTCTCTCTCATTTTATTTCAATAAAAAGGGGATCTATACCTTATATCATAGACAACTTAAATGAATCCATTTGAATGTTGGCTTAGTAATCAATAAATAAGCAATTTCACTAAGGGTAAGAAGCTATACCAAGCACTTTCTAAATCCATCACACAGGCTCGCAGTATATCATCAAAAGCTAATTGGTTCATGCAGATTGTCCATCTTTGAGGGTGGAAGGCTGGACAGAAATTCGGCTTAATTCACTAAGCCTTATGATGACATCATCGAATTAGGAGTGAGACAAATGGGTTCAGACTCAATTTACGCAGTTTACCATTAAACCAAAAATAAATATTAACATTTTATCCCGCTAAAATTTCATCCTCGAAATTAAATGTCCACAAATTTTGTACCATTAAAGATACTCACTAGCAAATTTTTATTTCATTCCTAGGTACCCAAATGACATGTCCACTTTCAAAAATAATTTAATCTTTCTACCAAATAAAATTAAATTCCTTAAGAAGTATTTCTTTCCTGTCCCTTTTTTTTAAAAAAAAATACCTTAACCTCTCACAACACAATCATCATAAATATAATAGGGTCCATCATATGTATTATGTCATCCATTCTTAAGGTTAGTAACACATCAGGTACTCTTAATTCCTCGATAAGACAGTTCTAAATTCTTGTGAATTAGATATAAGATAGTTTTCTTCCAATGCTCTCTCAACTCTTGAATAGTTGAATATGCCATTAAGCATTACGACACTTATTTCAATCATCATAACATACTAGGTTTCACTCTTGAATACTTCAAGCTAACATCAATGAACATTATGCCAATCATTTAGGATATTTTTCATAATTATCATAATCAACTAATTTAATTTCTTTGAATAATAGTGCCATCATTAATCATCAGTATGATTAATTTATCTCCTTCATATTTATCAATAATACCACCATAACTAATCAATTTCTCTTGAATAGGTCAGTATATCCTCAATAAATAATGTAATTTAAATGATTCAAATTCTTGAATCGATTATTTTGTTACCAATGATTATCAAAATCATCTATAGATTATGCAATGTCCCATGCCATAATATGACCAACTAATTTAAACCCTTCAAATATCTCAAAGTGACTTCACTAATCTAGCTCAGATGGATACAAGACTTATAAGGTCAATAAAGATTGAAAATGCACTTACCATCCGAAAGACATAATTTGAAATTATAGTAATCTCTTTATGACTTGAAAGTGATAGTAGAAGTATCCTTAACCATAATCCATAATTAGCAATAGTCAAAATAAAATCATCTCCCTTCTTTTTCCTAGAAAAGATTCATGTCACTTACGGCTGATTGATAATTTATTCATCCTGGAGAAAGATATCTACTTAGAAACTATGAAGAAAGGTACAATAAGTATGCACAATAAATTAATGAATATATATCTTGATTTAGAAATCTATTAACAGATGAAAATTCCCATGAAATTCTTTATCAGTGGAGTTTATCTTATTCTCATTATTGCTAAAATCTTTCACTTTCTACCATCAAAATATTTGATCATTTATAGCCAAAATCAGTTCTAAAGATTAATAGAGTCTACTGCTCTCAAAACTTAAACAGTAATTGTCTTAGAATTTAAAATTTTATATTCTTCCTAAATGGTCCATCAAGATATAATATGCAGTCAACTATTTCATTAGCATCAATATCAACCATCTCCACATCTAGCAAATTAACAATCAGTTTTGAACATGCAATATCCATAATAAAAGTTCTCTTAATAAAATTCACTATATATACTTATCCATCCATATTCAAATTCAGAAAGTACTCAATTGTGATTAATCAAAAACATGTAATTAACTATTTCATTCCCAAAATATCATCAATATTAATCATTTCTATAATCGGCAGATTAGCTCATAATCTTAACTTATAATATCAATAGTGTAAGTTCTACAAATAAAAAAATTCATTGTATATATCCATATTCAAATTCAGATTTAATAACTCAAAATCCAATTATCTAACTCAATTGTAATATGGACATAATGTGTTATCTTAGTCATATTAGTCAATAATTGCACTTTTCAACTATTATATCATATTCCATATATTTATAAGTCTTTTATTGCATATCCAATTAAAATTTCATCTCCCATATTATTTAAAGGTCTGAAACTGTTACGAATCATTTCCAACAAGTTTAATGGAGCTAAAACCTCTAGAAACCCCTTGACCTCCCCACTGATCAAGGCTACCAGCCAGGGAGCCCACATAATATCATTGGCTTGCGATGGTTCATTCTCAATTCCTATCAAACTTGTAATTCTTGATAAACTTTAAATTTCAAGCTTCCAAAGCATAATTTTCTGAAATTCCTTTGTTGAGAAATTATTGAAACATAATTGCCCCAACTTTATTGATTTTGATGATTTCCAAAAGCCATGAGTACCTTAAAGAAACAATATGTTTATTTATCAAAAACCTTGAGCTTATTCAAATTGAAAGGAAACTATCAATGGTTATATTAAATGAGTTTTGAACCGTTAGAAAAAGGAGTTTCAAGTTCTATGCTTAAAAGAATTCAAAAAGGAATTTTTACACATTATATTTCAATCGATGAATTCTTGGAACATGTCTTGAATCCATGATAAACGTCATATTTAATGTATTCAAGTCAAATTTATATTTTAAATTTAATTGGGACAAGTTTTAAAGTCAATCAGAACATTTTTCTGATTTTTGTATCGGTCCCGAGCCGACTCAAGGGTTTCCGAGTCGACTCCCCAAATTGCCTGAGTTTCTCGAGTCGACCCTTGGTTTTCAAGAGTCGACCCCTGAATTCTTGCGAGCCGACTCCTGTCTGTGCGAGCCGACTCCGCTCAAACAACAGAACCCATGTTTTTTGAGCACTTCTCGAGTCGACTCCCCATTTTCCTCGAGTCGACTCCCGACTTTCAGGAGCCGACACTTTGTTTTCGCGAGTCGACCCTTCAATGTTAAAATGTTTCTATTTTTGGTAATCGACCTCGAGCCGACTCCCTCAGAGCTCGAGTCGACTCCGCGAAATCTGGGCGCGATTTTTAACGATGACACATCAGCCCCAACGGTAAGATTTTTGAATAACGGCTATTTTTCCTGTCTCTAACGGATATATTTTTGCAGATTCTATAAATAGAGGAGTTCTTTTCAAATCAAAACAACCAGAGAAATCAAAAAGAGAGAAAAGAATATCATTTGAAAAGAGGGAAAAACAGAGCATATTGGAAAAATCATTTAGCTCAAAGAAGAGTGATTCAAAAGGAGTGAAATCCAAGTGAAAGTTTCGTCTACTCCTTCTCATCAATCCACAAGAGCCAAAAGAAAATCCAAAGCATTTCAAAGGTCAAATCGGAGGATTTTCAAAAGAGGAAAAAGCTTCATCTCAACTCCAAAGTCTTCAACGGTCAAGAATCTTGCTGAGGCGTGATTCAACACTTCTAGAGGAGTTGAAGAGAAGAAGGAAGAAAGCCCAAGCATCTACCATCTGCAATACAATCAGGCTTTTCTAACCTTTTAATATTTTGTACTTCATTTGTATATTTGCTCAAGGGGAGCACTTTATTGTTCAAACACTTCATTTATTTGTTTGCTGATTCAATCAGTGGATTGAATCAGTGGAGGTTGGTATACCTCGTTGCAAGCCGGAGTGCTTGTGTTGGGTTAGTTGTGAGCCCTAGAAAAACAACGTGTAGGGTTTTGTGCTGGTAAGCCCGAGTTAAAACCAGCTGGGTTCGTTGTGCGCCCGTGAAAACAACAAGTTTGAGTTGTGAGCTTGGAAAACAACTCGGCTGTAATCTAGAGAGATTATAGTGTGGACCCAAGTGAATCTTGGGAGTGGACGTAGGTGCTGGTTGCGCCGAACCACTATAAAATTATCTTGTGTTTGCCGTGCTTATTTTCTCTATCTCTATCTCTCTTTATTAACTGCTTGTTCATTGCTTATTAGTTAATCTCACTTGCACATCTTGCTAACTAATCAATTAAAGTTAAAAAGTCTTAAATTTTTAAGAACCCAATTCACCCCCCCCCTCTTGGGTTGCCATCTGGGCCAACAATTGGTATCAGAGCAAGTGCTCATTTAGAATTTGATCTCACGATCAAGGGCTAAAGATCCATATGGCAACACAAATTGGTTCAAGTTTTGCTGAAGGTCATTCTACGAATAGACCTCCTTTTTAATGGCTCAAACTATTCTTATTGGAAAGCTAGAATGAGGATATTCATTCAAGCTTCTGATTATGAGCTTTGGGGTGTTATAATAAATGGACCTAGTACACCCACACACCTTATTGATGGCACTATTGTTCCTAAACCCGAAAGGGATTGGAATGATAATGATAGGAGAATGGCACAACTAAATGCTAAAGCCATTAATATTTTATATTGTTCCTTAGATTCAAATGAATTCAACCGAATCTCAACTTGTAATTCCGCAAAAGAAATTTGGGATAGGTTGGAAATACTCATGAAGGAACAAACCAAGTAAAGAATCAAAAATAAATATTTTGGTTCATAAATATGAATTATTTACTATGGAACAAACTGAAACCATCACATGCATGTTCACTAGATTTACTGATATTGTGAATGGTCTGAAAAGTCTTGGTAGAATTTATTCTAATGCTGATCTTGTGCGTAAAATTCTTAGGTCACTACCAAGATCGTGGGAAGCAAAAGTCACTGCATCCAAGAAGCAAAGGACCTCAATGCACTACCTTTAGAGGAGCTTCTAGGATCCTTAATGACCCACGAGTTAACAATGAAGCAGCATGTTGAGGAGGAAACAAAAAGAAGAAAACTCTTGCCCTCAAGACTGCAGAAATGGAAGAGAGCAGCAGTGAAAGCAATGATGAAGATGATGAGGAAACTGCTCTCTTGGCCAAAAAATTCAGAAGGTTTATGAGAAAAAGGCCATTTCATAAAAAGAAATTTGGAGCAAGATTTGAAGGAGAAAAGGATAAGAAAAAGGACAAGGAGAAAGAAAAAGAAAAAGAGCCCTTAGTATGTTATGAGTGCAAAAAGCCAGGGCACTTTAAGTATGATTGTCCTTTGCTGAAAAAGGCCTACAAGAAAAAGAAGAAAGCATACATGGCAACATGGTCTGATGAATCTTCCTCGTCGGAAGAAGATGAGCAAAAGGAAGTTGCCAATATTTGCTTCATGGCCAACGACGACGACAACGACAATGAGGTAAGTTCTGAAAACTCAAATGATGATTTTACATTTGATGAAATGTTTGAGGCTTTCAATGAACTTATGATTGATTTTAAATCCTTAAAGAAAAAGTATAAGTTTTTGAAAAATGACAATATTAGTTTAGCTAAAAGTAAAAATGAATTAGCTTTAGAAGTTAAGAACTTAACTAATGAAAAAGAAGAACTTAGGAAAGAAAGAGATAATCTTAATCAAGAAAAAGATTTATTAAAATCTGAAACTAAAAACTCAACTAAAGATTTAAAAGATCAATAGAAACTTTAGCTTTAGATAAAGAACAGCAAGCTAAAGAAAATGACTCTCTTAAGAAAGATGTTAAAAAATATAAAGACATTGTTGAGAAATTCACCTTAAGTTCAACTAAACTTAACATGATCCTAGATAGTCAAAAAGCTGTTTTTGACAAAGCTGGTTTAGGATATAACACATTAAGGAAACAGAAATCTCTAAAGAATATTTTTATAAAAGCCAACCAAAGTAATATAACTTGTTTTAAATGTAATGAAAAAGGTCACAAATCCTTTGAATGCAAAACGTTAAAGAATAACAACAAGTTAAATATTAAAGCTAAGAAAATATGGGTTCCGAAAGGAACAATTTTTATTGCTGCTAACCATGAAGGACCCAAGAAAGCTTGGGTACCTAAGCATAAAGTTTGATTATATTGCAGGAATGTCTTGTAGCCAAAAGATCAAAGAAAAAGTGGTACCTTGATAGTGGCTGCTCAAGACATATGACGGGTGACAAAGATGAATTCATCACCCTGGAGGAAAAGAAAGGTGGAGTTGTGACGTTTGGCGACAACGGTAAAGGTCAAATTATGGGCCTTGGTAAAGTTCGCATAACTCCATCTATAGTTATTGATAATGTACTTTATGTTAATGGTTTGAAGCATAATCTAATTAGTATAAGTCAATTATGTGATAAAAATTTTAATGTTTCATTTAAATCTTCTTATGCACTGTAACTAATTCTATTGATGATAGCATTGTATTTACTGGTTATAGACA
The DNA here is from genome assembly GCA_900491605.1 of Calamus simplicifolius. Lineage (NCBI taxonomy): Eukaryota > Viridiplantae > Streptophyta > Magnoliopsida > Arecales > Arecaceae > Calamus > Calamus simplicifolius. Next base: position 54,782 of record UESW01002039.1, on the reverse strand, counting down.
TGGCAATGTTTACTTAGTTGACTTAGAAAAATTATCTTTGAGTGATCATTGCTTAATTGCTGACAATGCTAACATAAATGAAATTAGTTGGTTGTGGCATCGTAGATTAGGTCATGCAAGCACACACCTTATTTCAAAACTAATTAAAATGGATTTAGTTAAAGGATTACCTAAATTAGATTTTGAAAATAATAAAATATGTGATGCATGTCAATTTGGAAAACAAACTAGAAGTTCTTTTAAATCTAAAAACATTGTTTCAACTTCTAGGGCACTAGAGCTACTTCACATGGATCTTTTCGGACCAACTAGAACCACAAGTCTAGGAGGAAAGAAATATGGTCTAGTGATTGTAGATGATTATTCTAGATATACTTGGGTAATGTTTTTAGCTCACAAAGATGAGACTTTCTCGATTTCCTGAAATTCTTCAAGAAAGTCACAAATGAGAAAAACACTACTATAGTATCTCTAAGAAGTGATCATGGAACAGAATTTGAAAATCACCTATTTGAAAATTTCTGCACTGAAAATGGAATTAATCATAATTTTTCAGCCCCTAGGACTCCACAACAAAATGGTGTAGTTGAAAGAAAAAATAGGACTCTAGAAGACATGGCCCGTACCATGCTATGTGAAAGCAACTTACCAAAGTATTTTTGGGCGGAAGCAATTAACACAGCATGTTACATCTTAAACAGAGCTTTAATAAGACCAATATTAAAGAAAACACCTTATGAATTATGGAATGAAAGAAAACCAAATATAAAATACTTTCATGCATTTGGATGTAAATGTTTCATTCATAATAATGGTAAAAACAACTTAGGAAAATTTGATGCTAAATCTGATGAAGGAATTTTTCTAGGTTATTCAACAACTAGTAAGGCATATAGAATCTTTAACAAGAAAACCTTAGTAGTTGAAGAATCCATTCATGTAGTTTTTGATGAATCTTTAGCAACTGGATCTGAAAAGATTGATGATGAGGAAGATACAAACATAATTGAAAAAGATCTTGAAAAACTTAATATTGAAGTATCTTCTGATCATGAACAAGAGGCTAAAGATGATGATTCACATAAGGACGATGATGTCAATATTGATCATAATGATGTAGATCTTCCAAGAGACTGGAGATATGCTCATAGTCATCCTAAGGAATTGATTATAGGCGATCCATCTCAAGGAATAAGGACTAGATCATACATGAGAAATATTAGTAATCATCTTGCATTTGTATCACAAATTGAACCTAAAACTATAGAAGAAGCTGAAAAAGATAATAATTGGATGTTAGCTATGCAAGAAGAACTAAATCAATTTACAAGAAATAATGTTTGGACCTTAGTTGAAAGACCTAAAAACCATTCAGTAATAGGATCAAAATGGATTTATAGAAATAAACTAGATGAAAATGGCATTGTAATTAGAAACAAAGCTAGATTGGTTGCTAAAGGATATAATCAAGAGAAGGTATTGATTTTGATGAAACCTTTGCACCTGTAGCTAGATTAGAAGCCATTAGGCTATTACTTGCATTTGCATGTCATATGAACATTAACTTATTTCAAATGGATGTAAAAAGCGCATTTTTAAATGGATTTATTAATGAAGAAGTTTATGTAGAACAACCACCAGGTTTTGAAGATCACGAGTTTTCAAATCACGTTTTTAAATTGCACAAAGCTTTATATGGTTTGAAACAAGCACCTAGAGCTTGGTATGATAGGTTAAGTAAATTCTTAATAGAAAATGATTTTACAAGAGGAAATGTTGATAAAACTTTGTTTTTGAAAAGAAAAGGTAAAGATTTACTTGTAGTACAAATATACGTAGATGACATTATTTTTGGTGCTACTAACGATTCTCTTTGTCAAGAATTTGCAAAGTTGATGCAGGGAGAATTCGAGATGAGCATGATGGGAGAACTCAACTTCTTCCTTGGACTCCAGATCAAACAAAGCAAAGAGGGAATCTTTATCAACCAAACCAAATACACAAGAGAACTACTCAAAAAGTTTGGTATGGAAACAATGAAACCCCTCGGAACTCCAATGAGTCCTTCATGCAAGCTGGACAAAGATGAAGAAGGTAAAAAGGTTGACCAAAAGTATTATCGAGGTATAATCGGATCCCTTCTTTATTTAACAGCAAGTAGACCAGATATCATGTTTTCAGTATGTTTATGTGCTAGATTTCAATCTGAACCTAAAGAATCACATTTAATAGCTGTTAAAAGAATTTTAAGATATCTAAATGGAACTAAAAATGTAGGTTTATGGTATTCTAGAGATTCCACATTAAACCTAATTGCATATTCAGATTCTGATTATGCTGGATGTAAATTAGATAGAAAGAGCACAAGTGGTGCATGCCAATTCTTAGGTAGTAACTTAATCACATGGTTTAGCAAAAAGCAAAATTCAGTTGCATTATCAACTACTGAAGCTGAATATGTAGCAGCTGGAAGTTGCTGTGCGCAAATCCTATGGATTAAGCGACAACTTGAAGACTATGGTATCACACTTGATAAAACACCCATAAGATGTGATAACACTAGCGCAATCAACTTAACTAAAAATCCAATTCAACACTCAAGAACAAAACACATAGAAATTAGATATCATTTTATAAGGGAACATGTAGCTAATGATGAAATTTGTTTAGATTATGTAAACACAGAAGAACAATTAGCTGACATATTCACTAAACCTTTAAATGAAGAAAGATTTTGTTATCTTAGAGGAGAATTAGGAATTTGTAATCCTTTTGAATAAATTTTGAAACCTCTAAGGAAATATATCTAGAATTCTTTCAAATTCTCAAAATCTTAAGGAAATTTTATCTAGAACTCATATCAATTTGATCTCTCAAAGTCCATGATTTTTAATCATACTCAAAGATCAAATTTCGGACTTAATTCGGATTCTCTGAATCTCAATCTAATTTTTCTCTGAATTTGTCCGGGAGCCGACTCGAGAGTATCGGAGTCGACTCGAGTTTCTGCTGAAACTCAGGAGTCGACCCCTCCTCTGAGCGAGTCGACTCGAGATCGTGTCCGTGCTCTGTGACTAGTCGCGAGCCGACTCCACACTTTGCGCGAGTCGACTCGACGTGGTCCCAGTCGATTTATTTAGGGCACGAGTCGACCCGACGGACATTTCATTCTTCCAAAATCTTCCAAATCCTCTCCAAAACTTTCCCAAAACCCTCCAAACCTCAATTAACCTCTGATTAACAATCCTTCAAGATCAATGGCACCCAAAACCCGAGGAGCAAGCTCGAGTGGCGCCGGTGTGAAGAGAAAAAGGACCGTCCGACGACCCGTCCGCGAGCCGTCTACGGATTCTTCTTCTACACCTTCGGCTAGTGATCCTCCAGCTCCAGCTCCAGCTCCTACCCCTCAGGTAGATCTTCTAGCCAGTAGGATTGTAACCACAGGAAGGAAAGTGGATTTCGAATTGTTTGAGAATGAAGGATTCATCATTGGTAGACAACTAATCGAGATGGGATTTGAGTATATTTGTTCATTGGATTGTCCAACCTACCCTGCTTTGGTCAAAGAGTTTTACAAGAATTTATCTAGAGGAGATGATGGCTTGGTAAGCAAGGTTAGAGGCATTGGTTTGAACATTACATCCTCATTCTTTCTAGATTATTGAAGTTACCCTTGTCTGGACCTTCTACATTTGCCCCTGAAGATAGGTCTCCAGCTCTCACTCGACTTTTGAACCGAAACTTTGAGGGATTTGAGGAAGTCTTTGCTAGTCAACTGCCATTGGAATTAAGGCTTCTCCACAATATTTGCAGCAGGATTTTATTTCCCAAGACAGGCCGATTTGACTATGTTTCTGAACGAGATATTTTTGTCATGGATGCAGTTGTATCTGGGAAACCCATCAATCTACCTAGGATGATGATTTGGTATATTGCAGACTGTAGCGGGAAAAAGAAATCGAGCTTACCCTATGGCATGGTTTTGACTAAATTATTTCTTAGCCAAGGGATTGTGTTCAGTGATTGTGAGCCAAAGAAGGAGTTAAGACATACAGATTATTATACTTTGGCTACCATTCATCGCATGGGGTTTGTTAAGAAAAATGGAAGTTGGGAGAGAAAGACTGTTACTGAGGATAGAGACTTAGATGCAGAGGCACCCAGACCTTCCTTGAGACATTCATCTCCGGAGCCTCCTCAGTGTTCATCTATTCCAGAGTCTGTTCCTGCTCCTGCTTCAGATCCTACCCCTGCTCCTACTGTTGCTCCTGCTCAGTCTTCCACAGTTTCATCTGGTAGTTTTTCTGATACACAGTTAGATCAACTTCGATCTTTATTCAAGTCTGAGTTAAGTGATCAAGAAAAGAGATTGAAAGAAGAATTTAATGAAAAGTATATGAACTTAAAAGAAGCATTATATTCTCTCAGTGATCGAGTTGCATTGATTGAGTCCACTCTCAGTTCATCTACCGGTTCCTTAAGTGAAAATTTAAAGAATATCTTTGGAGAACTTAAGGACATCTGCGGTGACTCGGAGACATACTCCCAATGCAACGCAGAGCTTCAAGAAAAAATCACTTCTGCTTGTACTTTGTTGATGAAAAACTAAAGACTATGTAAGACTTCAATGTGAAGGGATGAAGCAAATTGTAGATCATTTGAATAGAATTACTAGAAGAAATTTTTAAGTTTTCATGTAATCTCTTTTTGATGTAATCAATTTACTTTCAATGCAATGTACAAGTTTACATTTCCATGTACTTTCATTTTGAAGTAATGAGAATGTTTGATGCTTCACTTTTGTCTATTTCAATTGAAGTATCCTTGAATTTCTTTGAATGTTAATCCTCAATTGATAAGTTAAATGAAAAAGATAAAGAATTTATTGATATTGAACTTCCTAACCTTTTTGTTGATTACAAAAAAGGGGGAGAGTTTATTATTAATCGTATATGCCTTCCTTCAATTCAATTAAATTTAAAGAGGAAGAGCATAAGGGGAAGAGAAATTGAATTTCATAAAGAAATGCTTAAGTTTTGATTTTGAAAAATTTTGAATGATTTATAAAATTAAGGTTCATAGGGGGAGCTACCTCATTGAGGGGGAGCCTTTCCATGAACACAAAGTTGATTTTGGAATCACAAATTTTTTCAATTTTATAATGCATATACTCAATGTTTTTGTCATCATCAAAAAGGGGGAGATTGTTGAGAAATTATTGAAACATAATTGCCCCAACTTTATTGATTTTGATGATTTCCAAAAGCCATGAGTACCTTAAAGAAACAATGTGTTTATTTATCAAAAACCTTGAGCTTATTCAAATTGAAAGGAATGAACTATCAATGGTTATATTAAATGAGTTTTGAATCTATTAGAAAAAGAAGTTTCAAGTTCTATGCTTAAAAGAATTCAAAAAGGAATTTTTACACATTATATTCAATCGATGAATTCTTGAAACATGTCTTGAATCCATGATAAACGTCATATTTAATGTATTCAAGTCAAATTTATATTTTAAATTTAATTGGGACAAGTTTTAAAGTCAATCAGAACATTTTTCTGATTTTTGTATCGGTCCCGAGCCGACTCAAGGGTTTCCGAGTCGACTCCCCAATTTGCCTGAGTTTCTCGAGTCGACCCTTGGTTTTCAAGAGTCGACCCCTGAATTCTTGCGAGCCGACTCCTGTCTGTGCGAGCCGACTCCGCTCAAACAACAGAACCCATGTTTTTTGAGCACTTCTCGAGTCGACTCCCCATTTTCCTCGAGTCGACTCCCGACTTTCAGGAGCCGACACTTTGTTTTCGCGAGTCGACCCTCAATGTTAAAATGTTTCTATTTTTGGTAATCGACCTCGAGCCGACTCCCTCAGCTCGAGTCGACTCCGCGAAATCTGGGCGCGATTTTTAACGATGACACATCAGCCCCAACGGTAAGATTTTTGAATAACGGCTATTTTTCCTTGTCTCTAACGGATATATTTTTGCAGATTCTATAAATAGAGGAGTTCTTTTCAAATCAAAACAACCAGAGAAAATCAAAAAGAGAGAAAAGAATATCATTTGAAAAGAGGGAAAAACAGAGCATATTGGAAAAATCATTTAGCTCAAAGGAGAGTGATTCAAAAGGAGTGAAATCCAAGTGAAAGTTTCGTCTACTCCTTCTCATCAATCCACAAGAGCCAAAAGAAAATCCAAAGCATTTCAAAGGTCAAATCGGAGGATTTTCAAAAAGAGAAAAAGCTTCATCTCAACTCCAAAGTCTTCAACGGTCAAGAATCTTGCTGAGGCGTGATTCAACACTTCTAGAGGAGTTGAAGAGAAGAAGGAAGAAAGCCCAAGCATCTACCATCTGCAATACTATCAGGCTTTTCTAACCTTTTAATATTTTGTACTTCATTTGTATATTTGCTCAAGGGGAGCACTTTATTGTTCAAACACTTTATTCTATTTGTTTGCTGATTCAATCAGTGGATTGAATCAGTGGAGGTTGGTATACCTCGTTGCAAGCCGGAGTGCTTGTGTTGGGTTAGTTGTGAGCCCTAGAAAAACAACGTGTAGGGTTTTGTGCTGGTAAGCCCGAGTTAAAACCAGCTGGGTTCGTTGTGCGCCCGTGAAAACAACAAGTTTGAGTTGTGAGCTTGGAAAACAACTCGGCTGTAATCTAGAGAGATTATAGTGTGGACCCAAGTGAATCTTGGGAGTGGACGTAGGTGCTGGTTGCGCCGAACCACTATAAAATTATCTTGTGTTTGCCGTGCATATTTTCTCTATCTCTATCTCTCTTTATTAACTGCTTGTTATTGCTTATTAGTTAATCTCACTTGCACATCTTGCTAACTAATCAATTAAAGTTAAAAAGTCTTAAATTTTTAAGAACCCAATTCACCCCCCCCTCTTGGGTTGCCATCTGGGCCAACATCCTTGAAAGTCATAATTGTCTCAATGTCATCCAAGTATTTTGCCTAGAGTGTCATTATGCATATGTCCCTAAGATCATAACCTGGGTCCTGCGGGTTATGGGCCCACCACGCTGCTGCTGCGTACTCTGATGATGCATGTCCTGCATAGACTGCGCCATACCGAGAGAGCTTGAAGCATCTCGGACTGGAATCGATGGTGCTCAGTTCCTACTGGGTTGGCAGGGGCCGTACCTCCAGTAGTTCCTTGACCTACCGGCTGATCAACATTACCGGCCGGAGAGTCTTCCTCATATTGTTGGCTCCTAGAACGGCGAGCCATATCTATTCTCTGTTAAATTAGTTGTGATTAATATCATCATAAGCTAAAGTGTCAGATTTCTCTAAGTATAATGTCATCCAAATATGTTCACTACGTGTTATCATGTCAATATGTCTATGTCCCTAGGGTCATAACCTAAGCTCTGATACCACTAAAGCTGTCACGCCCCAGACCCAATATCGGGCTAGGGTGACAACCCGCCGCGTGCCGGGCACGCAAGGCGTCATAAATTTTTTCAACATAAAACACCATTATATATAATCAAGCAAAATACATCACTCAACACTAAAAGTTTTGGGTTACAAACCCTTACACACCACAATAATAAAGTTTGGGCATCAAGCCCTACACATAAGCAATACTGGGGTTACAACAAAATCATGGGTCTTGTTTTATTTAATAGGAGATCCATCACCCCAACAGTCCATCTTCAATCTCGTGGCTCTGACAAAAACATTGTAAGATTTTTATGAGCTTACACTCAATAAGTAAGCCACGTTATACAGTAAATCATAGCATAGCAATCAATGAGCATATAAATGATTTGCATGCTTAAACATTCCACAAATACTCAAACATGCAATGTAAGTAAACCCACTATTTATACTCTCAATGGTAACTGTAAATGTGACCCACGACCCTGCAATATCTCAATAGTGTACCAACAAGCATCCCCCTACTGAAAGGGGCAGATACTAGGGTCATGCCATATCATAATCCACCAGAACACATACTCTATATGTGTGATGCCATCTCGAACCAAGCAGAACACATCCCCTAGATGTGTGATGCCACCTCATAGAACTCAAAACACATCCTCTAGATGCGTGATGCCATAGCGAACCCAAGCAGAACACGTCCTCTAGACGTGTGAATGGCATAAACAAGCAGAACACGTCCTCTAGACGTGTAGGTGGCATAAACAAGCAAACACATCCTCTAGATGTGTGTGTAGCATAAACAAGCAGAACACGTCCTTTAGACATGTGTGTGGTATGACATGATAAAGGAGAACCACAGCGACACATAACAGTACCTCACATCATGCACAACATATCAATAACATCTCTATTTGCATAAATAGTGGATTATACTTACTCAACAATTGCATGTAATATATCACATCAATGTAATAATAACTGCACCTCTCATGCATAGCATCCACATATGAAATCATAGCACATAAACAACCATGTGTTCATAATATTCATCTGCTTACAATTTAGCCAATCATAATTCTTCATGTCATAATATAATTCACAATTTAAACATTCATATAATGAATAATTTATTAAATACTGATAACTGGCTTACTTACCTCAGTACGCAATCCAACAGGTATATATCAGCTAGTTAGATGTCTGAGCACCTACAGGATCATTTACACAATTAATTTATTAGAATACGAATATTAAAATGACCTTAGAATTTCTACCCAGACTAGTTCACGGGTCCTACTTTGGGCTCGAATATCTCCCACTATACATGCCCAATTGGGAAGTAAAAATACCCCAAAAAACTAGAATTCACCGAGATTCTAGCCATATAATTATTTTGCTAATCCCGGCCTGTTACGGGGCCCAAAAACTAACCCCAAAATAGGTCGCAGTACGGCCCAAAAGGCCTGAACCGGCCGGCCCAGCCGGCCCGGTTCAAATCAAAGCCACCCGATCCCCTGTTTCACAGAACAGGGGACGGGAACTTAGCCGGCGGCCAGGGCCGCCGCCGGCCAAATTGAGGGCGGCCCGGCCGCCGCCGCGGCCGGCCACCAAACTCCCCCTCTCTCCCTCAATTTCTCCCTTTTCCTCTTACACATCCGCGCGGCACGATACTGTGCCGGCGGCACGGCCGGCCACCTTGGCTGGCCGGACCTCCACCGGACGCACGCCCGGCGCTGGTGGAGGCGACAGGCCAAAGCTCGGGCCCGGTGAGGCGGCGAGCACGCCGCCGGGCCCGAACCAACCAGCAACCGGCTTCCGCCACCGCGCGAGAGAAGGGCCAATTGGCCCTCTCTCTCTTCTCTCTCTCCACCACCCCGCCGGACGCCTCCCCCGGCGCCGGCGGGGTTGCCGGCCAAAGCTCAGGCCCGGCGAGGCGGCGAGCACGTCGCCGGGCCTGAACCAAGGGATCGGCCGACAACACAAATTTCTCTCTGCCTCCCGTGCTCTCTCTGTCTCCCTGTCTCTTTCTCTCTCTCACGCTCTCTCTCTCTCTGGCATTAAAAGGATGGGCAAGGGATTACCTGGAAGAGGTGTGCGCCAGGGTGAAGGAGGGAGTCATCCTCCAACTCCTTTTATTCTCCCACGCGATGCCTCGGATCAATAGAAAATGGGAACCCATCCGACACGCGAAGACCCAAGAAACTAGACGTCGCATGAGGACCTAAACTTCATAAGGAAGTCAAGATGCCAGATATCCCTAAATGAATACTAGGAGTTACATTCCCCCATAATAATTTACCGGGGGTTACAGAGATTGTATAGTTGAAAGGGAGCACACCTATAAAATATTATCATTACAATTGGTCACGAAGATGGTCATCACGACTACTTGGTATCATGGCATCATAAAGTAAAGAAGGAACTTCTTTCACTTTAAGTACTTTCTGTAGCTAAGAAATCACCGGAGTCTCGTTTTAAAATAAATGAGGAAGTGGCTTTCAACTTTCTAATTGTATAAAAAATATTATTTTATAAAAAATATTCTTTCAAACAGTTCGTAATTTAACCACTGGGATGGTGATATCTAACGTATGGACACTGCAGTTCTACTTAAAAATTTTAGAAAGCTATTTTATTTAATTGAAAGATCATAGGTTTCAATCATAAGAATAGCCACATTAATATTATAGCACATAATAATAATAATAATAATATGTTAAAATATAATAATATTAATACAATGTAATTATATATTATAGTATAATAAATTCTATATGAATATATTATTATAGCTATAACATAATTATGCAGCGTAAAATAAGATAATATTATATAGTCCTATAATACAGTATGCTAACGTAATATTATTGTATTATACTATATTTTAATTTTGTAGTATTACTATAATGGTGTATCTTAATATTGTAATATTAAATAATTATCGTCATTATATTATAATAATAATATTTCTTATACCATATTATAATATTATAGCAATACATATTTTAATGCTATTGTAATATTATAATTTAAAATATAGTTTATAATATGATAAATTAAGAGTAATTCAATATAATAATTTTTGAAAATGTAAACGATTAGATGGTTAATAGCATTATGCAATGTTCTATATTATTTTTTATTTTTAAAATACTTTTTAAATTTAATTATTAAATATATATTAAAGCCTTATAGTACTTTATATTCTGCTCTTGTACAATTAAGAGCTCCATCGTTAACGTCTGTATCAAATAGGGCATTAAATAAGCAAACAAGACTCATAAAGAGTCCCATTGGATAATATTTTCATTCACCCAATCTCGTTTGTGCGCTCTTCTAATTTTCTAAGCATTCTTGCCGTTCTTATTTGGTTGGCTGATTTATAAGCGATCATGGGTAAGAAAAGCCTCGATAACAAGCCCACAAATTGCGAGGGGCATTCTAGAGATGCTGTCGTCATTTATCATGCCACAAAAAAAGAGTGTTTTGGGTTTTATGGATTCTATTTTGACTTCTCTCATATTGACTCATGATGTTAAGACTTAAGAGAGCAGGATGGATGACAACACTTATAAAAAGACAACGTTTAATCAATCACTCGTTGTGTTAAAGAGCAGTTTAGAAGCTATCTAAACTGGGTTTCTCTTCTTTATGTGGTATGAAGTTATCTCAGTGAGGTACCTTTGTTCTAGACGCGTGTCCCTTTTTATACTGGCTAATGACCTATCAGTCTGTGCATATTATGCTTAAATTAACTTGATTCTGTTCATAGAAAATTTATATGCGATCAACTTGAGAAATTTTTTCACCAGGTCACACTCCGTCGGAGGGCTGCTAACAAGATTCGGAGGTTGGTCGATGATGAGGGACATTTCCTGGATGATATTCAATCTATTCGGTCCCAGCTTCTCCATTTCTTCCGCTCTAGGTGGACTGAGACCACTGCTGTGGGTGCTCCGGTTATTCAGGTTGATAATTCCAGGAAAGTTTCCTCTGAGGAGAATGCTATGCTGGTCAAGCCTATTTCTGTGGAGGAGATTCGTCGAGCTCTCTGGGATCTTGGTCCGGATAAGGCTCCGGGGCCTGATGGTTTCCCTCCATTTTTTCCCGTCACTATTGGGATATAGTGGGGCAGGAGGTTGTTATGGCGGTCCAGTTTGTTTTCCAATCTAAACTCATTCCTAAGGATTGGAACAGGACTCTTATCACTTTAGTGCCTAAGTGCACTAATGCTTCTATTCCTCAGCACTTCAGGCCAATCAGCTTATGCACTACTTTATATAAGGTCTGTGCTCGCCTTCTTGCTAGCCGTCTCTGCAAGGTGATTCCCCGTATTATTTCTGTTGAACAGGGGGCTTTCATCAGAGGGCGTTCTATTTCAGATAATATCCTTATTACTCAGGAGTTTATGCATGATCTGCAGAGAGCCCCAGCTAGACGGTGTCTTATGGCTGTCAAACTTGACATGAAGAGAGCTTACGATAGACTGAGTTGGGCTTTTCTTCAAAGCTCTCTTCAGGAGTTTGGTTTTGACGGGGTGTTTATTGAGTGGATTATGGCTTGTATTCAGAGGCCTTCCTTTGCTTTGGTTATTAACGGGGGTTTGACTGAGTTTTTCCAGCCTTCGGTAGGGTTACGTCAGGGCTGTCCTCTATCCCCCTTGTTATTCATTCTGGCCGCGGACGATCTTTCCCGAGCTTTTTATCAGGCTCAATGTGATCGGGCGATTGTCCCTTTTATGGATGGGGTTGGCGGTCCTTCTGTCTCTCATCTCATGTTTGCTGACGACTGCATTATCCTGGGTCAGGCCTTTATTGAAAATGCGGTTTCTGTTGATTCTATTCTGCAGCGGTATTGCCAGGCCTCGGGTCAGAAGGTCAATTATCTTAAATCTTCCATCTGCTTTAGCCCGAAGACTTCCAGGTCTATTAAAGCAGCCATTATCTCTTTGCTGGGTATCTCTACTCATACTGACCGGTTTATGTATCTGGGGATTCCCATGACCGGTAGACGTCCTCGTTGCTCTGACTTTGCTGATTTAGAGAGGAGGGTTCGTCAGCGTATTGAGGGATGGCAGGTTACCGGCCTATCTATGATGGCCAGAGTCACCATTATTCGATCGGTTCTTTCCTCTCTGCCTCTCTATTTGCTTTCGAATGCGGCCATCCCTATTACTTGCCTTCGGAGGATTGAGAGAATTTCAGAGACTTCCTTTGGGCCTCCATGCAAGATGGGCACGACACTCATCTATTATCCTGGGATATGATATGTATGCCTATTCAGGAAGGTGGTCTCGGGATCCAATCTCTGAGGTTCAGACGGCAAGCCCTCTTGGCCAGACATGCTTCTCGTTTCCTTCTGGAGCCGCAATGTATGTGGAGTTCTCTTATGCGGCGAGGTATGGTGAATGGAAGCCTGGGGAGTGTATTGGGCCGCCCAGGGGGTGCTCCTTCTTTTGGAAGGAGGTTTGTCATTATGGTGAGTCTATTCTTAAGAAAACTACATGGATGATTGGAGATGGTCATTCTGTTGATGTGATTCAGGACTCCTGGATATCTGAGCTCCCTCTTTCTCAGTGGCCTTCTTTTATCAACATTGATGTCCCCCCCAAGATGAAGGTTAGGGATTTGATTTCTTTAGATCCCCCTTCTTGGGATACCGATAGAGTGATCAGGTTCTTTGGTGATGAGCTCTCTCGGCGGATTTTATCTATTCCTCTCACCTCCGGACCTTCGACGGATGCTAGAGTTTGGCAGAGATCCTGTCTTTCCAAAGCCCCTCTTACGGATCTTATGAAGGTTTCAGGCCCCAGCCCCTGGTCACGAAGGATGCTGCTTGGATCTGGTCGCTTCCTACTCTCTCCCGGGTCCAGGTATTCATCTGGAAGCTTCTTTGGGACTGTCTTCCGATGAGTGTCATGCTTTCCCATAGGGGTATGCCTATCCAGCCAACTTGCTCTCTGTGTGGTTTGGAGGATGAGACTGCGGATCATGCGATCTTCATATGTCCACGAGCCAGGTTGATTTGGCAGATGATGGGTTACTCCTATAATGTGGGTGGCTCGGGATCCCTATGTTCCCTCTTCTTTCTTGATCTCCGGAGGGCTTCCCAGCATAAACAAGGTCTCTGGGCGATCACGGCTTATCAGATTTGGATATCGAGGAACCGCCTCATCTTCTCTGATGATGTTACCACTCCACATCGGCTTGTTAGAAGGATCAGATTTTGTCTGCGGATTATGCCCAAGCTTTTCATGTTGTTGGTCTTGAATCCTCTGGCCTCTGGGGTTCCCCTGCTGCTTCGGCAGCGAACCGGCATACGGTTTTCATTTCCTGGGAGCCCCCTCCACCAGGGTTTATCAAAATCAACTTCGATGGGAGTGTCCGTGGCAGAGCTGCTGGGTCTGTGTTTATTATTCGTGGTCCTCAGGGTGATATGCTGGCTGCGGGTGGGTTTGGTACCCTTGATTCCTCTGTCCCTATGATTGAACTTTATGCAGCTTGGGCAAGTATTTCTTATGCCTCTCAGCACTTCCATACTCATCGTCTCGTTATCGAGGGTGATTCGATGACGGTTATCCGATGGCTGAGAAAGGAGAATATTTTCAACGGCCCCAGTATTCCTATTCTCAGGGACACATGGTCTATTTTACAGAGAGTTGGTTCTGTCCGGATTCGTCATATCTACCGTGAAGCCAACTCGGCGGCCGATTGGATAGCAGCATTTGTGGCTCAGCATGCTGCTGGTTGGATTTGGCGGCTGGGTGATCCCTGCCCCTCTGTATTACAGCAAATTTTGTATTCTGACATATCAGGGATAATTCGTACTAGATTAGTATGATTATCCGCTTGTACCAAAAAAAAAAAAAAACTAGAGAAATAATCATTTCTTGGTAATGTTGTACATGATGTTTTGGTATTATTATATCTAAAATTGAAGCAGAAATTCAAATCAAGCAACCTTAAAAGAATAAAATTTGATGGCGAATGATAAGTATATTTTAATATTAAAATTAATAAATTACTCATAAGATTTTTTTTTCTTCTTATTATTATTTTTTTGTACAGACGAATGACCACATCATTCTAGGCTGAGTCGAGCCTGATATATATCAGAATACAAAATTTAAAAAAGAACAAGAGGGCAATGATCTTCTTGCATCCAGATCCAAAAGTCAGAATGATAAGCCATCCTAGCAGCGATCAAATTAGCGGCTGAGTTAGTTTTTCCGATATCTACCGAATCTGGACGGTATGAACTTCTTGGAGCATATAACGAATGTCATAAATTAAGGAGTTAGATGGCAAACTATCAGCTAACTCCTGCTGAAGTCAACGAATAACAGTAAAAGAGTCCCTTCAATGACAAGACAACGAGCGTCCAAACTACGAATGACACAAAAATATCAGTCCACACAGTAGACAGTTCAGCAAAAGAAACAAATGAGTCTAAAAGACTGAAACCACCATATGCCAATAAAGCATCATTTGTCTTTTGAATCATAAAGGTTGAACCCATATATCTACTACAGACACTCATCAAAATTAATTTTGATAAATTCTAAAAATGAAAGCTTCTAAAAATTAAAATTATATGATAATGCGCTGCCAGGCAGCATGAAAGCTTCATAGGCCGTAAAACTGTTTTGATATATTTGAAAACTTTGACGAGGAAATCCTGTGATCAACTCGTTGAATTTTATAAAGATACGTTCTGGGGCGGCAAAAAAAAATATTTTTAACTTTTGAAAAAGGTAAAATTTCAAGTAGGTCCCTAAGTTCCACCTAAAGGCGGCCTCCTTGCCCAAACCACTCCCTTCTTCTTCCGGCACCAAACTAGGGCACGCCCATGGTTCGGATCCGGTGTTGATGTCTTCATTATTGGTTGGTTGAGATGTCTCTGGTTTTGGAGGATCTGTATTGCTTTCTCTCTTCGGATGCGTCGGCGCCGCAGGGTGGGCTCGGAGACGCCACCTCTCTGTTTGTCTTCAACCAGTGGCTCCGAACAAGTGTCGGGTTTGCCGATATTGTTCGTCTTTCTGATTTGCTCTTTGAAGAACTGCAGGAACAATTCGAACGACTGCTCCCTGCGGCTGGGGAGGAAAAAAATGGCTTCGAATTCTCTCGGCAAGGATTTGTACTGCTCTTGAGATGTTGCATGATGATGTTGCGGGTTCTCGAGTTTGACCTAAGTCTAGTTTTGGAGAGGTGCGATATTCTCGTTGCGGTGCTTGCAAGGTTGTCTATGCCGAATTTAGCATTTCATCGCCATGAATGCGCGCGCCCAATTGATGTGACAAATTTGGAGGCTAGGGCACTGCGACATTCCTTTTTTCCTGCAATACTCGAGGTAATTTCCGGAATACTAGTTTTCTAAGGGGAATTGCATGACTGATCCTTGTTTTGATCAGTGTAACCGAGACCCGGCTTGCCTTTCTTTTCTCTTGGTGTATTTGTTTAGTATAGGAGTGTTAATATATTTGATCCGCATGGGATATTCAAATGAGAAAGAACAATTGTTATTTATACAGATGATGCTTTTCCTGCCGGGAATTCAGTTTCACATGGGTATGATGCATGGTTGTGTCAATTCAGCACTGTTGCTTGGGATGTTTACATTGTATGTTAGAATCAGATGCACGCATTTGTGCCTATGTGTCCATGCTGCCCAGATTCATGCATGTAAATGTCTCATGTTGTCTTGATATATATATATATGTATCACTTTTGAAATACTTGTGATGTGCATTGCTTTCAGGTGTTCGTTGATGAATTTATGGTGCACCACCAACTTAGAAAGCATTTTACAATCACAGATTATGTTTCTGCTACAAGAGATAAGCTGTTTGCATCTCATGGCATTAATGGGGATATTTCTCTCATTCTAGAACTTGTTTCTAGTCATTTTCTTCTGACATATGCTGAAGAGTGGAAATTTAAGAGATTCATTCATTCACTGTCCTGGACAAATGATGTCGATGATGTCGTTTCAGAAATAGGCCTGAATGCAGCCTTGGCATTACTTGGTAGCTGCACCATGTCTTCTGTGCCACTTATGCTCCAAGCCCATTTGATATTGTTGGCTTCTAGATGCATTGGTATTCAAAGGCCAGCAGATAGCAAATCAGATGATGAAGTGATGAGTCGTTACATCTTAGCATTTGAACTGTCCGTAAAGCTTTATGTAGATTACATGTCTAACTTAGATTTGATTGATAGTTCTGTTGGATGTGTGGGCCAATCAGTTTGTTGTGCTAAGAAGTCTTTAGGTTCTTCCATCCGATCAGTCACTTACAATAAGCTTAATTATGAAATTGACAACTTGGTTGATTTCTGCCACTCACACTCTCAGGGTATGCTCTCCGGAACTAAAGCAGACATTGTAAGTAATTCTGTTGCTTATATCAGAAGGAACAAACATGTTGTAGATGAAATTTGCAGGGAAGAGGCTTGTTTAGTTCTAAACTATATAATAGTGGGCATTCTTCCTGCAGAAATTGAGACAAACACGTCACATAACAGAGGGGACAAAATTCAGCAAGAGATGTACTGTCTTGCTGCTGTACTAAAATTAATGAGTTCTGCACTTTTACAAATTGTATGGAATTTAAGGCAAAATGGGTGCCTGAGTGGCACGAAAACCCTAAAAGATTATACTGTTTGCAAGGAATATGATTTTGTATCAAGCATCATCAGTTGTTTTGGGAAATACAGTGCAAGTCAACTTGTTCAAAAGATATTGCTTGATGTGATGGGAACGTATCCTGAACAGCATAAGGAATCAATGCTGATGTTGGCACATTTTGCGAGCTTGTCATTGTACAGTTTTGAGAGAAGGCTTGGATTTTTATGGAAGAGCTGCATTTTTATGATGATGACAACAATGAATCTTCTCCTTCTTGAAAAGGGTAGTTTGGATGCATTCAGGCCATTGCTGGGCAACGTGAAGGATGCTGCATTACCTCGTAGCCCTGTAGAAGAATCTCCCAAAGTAAAACTCTTCTTTATTGAGAAATTGTTTTTGTTATGTATTATATGTCTCTTCATTTTTGTGGTTCTAGTCTCTATTGCAAACCAAGAAGGTTTCTTTGCAGGGCATGGTTCTTAGAAGGTTCAGTACAATAATTGCATCAAGCATACAAAACATTCAATCACTCTATTTGAGGGATCATACCAGATGTCACACATATGAAAATCAGAGGTATTTCATCCAGTCTTTTCCAATTTTACCTACCATTGGTTCATACACGTGCTATTGATATTATGTCTAAAACGATTTTGAGCTGTCTTCTTTTTTATTTGATGAATATTTGTAATTTGTGGTATGAATTATATGTGTTTGTACATGTATATGTATGTCTATTTGTGCATGCATATGCGCTCGCTCACTCACACACATACACACACACACACTAGATGTCAGTGATTGATACATGGTTTTGGATTTTCTGTCATCACAATATTGGTAGATGCGGCTATATACAAGCTTTTATTTGGATATTTATTGACATATAAATGGAAGCAAGAAATACATATTCCGTTGAAGCCAAGACAGCAAAAAACAGATGCTGTTGTAATGAGAAGTAAAGAAGTCAGCTGAACATCAAATTTTGTTATTAAGGTTTCTGGTTATGTAGCTTCCCTAGAAAACCCTTCAAAGTTGCCCCAGTAGATTGATCCATGCGCTGATGCATGTCTCTTCAATGCCTTTCTATGCCACTCAAATTTAAAATATCATGCCTCCAAATGAGTCACTGTCATTCTCTGGCATGCATAAGATATGCATGATGGTAAACTTTGACCTGAACCAACAAACTATGTCTAATCCTTTATGGCACTTGGTCATAAGGATCTATGTATGAGCCATTAAATTTTGACAAACTTTGATTTCCGGTCTCAATCTGACATGAACTGTCTAGATTGGTGCCAAAGTTACTCTCTCCTCAAAGTGTGATCAGGCATAGATAATTAAAAGAAAAAAAAAATAGCGCTTCCATTGGGGTCCACCATATAGAATTAATAAAATTGGAAAAGAAATAAGAGCTGAGCGTAAACTAGAAGAAAGATAGTATACTGCGTTGTGGATTTAGAGAGCAAGGAAGATGCATGGGCATTCCTTTTACATAGATACAGTTGACCAGTTTCTCTTTAAACTCCATTATTTCAATATTTTTTTTAATACGAAGGAAATAATTAACTCACCATGATGTTTTCTGGTGATGTGACCAGCATTAAATCAATGGATGACATTGATGTGAAATTTTTTTGTATGTTTTCAATATCCACCTTTTGTTTTAATGCAATTTGACAGGATTGAAAAATCATGCTTAGTTCCTATCACCTTTGACAAATGTTTCATTTTCTTTTCGTGATAATCTCTAGATGGATGACCAATTTCACCATGTTAGAACATTCAAATTTATGATACTATTTCTTCTTGTCTTGAAGCATTTGTTTTCTGTTCCTATAGTTTAGCTATTTGAATAGGCAATTCTAATATAACTTTGTTCAAAGGAAAGGAGGGGGCCTCCCTGTTTTCTGATGAAATTATAGGTGGAAGCAGGACTTCTCCATCGAACATATAAATCTTGAAATAGAATGCATAGCAAGATAGGGAAAATAGGGGAAAATGAAACCCATAAGAAAACGGTGAATTATGAGATACATATGTTGATCCATCATTTAAGTTTTTTTTAGAATGCCGAAACCAAGATTGAAACATTTTGATCCATGCCAGAAATGACCTCAAATAAGTGTTGGTTTTGTTATGCCGATTCAAACTAATGCATGGGACCAAATTTACAATACATATATGCATACATATGAGGATATGCCTATATACCCAAACTTATCAAATTTAGACCTTTTTATAAAAAGCAACTAAAAAAAAATCTTTTGTTATTTTGGCATGATTTTATATGTTGTGCAAGATTCTTACCATATAGCATATTATATTTCAGAACGTTATGTATTTATTTTTTTCATATCTTGTGCTTTTTTTTTTCTCTAGTATATTCTTATTCTAATATGCCCAAAGGTTCCAAACTATATGCTATGCTCTGCAATGACTTATAGAATACTTTTTTTTTTCTTTTTTACAATTTCGTCCTTTTTTTTAAGGTCTGAAGTTTCTGAAGAACTACTGCTGAAATAGTGAAAACTGTTGAAAACAAAATTCAATTCTTTCCTGATAAAATTGAGATTTTGAACCTTTCATTAGATCAATTAATTCTGGTGGTAATCTAGTTGAGGACTACGACTTGCTGGTCCTAGATGCAGTTCTCTGTGTGATTTGTATGACCGCTAATTAATAATTCCTGTTGAGGAGAAAGTTATTATTGGAGCAGTTGAATGTGGTTTGATTTTGTCTAGCTTTAATAGATCCATTTGTTAAGTTGCAGAATAGGACTTTGTCCAAGGAGTTTCATCAACTTGAGAAATGGGTAATCATGACGGTGTAAGAAACAACTTTCTCCCTTTTTTTTTTAACTATTAGCACGAGTATACCAACATTATTTATTACAAAGCCATATGGTCTATGCATGAGTGTTTAAAAATGTGTTCTTCTATCCTTCTCTATCTCAACCCTGGCTATAAGTTTGCATTTCTCTTCCTAAGATGTGTTAAGAACCAATTCGTTTTACTTTTGCAGGATTGATGCGAGGGAAGACAACTTAGGTGAAACACAAAATCGTCAGTTAGCTATCTCAAGTATAACTCCCACTAGGGACACAAGGAAGCATTCTTCCTCAGTAGATGAAGCAGGTACCTGCAATGGCGAGGCTTTTATTGATTGCTTACGAGGCTATAATGAAAGTCGCTCAAAGTGGGATGATTTGGTTGATTTCGTTGAATGCAAACGTGGAAAAAATTATACGAGTTGGATGAAAAAGAGAAAAAAATTCAGGCAGTGGCAGCATGAAAGGAGGCACAGGAAGAAGAGGTCTTGAAAGAAGTGGAAGTTAGTGTTTTAAAAGCATGTCGCAATATAATCATGGTGGACCTGCTTGATTGAAGTGCTGTAACGAAACTAATTGTAACTTACAACCATTGGGGCTTTAAATTTTGGCAGCATTTATTGAATAGAGCAGAGTGAACAAAACATATTCATGTAGCTGATCCTATGTAATTGAGAAAAGGCTTAGATCCGTTGAGTTGAGTATTTCCTAATAGCCTTAAGGTGATAACTTTTAGTTGACGTACATAGAGATTATGACAGTGACATAATATTTCAATGTATAATGACTTTTGTTTTATTTTGATTTTTGTTATATTGTGATGAACGGGCATGTATGGAATGACTTGGACTGATATTTATTGAAGGTTATTCTTGGTAAATGATATATCAATTTCTTCTGAAATGATAGATTAGCGAGTATGGTATGTCGTTTTAACCTTCAATGTGGGTGGTGCTATTCATCTTCTGCTTTCTTTCTTTTTGCTTTCTCTGGGGACCGATGCATGTTGGCTCCTTGGCCACCATCATGATAATTTTGACAAACGAGTCTCACGGCTCCTTCAAGCTGGGAAATTACATCCACAGGTTAGAAATGGGCTCTACATTCGGTGCAACCAAGAGAAAGAAACTCGGTTGGTAAATTCTTTCCCAGCTGGTCAAGAGGATGGTTGGCAGGAGAAGTTTGTTTAGAATGTTTGGTAAGGTGTTTCACTTCGGGTCACTAATGATCTGAATAAAAATGATAGAAATCTTATGTGCAAATGATTTTAATTCATCATCTTTATCTGAAAATATTTTTTGATTTATAATAACTTATTTTGATAATTTAAGATTATTATGTTAATTATCATATTTGATAATTGGATATCATAATTTGAATATTAATATTTGATTTTCAGTAATCTAATATTATCAGAAATCATATTAATCCGATTCCATATGAAAGGTGAGTGTATGAAATTATCAAAACCTAGTAATTTTAAATACACTCTTGACTTTCATATAAATATTTAATAATACTTAATTTAATTATATATTTAATTTACATTAAAAATATTTAAATATTTAATATGAACCTATAATATATATTTTATATTAATACTAAATTTAGTATCAATATAATATTTAATATTTAAACGCTATTATAAATTTTATAATAATATGCGGGTATTAAATTTTAAATTATTAATTTTTATGACTTTCTTGCATATTAAATTATTATACAATATACTATCGAATATTTATATATTAATATATTGTATAATAAGTTATTTAATGACATTATAATATATATTAAATATTTATAATGTTTAAATATTGATTATCGTATTTGTTATTATGAATCAAACATGAAAATTTTTCATTCTTAAGAATTTGATTATCGAGTATGAGATTACCAGAAGTGCAAGATTTTTAATAATATTATATTATTATTAACCAAACTTCACCTTATAATCATCATTCAGTTTAGCAATTTCATGCCTACTCTTATGCTATGTTTGGATGGAGGAAAAAGTAGGTAGAAAAGAAAATGGAGGAAGAGAAATGGAGAGAAGAGAAAATTTTCTCTCCTATTGTTTGAATGAGTGGAAGAAAAATAAACAGAAAAAAAAGTTGATAATTTATAATAACAATAATGCCCTTATTATAAATGATTAAAAATTTAACAGTTTTTTCTTTGGAAGGGTCAATATCAAAATGAAAAAAAAAAAAAAATGAAAGAGCACCCTTGAGTTTTCTTTTCGAAATCTCTTCAATTTCGGAGAGAAAACTTTTAGGTAGGGCCCACTGCTTTTTTTTTTTTTTTTCTATATTTCTTTTCTCTCCAAACAAGGTAAATTTCATTTTCTCTCATGTTTTCTCCTCTTGTTTTCTTTCCTTTCTACTTTTCTCTCCATCCAAACACAAGCTTAAGGTTGGATATTTAAGTTCATCCTCGTATGGTAGTTTTGGATTGGCATTTAAGGACCACTTAATTTTCATCCATAAAAAATATGTAATATTATTTTCATATTAATATAATATATATAATAATATGATAAAATATAATCATATTATATTATAATCATATAATCATATTATTATAATATAATGATATAATATAACATGATAATTTAATATAAACATTATCATAATAAAAATATAAACTAATGATAAATTATCATGATAGTTGCGAAGGATAGTCTTGGTACTATATGACAGTGAGCTTGATTCTCAAACAATTTAATCTTGAATATATTGAAATCTTTAATTACTAGGATAATATATCAAATATGGTGATTTTAGATTATTAGGGAATAAGATAACTTTGAAATAAGAACTATCAATTATCTAAAATCATCATTATGATCATATTTGGATTATTAAATGCTCTCTATATGTTATCTACTAGCATCTTGGCAAACCAAAATAGTCAGCACATACTTCATTTTTTAAAAATTAAATTGATGAGGTCATTTGGCTTCCTACAATAGCATTTGGTGGGATTAGAGGCTATCAGAGAGTGATCAATCATTGAGTTAACATCTTTGGTGAGATTAAAGATCACCAAATTTACATTGTCACGAAGAAAGTGGAAAGATTTCTTCCTTCGGAGTGGTCAATCTATCTACTTTGATAGAACTTCATTTGAAGAAGACTTGCCTATAGTTGCTGCATCATTTGAAGATTATGAACATCAAAACAATCTAATGCAAGAGTTTAGCTCTAATCATGACTCATCCAACATCTATAAAAGCAGTGCAAGACCTCACATATAAACGGATTCTCACCCTTGAAATAGATCTTGAGTAGCTCATCCTAAAACATTCTTCTTGTCTATTTCAGTTGACTTAAGACTCAAAAGGATTTTTTTCGAAGAAAAATTTCAGCCTTCATTTTTCTTTTGTAGGAAAATGGACAATTCAATTGAGAGGTGCTACTTGACCACAAATCTACAGTTGGCCTCTCCTCAAGATGTATGGTCAAAAGGCTCATTTGTAGAGTACTAAGTCAAGGTACCATCATATGAACTGGTCTAGCTCAAGGGGTTGGAATGGGTGTTTATCAAATCAAAGATTTGGAGAGAGAGAGAAGTCGACCTAGCCACATAGGTAGAAAAACATACCTAAGAGCAAGGGAGATTAACCAAAAGTATGGGTTTGGGCTTTTGTGCAAAGAGAATGGAAAAGAATAGAGGACTTGTAATTGACTAGAGATTCAAGGATAATGGAGAAAATGAAGCCTCCTCCCTCACTTATACAACCATCAAGAGAATTGCATGAAAGATAAGGCAATGCTTTGTATTCAAAGCACCTTAAATACTCTTCCTATTGACCCAAAAGGTTACACGGACTATCTTGAGACAATTCAACCCCATTGTAGCTGGACTTAGTAATAATCAACTGCATTTTGACTTTGAAAGATCTGAGAATTGATTTGAGTTTAATCTAAAAGATTTGAACTAAAAGGCCGACAAAAGGTAGAAACTTTGCATAGGAAAAGAAGCCCACCAACGTTGCTTGCCATTTCGAGAAATCATATATTTAGCCATTTGTTATTAAACGGATCAAAGCAAAAGGACTCTGCTTATAACTACATAAAATTTCTCTTAAACGGGTATGAGAGGAATCAAATCCAAGTAAATTTTTTGAACGCTAACAACTTTTAAATAGTAATGCTAGTGCTGGAGCCTATCATGGACTCTACGTCTCTACATTGGTAAGACCATGCACGTAAACTCAAATTCAACGAGCCAGACTTGGCTTTATCTTCAGACGCCTCCACGGACTTGGCTCTACGTCTCTACATTGGTTAATTTCAGGTGCTGATGTCACAAATGAAAATATCTCAATTGAATATCAAAATAAATATACAATGACATGGAACAAAAAATCCTATTTCAAATACAAATGGTACTTATTAAACAGTAACATCTTTGTGCTCCCCCCCCCCCCCCCCTCCCAACCAATAAATAAATATCTATATTATCCAATCTCAAAGATGCCCCAAGCCCTCCAAAACCATTCATTCATATAGAGCTTCATCAATCTACAAAATTATAGTAACACTCGGTTTTGCTCCCACAAAACATATCTACCATAGCTCTTATCACAATCACTAACACTCTAATGCCTTATCTTGTCACACTGCCACAAATGCGTTAACCATATGAATCACTATGAAAGGAAAAGTGGACAAAAAGAAAAAGAAAAAAAAAATCACCTTTAATAATCCCCAGGCCAAATCATGGCATTGCAATGGAATCCTATATTCATAATCAAGAAAACTTAACTAAACAAATAAAAACATTCAAGAACTAAGTTTGGCACATGATATGTAGTATCACGAGGCATACAACTCAAGAAAGATAAAAGGAAAATCCAGAATACTTCAATCACATGCCCTAATAAGAAACTGGATCATTAACGATAATAATGATCAACAAGTAAAAAAAGGATTAGCAAAGTGCAAAACAAATTTTACTTCATTGGAAGTTATGAACCATATAAAAAGAACATCAGTAGTGCCACCTTCTCAAGTTGATGATTATGATGAAAGAAAAAGAAATACTAACCAATGAATTATTAACGTAATAATTAAGGTATACTAGTTATTGACACATCAATCACCAATAACAAAACTTCACTAGATATTGTCATGTGTGACATGAAAATCATCAGTACAGATTGCCTGCCACATTCTTTCCAGGAGGCACCAAATGTCTAAGAACTCCGTAAGCAGATGTCTGCTTTAGCTTTAAAGACACTTATTGTTCCCTTATTTCTTAAAAAAATTAAGGAATATGAGTCCAAAATGTTACGACAAATCACCCATGAGAAAGGACTTAAGAGCCCAACAATGTGCTAGAACCTATGGCTCTCTTGTACCATAAGTATAGATGATACTGGTGAAATAAAACAATTTAGAAAGTATGCTGGATAAAAGAATCTTATCAGACATCAAGATCTCTCTGTCGTCAAGATCAGTAGAGCACTATTCATTCAATCAGGGGGGCCAGCATCTTTATTTATAGCCTAAAAGAACATCTAAATCAAATAAGAGAAATTTCAAATAAAGAAAATATAAAAAATAAAAATAGAAAAAAACATTTTGTAAACCTAGAGGAAGACATTTTGAAGATGAGAACATCTCCGAAACCAATTGAAACACCATAAAACAACTAAATGAAAATATGACCTTGGCAAAACAATCATAATAAAATATTTTAAATTTAGCTCATTCTAGCTTGTTATATATACTATTGTCAAATCGAAACATTTGCAATAGAATAACTAAAAGAAATAAGCAGGTTTTAATCGATCAAAAGAAAGAATATAATTGAGATGCAAGAGATTGAATTAGTGGGAGCTAAGAAATATGTATATAGGCATTATGATAACATCATAGGGAGAGAGGTCGGGAACATTAAGATATCCATTAGTTATGCTAACACAGTGAATTTTCATTTCCAATAAGCTTAAACCAAGAGGCAACCTTGAGGTATTTCATGAATTAGTGAGAAGAGGCTAGCCTTGTCATTTACAAATTGAACAGAGGTATTCATAAGGTACAATGTAATATGATGCTTGCAAAAGGCATTGTGTTGATAGTTCGAATTAGTATATGCGTAAAGACAATTGAAATCATGGGGAAAATCTTTAGTGGATACTAGCTTGAAATTTGTAAAACTGAATGCAAACACATAGAGTTCTGAAACACAAATGAACAATCAAAATTGGCAAGAAAGGAATTGCCCAATTATGATTTTCTTTTCATTATATTGATTTTGCTAACAAAAACATAACATGATTAAGAAGATCTATAAACAAAAGTTTGGCATTGCATAAATGAGATAATGTTGATGTATATGTATGGAGAACTAGGATATATAGAGTTGAAAATAGATTATTTTAGAGCAAGTAGAGAAGCAAATCAATTGAAATTCTAGGAGCAATTTAGAGCATAAAACCAACTGGAATTCTAGGAGCAGGTTTAAAAATGATGCTCAACAAGGTCACTAAAGAGGAGATGCAAACCTAAGAAAATATGGACAGAAATCATAAAAGTTATTTTCAAGAAGTTTGAAGTGATAGATTATATTGCCATTAACCAGGAATATAACTAAGATTGCATTGTCATTAGCAAGAAGAAATGTCCAAAAGTTCTATAAATATGATTTTTAAATAGTTAGGATGAGGCTAGTTAATTGTTATTAAATTTTTTTAATAAATAATTCTCATATCCAAAATCAAACTCCAAATCAATCTAATTATCAATAAAATCAGAGACTATCAACTACATAGTACACAATGATTTCTTTTTAAATTTACCCATAAAGTGGTATGTTGGTTCTGCACTTCATAACTTCTTAGTTAAAGGAATTCAACAAAAGGATGTTAAAAGAAAATGAGATTATATTGTTAAACTAATGATTAACTATTTTCTCACCTTTTGCTAGATTTGTCAAGCTTAAGATCTCAAGAGATCGATGCTCCTCTTAGTAATGATTTTCTAGTTAGGCGCCTGCTATTGTCTTTTTGTTTGTTCAAAATTGCTTTTGCCTTTAATTTATGATTTTCATTAGTATTGTGCATGAATACTAAAGAACATTCCATTTGAAAATGTAAGCGCAGTTGAAGATATTAGAGAGGAGATCCACAACTTACCTATTATGCATTGACTTTCTGGACTAATGATTCACCATCCCATCATAATTACAACACAACATATAATAGACATCATAATATACCAAGTTTAGAAAAAAAATGCAAAACTAATGTAAGGTTCTTGATCTTCTAATTAGCTAGCTTCAAATTAAGGCATTTAGCTTAATTTTCTAAACCAGTCACAATTATAGTAAAAATTCGATTTGAATGGGTTCAATCCCAACTGAGCATATGATATTGTGATCAAAAGAAAAAAAGAGAGATAACATTAGATTAAGATGGTTGAGTTGACCTATAAGGCTAAATTAAGTTTTTGGTCAAAAAGGTCATAGGTTTAAATCAAATTAAAAATATTTTAAAAATAAAAATAATAAAATTTATATAATACTTTCAATTATCTAACCAATTAAAAATTATTATAAATTATTCTAATAATACTATAATATTAAGACATATCATATTATAATATTATAAATATAATATATTATCTTAATTTATACTAAGGTATATATTAGAATTAGAATTATATTTTATTTATAATATATTACAATCTTATAATAATAATATTTGAATATTACATTATATTATATTATTATAATCATATTATATTACAATTTTAAATATTTTTATTCTTTTGATTTGAATATGTAATTTTGAAGTTTAATAGAAATAGCTTTCTCATGCACAAGGCAAAGCTTTTGATGAAAAAATTTAGATTAAAATTTTCTATACAGCGTTTAATATAACAGCTTTTAATGAAGCAAAATATATTTTTTAAAAATTTATCAAACACCAATCCAACCAACCAACCAAAAAAAAAAAAAAACTTTTGGCCATCCAAAGTTTGGAGCCCTAATGGGGCAAATATAGATATGGACACGGACTCCGTTATTATAAAATGTGCACAATGATCGCGGTTCCGTCCAAGGACGCGTTTATCTGAGGCGGTATTTCTCACATTGTTTTTTTTAAAAAAAAATTTAATTCCTTTGTTTTGTTCCCACTTCCCTCTCGGTTTCCCTCTCGGCACCCGACCCTCTTTTCCGACTTTCACCCTTCGTTTCAACCCCCTTTCCCTCTCTTCTCTCTCCTCGAGATCCTTGATCCCCAAATCCCCCCTTCCCAAATCGACGACTCCTCGTCAAAACCCCAGCTCTCCGTCGTTCTCTCTCTCTCTTTGGTCTCGTCGTCGACATGGACACGTCGAGCGCCTTGGACATGTCTCTCGATGATATCATCAAGAAGAACAAGAAGTCCCCCGCTGGAAATTCCCGCGGCCGGGGACGAGGATCCGGTCCCGGTCCTGCCCGCCGCTTCCCCAACCGCTCCGGGAACCGCTCCGCCCCTTATTCCGTCGGGAAGGTACGACAAGGGTTTCCCCATCCCCGCCGGATCTCTAGATCTCCACCGGATTTAGATTCGCGTTCTTCTCTTCTTGAATCTAGAGTCTCTCACTTGATCTCCAATCCAGGCTCCGGATTCGACATGGCAGCACGATATGTACTCGGATAAGATGGGGGATTATTCGGCCCCGGCGGCTAGGGCATCAGCTATAGAGACGGGCACCAAGCTCTACATCTCCAACTTGGACTACGGGGTCTCCAACGAGGACGTCAAGGTTGTTATCTTTACCCTTTTTCTTTG
>UESW01002039.1:0-20838 GCA_900491605.1 Calamus simplicifolius | reverse complement strand
ATATTGATCTGTCTTCTTTATTCCTTTCTTCTGCAGTCATCTCTCAGTGTACCTTTCTAAAATTTTTCTCATCTTCTATTCTCCTTCCAATGGTGGATGGACTAAACCTCCATGCTGAATTAGTTTGTATATATACATATGCACATCCATATATACAAACTTCGATCTCACATTTAATTAGAATCCAATTGTTCTATAATTTCAAATGTTGTCTTTGGCTAGATTTTTTGAGTTTTTGTTTTTATTGATATTGGCAGACTGCATAAAAGCAGTGACTGGCCATTGTATATCTATGATTTAGGAAAGCACAGCCGAATCATTATGTATCATGACTCAGCTGAAAGCACATATATTTCTGTAATTTTCATCTCTCTGATAGTCAAGGTTTTCTATCTTTCTCCTTGACACTGGTTGTTCATTAGGCCTCAAAGTATATCCAGAAGAACAAAATATGAAGTACTCATTGCAATGCCATATACAATGACTTTTTACCGTGGGAATCTGTGTTGACAATTTTGGTTGTAAGTTGCTTCTTTAGTCTTTAACGACAAGCCACAGGATAGGTGGTTGCCTACATGGTTATGTATGTATATTGAGTACATCGGTCTGATTCATTTAGTTCATGGTTATTTTTAGCCCTTTCTTGACATAAATATTGGGCTTAGTTTTTGGCTATGAAGTTAAGGACATCATTGGGCGTGTCTGTTTTGTCCTCACCAGTGGATTAGTGTAGTGGAATTTACCTTCATTTCACATGGCATGAATGGGAAATGCTGAAACAGTGGTCCTTGGAATTGGTTCTTATCATCGACGGGGTTTCAATTAGCATGAGTGTATGAAGCAATATATTTTTTTAATTCCTTATCATATGCAGACCATAAATTATGACTGTACATTGTAGAGATAATTTATCGATGTGGTTAGTTCCCTTCTTCATTAACATTAGATTTGATGGAGGTTCTTTTTTGTTTCCAGTAGATAGATTTGATGGAGATTCATTTATAATTACCGACAGTGTCCGATGTTACAGGAAGCACGCATGTATGCCGAGGAGAATGGCCTCTTCTTTATGGAAACCTCTGCTAAAACTGCGATAAATGTGAATGACATATTCTATGAAATTGGTGAGAACGTTAATTCTCATTTTGCCATACTAAGAGATAATGATTTTGTCATTTTTAAATTTTGCTGATATTTTTAAAATTTACGGAGATGCACATTCATTAGGTGAAACAACTGATTCTGCCGTTGCTCTTATCATAGCACATGTTTCTTGCTCTTGCTTATTGAGGTGATAGATTATCCCTCTACTGGTTTCTTTTGGATGGTGCGGTAACTTGCAGTGGCTCCCATAATTAAAGGTTGATGCGGATCTTTTTTCCCTGGAAGAATCTTATTGATCAGTACCACAAAGGCGCATGATAATTGGTCAAGCAAGGCCAATGAATTACTCAGGTTTTGACATAGTACTTTCTTAGCTGCCAGTTGAGGATCCTGCATATACAGAACTATGCCTTGGAAGGGCTTTTATAGGGGAGACCTTATTAGACCGAGTAATTTTACCTGCTGCATTAACTCTTACGATGATCATTTATAGGTATTAGTTCATAAGTCAGTTATTCACACACAGAGAGCTGCAATTTTAACGAACTGAGTAATTTCATTGAGTTGAAGGAAAACTTTTACAGTGGCACCTGCCAATGCTGCCTTTTTCACCCTCCTCCTCCTCCTCCTTGAGTGATATTATGAGTTGAAGGGAAACTTTTACAGTGGCACCCACTGATCCTCTGTTTATCACCCTCTCCTCCTCCTCCAGGAGTGATTTCATTGTGAGCTGAGGGGAAACTTTAGTGTCACCCACCAGTTTAACCTTTATCACCTTCCTCATCCTACCTTATCACCTTGGTTGTTAACAATTTCTTGATGCAGCTTATGCTTATATTTGTAAAGAGATGCTCTGGCAAGCCTGTTTTCAGGCACACCAAAGATTCTGTGCGCCCTGTATCATGAGGGTATTGCTGTGACTAGTGGGATTTGTTGCCAAACGTGGGGTTGGCTAATTATTACAAAGCCAAATCAGCACTAGTGGGATTTACAAAGCTTTTTGATCTTTGTTTTTGTATCTCTCTATAGACACAACATAAGATGTTAAAGATTTGTGTTCATAGTACTGAACATTGTAGAATACTCTTGTCCTAGTTTTAAAGGATGTTAATAGATATGTATCAGTTACAATCTGGAAAGAAATCAGATGAGTGTTCCTTTTTTTAATTTAAGAAATGGACAAGACCATTGGAATTTGGCCATGTCATGGTGTTGCTGTCACAGCTAACGACACTGGAATCTACTCTAGGCTATTACTACGGTTCTTTTTTTAAAAAAAAAATCCTCAATTTATTAGTTACATCGTTGCTGGTTAATGTGCTTAACGTATCATGGCCCCTATTGTTTGTTCAATTATGCACCGGTAACCATGTTCATTTTCTCACAAATTCCTAATTCTTGGTTATATTTTTTTTGTTGTCAGCAAGACGTTTACCCCGTGCTCAGCCAGCTCAGAGTCTAACAGGAATGGTTCTTTCTGGCAGACCTGCTGAACGATTGCAGACTTCATCATGCTGCGCTTAGGTATAGTCTTGGAAAGTTAAACAGGTTTGAGATAATTTCACAAGCAAAATTAAAGAAGCTAAGATGATTGTCTGGATCTCTTTCTTGTGTTTAAGGACCAAAAGATACTGTACGGATGCCCAACTAACCTGAATCTTCCCCCAAACTGAGATTTGCAAGCGGAGAGGTAAGATAAGGAATGAGGAATGATTGGAGACAGCCAATGACACCCTACCCTTATATTCTCGAGATGATGAATGTAAATGAAAAGGTGACCAGAAATCTTGAGGTGGTTCATTTTAGCCTGTTTGAGCCTATGATTTTTACATCACCGTCCTCGCCTCTTTCTCCCTCCCCCCTGTGAACTGGAGATATGCTTGGATATTATGCTCTGGCATTCAAACCGTAGGTACATGGAAGTTGTGAAGGTGGTGGTTTCAGAAATCAATCAACTCCTGCAATTTTCAACAGAACTAGGATTTGATGGTTGAATTGAGTGCAAATCAGGCAGCACTGCATCATTTATTTATCTTAAACATCTTAACTGCTTCTTATCTGAATAATATAAGCTATAGTTATCTTCAACTGTGTGACCATTTTTTTTCTTTTTTCTGCCAGAGTATTATAGATATTCTTGAGTTGGTGTGAACGTTTTTTCTCTGTGCTACTTCAATGTTAAGGTAATTTGTAACTGCACAGGTTGTTGAAGGTGAAACCCCTAAATGATTTTGGAAGTTAAAGACAATGAAGTTATTGAGTTGAAGATACTGATCTGCCCTGCCACCTGCCATTTGAGGAGGCTGTCATTCCTGTTTCTGGGTTTAATTTGTGAATGGGCATTATCATGCGAGCGTCATCCAAAGCCTCAATGCAAGATGCAAAAATTTGTGTAGGCTAACCTAGTGGTTTTTCTCTGATATGTGCTTGGAGACGAATAAAATTTAAGTTCGCATATGGGACCCGGATTCAAAAAATTGTGTAAACGGCATTCTTTAACCTATTCATAATAATCGATTGGAGGCAAAAAAATTTAAGTTTGCATCTGGGATCAGGATGCAAAAACTTGCGTAAACGGCATTCTTTAACCTGATTGGTTCTCTGATATGCGTTCAGAGGCGTACAACGGGCTGCGCTGGGCCAGTTGGCCCATGTCCCATCGGCCTGCGATTTTGCAGGCCGCTCCGGCACGGCCGAGGGAATCTTGATTCCTGGCCCGATTCGGCCCATAGCTGCAGCACGCTTGTATATGGTTGTATTAGCATGCGGGCACGTGCAGAGCCATGCTGTCCTACAAATGGCCCATGAGCAGATTTTTCTGATTTTTTTCGAAAAAAATATTCATAATAATAGATCATTAATCATAAAAAGAAATAGTTTTGATTTCAAGAAATAATAAGAAAATAACATTTTTATTGATGAATTATGATTATAAATAATAATAGTGAAATAAAATCATTTGAGATTTTATTTGAGAAATGATTATTTTTAAATTACATATAAATACAGAATTATACTTAAAAATTATAATATATAAATTTCAATCAATTTTAAAAAGTCTTAAAAAATGTTAGTTACAATTAATTTGAATAAATTTATTTTTTTATTTTTGGGATTTTATCTTTTTTAATCTTTTATATTTGGCCTTCTAATTTTTCTTTAGAATGGGATCATTCTTTAAAATATATAGGTATATCTATTGTTTCTGATACGGCTGGCCATTTTCTCCGGGTGGTATTATCTTCTGCATAATTTTTGAAAATAATGATGTGGCAGCAAAATTCAGAAATAGAACTCCAGCGCCGGCCTTCAGTGTCGGCTTCCAGTGCTGGCCTTGGGCTCCGGCCTTTCGCGTCGGTATCCAGCATCGGCCTCCAGCGCTGGCCTTTGGCTACGACCTTCAGCGTCGGCCTCCAGCGCCGGCTTCCAGTGCCGGCCTCCAATAACGATTTCGATTCTAACTTGACGCCTTTTTCACATGCATAATGATCCGTCTCATGCAACAGATTCCATGATTCGAGGTTCATTGTTGTGTATCTTGCTCACTGTGATCATGGTCAAGTGCTAACATGTTCAGCAGTTACCGCTACAAGCGGTCCTCATCTAGCAACAGCTTAATCACTGGCCGTTCAGAGAAACTTATCCCAAAAAGGAAGATTCGACGGTTCCAACGGAACGGGGTAAACGGGACTCCCTAGACAGGTATAAGAGGAGGACCCGAGCTCAATGCAAAGGGAGCTTCTCTCTCTCTCTCTCTCTCTCAAGTTCTACTCATATATAACATTCTGTTCTACAACCCACTGACTTGGGCGTCGGAGGGTCCCCACTGGAACTACCGGTCCGGGACTTTTTGCAGGCTCTAGAAGGAAGACGGTGACCTCTTTGTGTTCTCGGAGCCCTGTGGAGACCTCAGCTCACCCGACGCTCATCGCAAGTGATTTGGCAGCAACAGATTGGCGCGCCAGGAAGGGGGTCGCCAGTTCGCACGGGAGGAAAACAAAAATTCTCCCTATGACCCCACCAATTCTGCGAAGGAGACGATGGTGACTACACGAGCACAGGAGGCTTCCTCCAGTCACGCCGCGAAGCGTATTCCACGAGCTGAGCAATCAGAGGCCAACCTCCATGCTTCGCCCCCTACACAGATAAGCCGGCCTGACCGGCTCGAGGTTCTGGCTCATCAGGTCCAGGACCTAATGACAATGGTACGGGCACTGCAGGAGCATTGTTTGGCTGTTGCACCTCAACCCCCTGTGCCTGATGAAGGGGTGCGGGGAACAGTCCAGTCTCAACAAGGCAGGACCCCACCTGAGGTCTCCCACTATTCACCCCTGAACCTCATCACCGAGGGGCCTCGAAGCGATGGCGGTCCCCCTCTCGCCACTCCGGTTGTTTCCACCACCGGCCGGAGGAGAGAGAGTTCAGACATGTGCGTTCCTTACGCCGGCGGTCTTCTTCGGCTTCTTCTTCCGATTCATCTCGAGATGGCACCCTCAGGAAAACTACCCGTCGGGCCGAGCAACGGCTCGATGAGTATCATCGACGGTTGGAGGAGCTTAGCCGCCAATCGATAATCCTCACGGGGCGGACTATGAGCATCGCCCCCTACTTTCCCGGCGTATCATGAAGGAATCGGTCCCACCCTGGTTCCGTCTCCCCCAACTGGATCCATACGATGGCACAACGAACCCCCTGGACCACCTGGAAAGCTACAAGGTCCTCATGCAGGTCCAGGGGCGACGGACTCCCTTTTATGCGTCGCCTTTCCGGCCACCCTTCGCAAGGTGGCACGCACGTGGTACTCCCGCCTGCCTCCACGCAGCATCAATTCATTTCGGCAACTCGAGCGGTCTTTTTGGCCCACTTTGATGCCTGTTGAAAGATCCCACGAGTGGCTGACAGCCTATTTGCTGTCCAGCAGAGAAGTGACGAGACCTTGAAGGACTTCGTCGCTCGATTTAAGGAAGCGGCGTTATAGGTATACAACCTGGAAGACTCTGTAGCCACTTTGGCATTGAAACAAGGACTTCATCCATCCAGGTTTGCCTATTCCCTGGATAAGAAGCCCCCGAGTTCTTATGCCGAGCTTCTGAGCCGAGCACAGAAGTACATCCGCGCCGACGAGGCGGATTCTTCCAGGAGGGAAGTTGACAAGAGCATCAGCAAGAAACCACCGCCTACTGATCATGCCGGTGGACATCCTCGGAAGCCTGAGCCTCCTCGCCGCTCAGATTGCCGACTATAGACGCTTGTTCCTAAGGAGCAATTCACTCCCCTCATGACTCCAATCTCTCACATCCTGCTGGAGATTGAGGAGGAGCCTTATTTAAGCGTCCGGCTCCTTTGAAATCTGGAACCCCCCGCAACAAGGAGTTTTACTGCCGGTACCACCGGGACTATGGTCACGACACCGAGGACTGCCGCCATCTGAAGAAAGCCATTGAGGAGTTGGTTCAACAGGGTCACCTGGGCAAATTCATCCGAAGGCGAAACCTTCCCACTTCGGGTCCATCGGTGCCTCCGACACTTCCGGCCAGCAAGGACAATGTTCCAACGGAGAAAACCATAGCTATGATTTCCTGGGGGGCAGGTGGCGGTTCAAAGAGGCGCGAGAGGGAATAGATTCTGTAATTCCTTTCTTTGGAAAGGATTTAGATGGGGTAGTTAATAAGCATGACGACAGCATCGTGGTGTCCATGACTATAGCCAAACATCCTGTAAAAAGAATTTTAATTGATAATGGGAGTTCGGTGGATGTTTTGAGCTACGAGGCTTTTGTTCGGATGAATCTGTCGAAGTCTTCACTCCGACCCGTTGCCGCGCCTCTAATGGGCTTCACTGGAGACTCGGTGAGCGTCGAGAGGGAGATTGCCCTCCCAGTCACGGCTGGAACCCCTCCATGTCAGAGCACCGTGGTTATAAATTTCTTGGTGGTCCGGGTCCCGCTGGCTTATAATGCTATCTTGGGGAGACCAGGGTTGAATCTGCTAGATGCCGTAATCTCCACTAAGAGATTATTGGTAAGGTTCCCCACCGACGAAGGAGTCGGAGAGATGAAAGGGGAGCAAGCCCGCCACCGCTCTGCTATCATTTGTCTCCCAGCTCGCTGGAAGCGGTGTCGGCAATTGCCTCTGAGCCGCTCGATCCCCGGGAGCTGGGAAGGAGGGGAGAGCCAGCCGAGCACCTTTTGACCCTCCCCTTGGGTGATGACTCGGCAAGGACTGTTCAGATGGGGGCGTTGCTTCCAGAAGAGGCACGCGGTCAACTTCTTACTTTCCTGCATGCCAACACCGACGTCTTTGCATGGTCGTCCTCAGATATGTCGGGCGTCCCCGAAGAAGTGATCACCCATCGGCTCAACCTCAGGCCAGAGTGTTGGCCGATCCGATAGAAAAAAAGAAACTTTGCTCCAGATAGACAGAAAGCTATCGACGAAGAAGTCCGCAAGTTAATGGCTGCAAGCCATATTCGGGAGGTTCATTACCCCGAATGGTTGGCCAATGTGGTGCTGGTCCGTAAGACCAACGGGAGCTGGAGAATGTGCGTGGATTTCACCGATCTCAACAAGGCATGCCCTAAGGACAGCTTTCCCTGCCTCGAATCGATCAACTGGTAGACGCCACATCCAGTCATGAGGTCCTTAGCTTCATGGATGCTTTCTCTGGATACAATCAGATCCGGATGAATTCGGCGGATGAAGAAGCTACCTCCTTCATAACTGAGAAGAGGTTATACTGCTACAGGGTAATGCCTTTCGGACTGAAGAACGCGGGAGCCACCTACTAAAGGCTGATGAACAAGTCTTCGAAGGCCAGATAGGATGCAACATGGAAGTGTACGTGGATGACATGTTGACAAAAAGCGTCCACGCCACTGACCATATCGTGGACCTAACAGAGATTTTGACAACCTTCGTCGGTACCAGATGAGCTGAACCCACGCAAGTGTGCATTTGGGGTGACAGCCAGAAAGTTCTTGGGTTTCATGGTAACCCGGTGGGGGATCGAGGCAAATCCAGACAAAGTTCAAGCCATCTTAGACATGCGGCCTCCCACCAACAAGAAGGAAATATAGCGCCTGACGGGAAGGGTGGCATCCTTAAGTCGCTTCCTGTCCAAGTCTGCTGAGAGGTGCCTACCTTTCTTCAAGGCGCTCCGCAAGGTCAATGAATTCAAATGGACGAAAGAATGCCAAGAGGCGTTCGAGGGGTTAAAGGAATTCTTATCTACCCCGCCGCTGTTAGCCAAGCCAACGGGTGGAGAAGAACTCCTTCTATACCTCACAGCCTCTCCTGAAGCCGTTAGTTCTGTGCTGGTCTGCGTGGACACCGATGGCATGCAAAGGCCGGTATACTACACAAGCAAGGTGCTCCACGACGCAGAGACCAGGTACTCAAATATGGAAAAAATTATCTTCGCATTGATCGTGTCTGCCCAGCATCTGCGGCCATACTTCCAAGCCCACCCGATCGTGGTGATCACAGACCAACCTCTGAAGACAGTTCTCGCTCGCCCGGATACTTCCGGTCGGCTGGCAAGGTGGGCCTTAAGTTGGGAGAGTTTGATCTGTCTTTTTGCCCCCGATCGGCCATGAAGTCTCAAGTCTTGACGGATTTTTTTGGTTGAATGCACTTGGGGAGAGGGGCAACCTAAAGAACCTCCTATAGACACTCAGCCCCTCGGAACCAGTGATGATGAATGGGTCCTTCATGTAGACGGGGCATCAAATTCTCAAAGAAGCGGAGCAAGCCTCATCTTGGCCAACTCGGATGGAGTTGTAACCGAGTGTGTACTTCGCTTCCTCTTTCCAGCCACTAATAATCAGGCAGAATATGAAGCTTTGCTGTCCGGATGAGATTAGCTCAAGAGCTTGGGGTGAAACGCCTTAGGGCGTTCACCGACTCCCAATTGATCGCTGGCCAAATCGCAAGGGAATATGAAGCAAGGGATCCCATCATGTCCTGCTACTTAAGTATGGTGCAATCGCTAGCTTCTCCCTTGGCTCACTTTAGCGTCAGCTACATTCCTCGACAGGAGAATGCTAGAGCCGACGCCTTATCCCATCTTGCCACCTCAGCTGATGGGATGCTGGGAAGAGCTTATGTGGAGCACTTAGAAGCCCCGAGTATCAACGTATCAAGAGAAACTCTACCAGTGGAGCAGGAGCCTTCCTGGATGGATGCCTATGTCCGGTACTTTACCGAGGGTACCCTCCCAGAAGACCCTGCCGAAGCCAGGAAACTTAAAAGACAGGCCCCAAATTTTTCATAATGGAGGGAAAGCTCTATCGGAGGTCGTTCTCATACCCAGTCCTCAGGTGTGTCAGTCCCACCGAAGCTAATTATATTCTGCGAGAAATACATGAAGGTATATGTGGAAGCCATATGGGGGATAGAGCTCTTGCATACAAAGCCCTACGACAGGGGTATTATTGGCTGACAATGAAGGAGGATGCATCCGAACTTGTCAAGAGGTGCGATAGCTGCCAGCGCCATGCCAACATTCAGCATCAACTAGCGTCCTGGCTGACCCCCTGGCTGCACCCTGGCCCTTCGCACAGTGGGGCATGGACATCCTGGGACCGTTCCCTCCAGACTCTGGACAATGCAAGTTCCTAGTGGTGGCCGTCGACCATTTCACAAGTGGATCGAGGCGGAGGCTCTCGCTAAGATCATGGAGGTCAAAATAAGGACTTTCTTCTGGAAGTCCGTGGTGTGCCGGTTCGGGCTACCGCACACCCTCGTTACTGACAACGGCCGACAGTTTGACAACACGGCCTTCCGGGAGTTCTGCGATGGCCTAGGCATCCATCATCGATTCACCTCCGTAGGGCATCCCAAACCAACGTGTAGCCGAGGTGACCAATCGCATCATCCTCCAAGGACTCAGGGCTCGGCTAGATAGCTGCAAAGGGCGCTGGGTGGAGGAACTCCCCAGTGTACTGTGGGCTACCACACGATGCCACGAGCCCCTACTGGGGAAACTCCTTTCAGCCTGGTCTTTGGGAGCGAAGCGGTCATTTCGGTGGAGATACGAGTTCCCAGTCCCCGGACGGAATTATACCACGAAGAAAGCAACTCAATCCAGCTGCGAGCCGATCTAGATTTGGTGGAAGAGTTGCGAGACCAAGTACAGCTTCGCATGGCAGCATTCCGTCAGCGAGCGGCCAAGTACTACAATGCTCGAGTGCGATCCAAGACGTTCTGTTCTGGAGATCTCGTTCTGTGAAGAGCTGAAGTATCAAAGCCACAGAGGGGGCAAGCTGGCACCAAAATGGGAAGGACCATACCGCATCAAGGAGGTACTTCACCACGGGGCGTACAAAGTTGAAGAGCTAGACGGGAAACCACTTCCTCGCACCTGGAATGCCGACAATTTACGCCGGTATTACCAGTAAGGTGTTATTTTCATTACTTTGAATCATTTGATAAATTGATGTTGAAATGTTTGCATTATCTTTGAATGAGTATGTTCAGCATCAAAGACCGGTTCTGCACTGGCAATTAAAGACTGGTTCCGCACCGACATAAAGACCGGCTCCGCGTCGGCACCAAAGATCAGCTCCGCGTCGGCACTAAAGATCGGTTCCGCACTGGCATGAAAGACCGGCTCCGCGTCGGACTAAAGACCGGTTCCGCACCGGCATGAAAGACCGGTTCCGTAACGGCATGAAAGACCGGCTCCGCGTCGGCACCAAAGACCGGCTCTGCATCGGCACTAAAGACCGGTTCCGCACTGGCACTAAAGACTGGCTCCGCGTCGGCACTAAAGATCGGTTCCATACCAGCATGAAAGACCGGCTCCGCGTCGGCACTAAAGACCGGTTCCACACCGGCATGAAAGACCGGTTCCGCATCGGCATGAAAGACCGGCTCCGCGTCGGCAACAAAGACCGGCTCCGCGTCGGTAACAAAGACTGGCTCCACGTCGGCAACAAAGACCGGTTCTGCATCGGTATGAAAGATCGGTTCCGCATCGGCACCAAAGATCGGCTCTACGTCGGCACTAAGACCGGTTCCGCACCGGCATAAAGACCGGCTCTGCACCGGCATGAAAGACCGGCTCTGCATCGGCACCAAAGACCGGCTCCGCGCTGGCATGAAAGGCTGGCTCCGCGTCGGCAACAAAGACCGGTTCTGCACGGTATGAAAGACCGGTTCCGCACCGGCATGAAAGACCAGCTCTGCATCGGCACCAAAAACCGGCTCCACGTCGGCATTAAAGACCGGTTCCGCATCGGCATGTAAGACCGGCTCCGCGTCGGTACTAAAGACCGGTTCCGTCGGCATAAAGACCGGTTCCGCACCGGCATGAAAGACCGGCTCCGCATCGGTACCAAAGACCGGCTCCGCATCGGCACTAAAGACCGGTTCCGCATCGGCATGAAAGACCGGCTCTGCGTCGGCACCAAAGACCGGCTCCGCACCAGCATGAAAGACCGGCTCCGCGTCGGCAACAAAGACCGACTCTCCGCGTCGGACCTAAAGACCGGCTCCCCGCGTCGGCATTAAAGACTAGCTTCTTGCGTCGGTAGTTCGTGATAATGTTTTGGTGAACAATCGCATTTCGCGAAACCTATCTGACGAAGCACCATTGGTTGGTGATTCATGACAGCTTACACAACTAGAGCTGATTATAACCAAAGGCACGTAATGAGGGTTAAAACATTCATTGATGGCTAAAAAGTTACAAAATTGCCGACCTAAGTCGGGCTTAGAGCAATACAAAAAAAAACTACTAAGGGTTATTTAGGGCTGGGTCATCATCTTTAGGGACATCATCTAGCTTCAGCCCTTCAATGTCCTCCAGGTCGTAGAGTTCTTGGATTTTTTCCTTGCAGTCTTGGAAGCCAGCATTATAAGCAAACACCGCCGATTCGGCTAGCTCCTTATCAAAGGCTTTAGACTTTCTAAAATCCTCTACGGCCTCTGCAGCTCTTTTCTCCGCCTCAAGGGCTCTCTGCTCGGACTCGACGGCCTCCCTCTTGGCCTCAGTCACCACCGCCTCCAAGTCGACAATCTTGGCGTCGGACTGGCGGGCGGCCTCTTTGGCTGCGTCTATTTCAATGGAGGCGGAATCC
This sequence comes from Calamus simplicifolius, assembly GCA_900491605.1. Lineage (NCBI taxonomy): Eukaryota > Viridiplantae > Streptophyta > Magnoliopsida > Arecales > Arecaceae > Calamus > Calamus simplicifolius. Next base: position 8,655 of record UESW01002039.1, on the reverse strand, counting down.
AATCGAGTCTTCAAGACGCACATTTCTGATTCCACCACCTTCAGCCTCTCCTCGGCCATCCTTTGCTTTTCCTCGGCCGTCTGAGCGTTATCCAGCTCATTGGCTGCACGACGCTGGGCAACTTCCAGCGCATACTCGGCCTTCTCGGCTCTCAGCTGGATGGTTTCAACTTCGCCCTTTAGGGTGGCCCGAGTATCCTCCAAAGCCATTTCTGTCTTTTCTGCCCTGGCTTGGAGTGATAACATCTCCTCCCGCGACTGGTCGAGAGCAGCATCACTTAGGGTCCAAAGTTCCTCATGGCGATCAAAGAGTTTAGCGCCTAAAGGAAATGTCAATATTAAAAAGCAAAATAAAACAAATGAAATAAAGAGGAAAAATGGTAATGGAGCAGAGGCTCACCCAGAGATGTGCCACAGACGCCTCGTGAAAGAAGGTGGCTCTCCCTTGATGCTGGAGAAACTCTTGCACCTCCACCACAGATGCCTCATCTAAGGCCCGCTCGGCCCAGCGGCTGTGGTTCGCCAATAGTGATTGAAGTAAGGGTCGACGCCCCTCCTTTCCCTTGGCACGGGATCCGCGGAGGCGGATTCCGCCCTGATTCTGCTGCCTCCGGCCCCTGGACTGGTGGAGGCGCTTCGATTGTTGCCCCTATGGGGGCAGGATAGCAGCGGGAGTTGGCTCTATCGCTGCAGGAACTTGATCCGTCTCCACGGCTTCGGGCAGGGGTGACGGCGCTCTTGCGACCTGCTCAGGAGAAGGATCGAGCAGGATGATAGGAGGAGCTGGAACTGAAGATCTCCCTTCTATTTGGCTCCGCCCGACTCCTTCGCCAGCCTCAGCCCCTACCGTATCTATCTTGGCGGGCTCGTCGGCTTGGGCGCTGGCCGCCTCGCACACGTACGGGGATTCTACAATTTTGGCCCTTTTAGCATCGACCTCCCCAGCGTCGGCCCTTCTAGGGTTGGCCTTCTTCAAAATCTTAGCGCGTAGAGGCTTCACGGCTCTAGCCCCTCCCGCGTCGACCCCTCCAGCGTCGGCCCTCCCCGCGTCGGCCCTCTTTGGGATTTTGGCAACGGCCCTTCTCTCGGCAAGGGACTCATTCCCTGTGGCCTTCCTCTTCCTAGTGGTCGCTTGCCTGAGCTCGCGAAGCGATGGCGCCATCCATGTAAAGGCGGAAGATGAATAAAAAAAAGAAAGAGAAGAAGGGGGGAAAAGAAAAAAGAAGAGTAGTCAAATGCTCACCACTCGAAGGAATTAGGCCGGCGAGATGAAGGTTTTCATCGGCTAGAAGCTTATTGCACCGAGGGACATCGGCAGTCAGAAGCTGTCCGAATGCCATTCGATCTCTTGGAAGGATGGAGGAATCCCTATTGGCATTAATGTTAGGTGCCCCCAGCTTCCGCGCACCCCGTCGATATCAGCAAAAAAGAGCTTATCCTTCCACCCTTTGACGGAGGAAGGTACAATTTAAGAATCCTATTGGACCTAGGGGTGAAGGACCACCAACCTGATTGCTTGCGGAGGGTATAAAAGCTACGGAATAAGGAGATGCTGGCCTCTATGCCTTGCAGGTGACAGAGAACCAGCCAACGATGGTTCGGATCGAGTTAGGAACTAGCTGGGAAGGTGTTAGAGAATATCGATCCAGAAGATTGAGAGAATGAAAGGGTGGATAGGTAGTCGAAGTCCGGCCTAAAGAAGGCTCCGTACAAGGCAACTCTTCCTGAACGGAAAGAGGTTATCCTGTCATCAGGAGCAGGGTAGAACAAACGGAGGTTTGGCGGAAAGCTATACTTGGCTTTCAGATTTACTATGTCTTGAGCAGACATAGTGGAAGTAGTCCCTTCGGGGGACTCCTTGATGATGCTAGAAGGACTAGCAGCCGTTGGATGGCTCCGGGCGAAATCTGCCCGCCGGTCGGATGGCTCCCGGCTACGGGGCGACTGATCGGCCGCCGTTCCGGCAAGGAGTGATTAGAGGAGGGGGTAGACCACTGGCTTGGTAAGGAAGCAGAAGTTTGAGAAGGGGTGGGGGAACACCCCCAGGAATCGGAAATGGAACAAGAAGGCGAGGAAGCCATGGAGACTAACCTGGAAAACTTGAGCTAGGATCGAAGGAGCACGAGGAGAGAACAACACGGGAGACGAACGGACGCTTGCTGACTCGAGAGGAAGCAGTAGCATAAGAGAAGGGAGGATGGGAGGATAAGGACGATTTTTCCTCTTATAACCCCATTTCAAATCATCCCATGATCGTCCGTTCTGGCTACGTGTCACCTTCAAATGGAAGGCGCTTCGGCGGCCTACTAGCGCGAAAAAAACGAAAAGCTCCACCAATAAAGAGATGGCATTGGCCTTACCACAATGATGACGCTCGCCTTTTGTGACTCACTGTTCGAGGGAAATCTCTCCAATCCCAACAGCCCGGACAGGCGAAATGATGGCGCGAAAATCGGTCGCCCAAGGATATTAACACCCCTTTCGCGGGTGATTGTGCGCTCACCCATCTCAGGGGCGGTGTGGCATCTGATACGGCTGGCCATTTTCTTCGGGTGGTATTATCTTCTTCACAATTTCCGGAAATAATGATGTGATAGCAAAACCCAGAAATAGAACTCCAGTGCCGGCCTCCAGCGTCGGCCTCCAGCGCTGGCCTTGGGCTCCGGCCTCCAGCGCTGGCCATTGGCTCCGGCCTCCAGCGCTGGCCTTGGGCTCCGGCCTCCGGCGCCGGCCTCCAGCGTCGGCCTCCAGTGCTGGCCATTGGCTCCGGCCTCCAGCGCCGGCCTCCAGCGTCGGCCTCCAGCGCTGGCCTTGGCTCCGGCCTTCAGCGTCGGCCTCCAGCGTCGGCTTTCAGCGTCGGCCTCCAGCTGGTCTTTAGCTACGGCCTCCAGCGCTGGCCTTTGGCTATGGCCTCCAGCGTCGGCATCCAGCGTCGGCCTCCAGCGTCGGCCTCCAGTGCCGGCTTCCAGTGCCGGCCTCCAACAACGGTTTCGATCCTAACTTGATGCCTTTTTCACATGCACAATGACCCGTCTCATGCAACAGATCCCGTGATTCGAGGTCCATTGCCGTGTACCTCGCTCACTGAGATCACGGGCAAGTGCTAACACGTTCAGCAATTACCGCTACAAGCGGCCCTCATCTAGCAATGGCTTAACCACTGGCCGTTCAGAGAAACTTATCCTAACAAGGAAGATTCGACGGTTCCAACGGAACGGGATAAACAGGACCCCCCAGACAGGTATAAGAGGAGGACCCGAGCTCAATGCAAAGGGAGCTCTCTCTCTCTCTCTCAAGTTCTACTCATATATAACATTCCTGTTCTACAACCCACTGACTTGGGCGTCGGAGGGTCCCCACCGGAACTACCGGTCTGGGACTTTTTGTAGGCTCTAGAAGGAAGACGGTGACCTCTCTGCGTTCTCAGAGCCCTGTGGAGACCTCAGCTCACCCGACGCTCATCGCAAGTATAAACATTGAAGGTATTAGAAGATATCATGGCATGGTGGCAAGTTCTTTTTATTTGGTTAAAATTTCAAAATTTTTATAGAATCAAAAAAATTCATTATAAAAAAATATTGGCTAAACTATAGAATTAATCCTTGTACTCAGGGGGATTGTGTCAACTTTCAAAAGTTATAAAAATAATCCTAAATTTTATGTTTTGTATTACTTTGATCCCTTCCATTAAATATGGAAGACACCATTTATTTTTATCCTATGTGGCAACAACGTAGTAGCACATATGGCATCAAGTGGTAAAAATAAATTAAATTCATAATTAACCAATTAAATTATTATTTAATAATTTAAAAAAATATAAAAAAAAAAATAATCTTCCTTTGATTTGCTCTAATTCGGAGGGAAGCGCAGCGGGTACGTGGGCACTCATGGATTAGGACAAATCAGGATGGGAGAAGATTATTTTTTTTATATAATTTTAAATTATTAAATAATGGGTTAACAAGTTAGTTATGGAATTTAAATTTATTTTTTGCTATTTGGATGCCATGTGTGCTGCTACATATGTTATCACATAGAATAAAAGTAAATGGCGTCTTTCTTATTTAATGGTAGAGAACAAAGTGATATAAAATAAAATTTTATTTTTATAATTTTTTAAAGTTCAAAATTAAAGTACACAACCCTAAGTATAGAGATTTATTATGTAGTTTAGCCAAAAATATTTAAGGCTATTTGTTTCTTTATTTAATAATAATTATATTATCTTTAACACTACTATTGCTTTGAGATGGTTCACTATAAATGGGCCATTTATTTTTAAAAGTTTACATTTGCGTTACTTTGTGTATTTTTATGATATAAATTAAGCATAATTTTTAAACCTCTTAGTTTAATCCTAGGATTCATTATTATAGCTATGCAATATAATGACGAAATATGTATGAAATATATAGAAATTTTATTTTATTATTAAAACTATATTTTGATCTATAAGTTAAAATCAACCATTAATATTATATAATTAAGAAATAATGAGAGGAAAGGTGGGATAATAATTATCCGATAATTCATTAAATGCATTAAAAAACTTTTCAAAAAAATCATTATAATATAATAAATAGATCGATTTAAATCATAAGATATTTGATTATTATAAATATTATAATTTATTTTTACAATCAAAAGACTTTTCAGCATTAGAGGATTCCATCATTTTTTTTAATGTCCGGTATTTTCTAGCATTTTACCATATTGATGATATAGTAGTTCCTTAAATTCTTATAATCAAGATGAAGAAATTTGAATATATAATAAAATATTTTAATTTTTATAATTCATCAATCAATAATGTTCAAATCAACTTGAATATAAATCTATTATATGACATGTATATCTAATATGAAATAATCTATCAAATAAAATAGAATTTAATTATATTTTTAACATATCTATAGCATCATTTTATTATAAACAACATCAAAGGTAATAAAAAATTATTTTAATATTATAACCGTTTATAGTTTTGAAAATAGCTGTGTATATCACAAAAGCAACATATGGATGCTCAAATTGAAAAAAAAAAATAATAATTCCTTATTTTGTAAAATCTAATTAGACTCAATAAAATGCATAGCTAGGCACGTAAAGTCATTATTAGCGGTCCAAATATCAAAAGTAAGTATAATTTAGGTATTTTATGTAAATTTTCTTTTACATTGAAAATGTTTTGAATGCAACAATTTTTGTATTATTTCGTGAAACCTTTTTCAAAGCAATATTTGAAGCAGTTTTTACATATTTTTTTAAATTTTACATCTTTAAAAAATATAAAGTATTGTTTGGCATGCATAATATATTTTATAAGTTTTTTTTATGAACATCTTTAGCATTATATCTAAAATCTTTTTTACATTTATTGCACATGGCTTGTCTGCTTTTATTTTTAATTTTTTAAATAATAAATTTACTTCAAATATCGAATGTTTGCCTTTACTCCGTGTGCTAAACAATTCATTTATAGTTATGGAAGAATATATTTTAATCTTTTTTATTAATTTAATTAAAAATAAATTTTAAATTAAACAAAATGCTTTCAAAATATAGCTGTAAACCCAAAAAAAAAAAAAAAATTGCTTCCTAAGCCATTATTGGTTTGCAGTGGGACTGGCATGACCCATGTGCCTTTTAAAGTCTTGACCCATTGCGATTTGAAAAGCTCTTTATGCATCGTGCGTGATACAGAATATGTGTATCATGCATAATGAATGATCACATGCATATAATCGTGCATGTTTAAAAAATATTTTTGATGCAGACAAATCAACCGTGATGAGCTAGGGAGAGAAGTTTCTGAGTTTGAGGAAATCTTGGTAAATCAACTTAATTTGGAACTCAGATTACTTCACAATATCTGTGGAAGAATTCTATTTCCTAAAATCGGAAGGTTTGAATATGTCTCGGAGCGAGACATCTTATTGATGGACTGCATTCTCACTGGTAGACCTGTAAATCTTGCTGGAATGATGATAGGCTATATGGCGGAGGCAGCTACTAAGAAGAGATCTACATTGCCATATGGTATGTTTTAACATTGGTATTCAGAAGCCAAGGTGTACTTATAATGGACAATGAGCCACTAAGAAAATTAAGACATACAGATTACTATAGTGTCTCTACAATTCACCGAATGGGCTTTAGAAAAGAAAATGGAAACTGGATAAAAAGAGGACATGAGGCCAGAGCTGAAGAGGTTAGAGTTGAGGAAGTCAGAGGAGAAGACATTCCTGAACCATCTGCTGGACCTTCTTCTGCTAGACCATCTGCTGGACCCTCAGAGGCTGGACCTAGCTCTCAACTTCCACATCAGTCTGCATTGGCATCTGAAAGATTTTTGAGGAGCAAATAGGTCAGCTCAGAGCTTTACTGGCTGAGTATGACAGTCAAAGATCAAATGATATGTGTAAATTAAGAGAGGAGTTCAATCAATTAAAGGATGAGATTAATTCAAGACTTGACATGATTTCTTTTTCAATTAGCAATTCCGTTGAATCCTTTAGCACTGATCTTCATAAAATTTTTGAAAGGATGGAAGGCATTGCAGACGGTTCTGGAACTTATCTTCATGCTACCAGTCAACTGAAGAAAGATATCGACCTCGCCGTCTCTCAAATTGAAGCTTGTCTTGAAAGTTTTAAGAAGACTCAAAAAGATGATGTTATGGAAATGATTGGACATTTAAAGAAAATTGTGTATAAGCATATTTGATTTTGATATTCAATCCTAGGTTGTATCTTAGGATTTCTTACTTTCTTGCTTTCTTAGCATGTATCTAGGATACTTAAATCTGTCATTTTAAAATACATGTAATGAATCTTGCTTTGGAATACAAATGTTTGAATGAATATTACACTTTTATTTCAAATTTATCTTTGATTGAATGTCAATGAATAAGTTTCCTATCTTTATGTTTATTCGAACCAACATTCTCGCTCTAATAACATTCTTTATTGCTCTTAAACTCACCTTATTGTTGATAACAAAAAAGGGGGAGAGATAAGTGTATATGCATATAAGAAAGAGAGAGAGAAAGAAAATGAAGAACAATTCTGAGAATAGAAAGAAAGAGAGAATTTTTAGAAAGAATTCAGTTTATCTACATAGGGGGAGCTATTCAATGCAGGGGGAGCTTAATAAATTTCTCCATATAAAAGTTAAATCATTTGATTGATGTCAAGTTTTATTTATTTTTATTCATTTTGAATATTGGCATCAAATTCTCTATTAGGAAGTCTCTAAGCTTTAACAATGTCTATAATTCTCAATTCAAATGAATTTTTTTATGCATATACTCAAAGTTTTTGTCATCATCAAAAAGGGGAGATTGTTGACCCAATTGAGGATTTTGATGATTAACAAAACTATTTGAGTATAACATTTGTGTTACTAATGATTTTGATTAAGTTTTTCAGATTATAAGTCTATTTGATGATCAAAATCAAGAGTCAAATCAAGTTCTGGTTCGAATCTAATGTCAAGGTAAGATTGCAGACATTAGAGTCGACACATGGAATCACAGAGCCGACTCCGGAAAATGGCACAGACTTAGAGTCGACTCCGGGACTGTGAGAGCCGACTCTATCAGAAATAACAGAACGATGGATTTTCAGGCCACGACTTAGAGTCGACTCCCAGACTGTTAGAGTCGACTCCAGAAGAATTTTGTGTCGACCCCAGAAAAGTCAGAGACGACTCCAGATCGAGCGGATTAAATAATTTCGAGTTAGAGCCGACTCCAGAAAAGTTAGAGCCGACTCCAGAATGTCAGACACGGCTCCAGAACTGTCAGAACGACTCTAAACTTTATCTTTATCTATTTTAATCCCAACGGCTATTGTTATTTATGGATCTAATCCTTTTTACACTTGCTTCTAACGGATAGTTTCACACTATTTGTGGATTAATCGGATCTATAAGAAGAGGGTTGATTGCATCCCAAAAAAGAGACAAGAGAGAGGCAAAAAGAAAAGAATAGAGAAAATCTTTGAGATCTATCAGAAAAGAAAAGAGGGAAAACTTGTAAGGAAAGATCATACTCATTCCCCAAAAGAAGAGAGAGATTCCAAGCCTTTGCTGTTCTATTTAGAAGAAATCTCAAGAGAAGGAAGAAGCCCTAGTTTTTCTGATCTTCTGAGTCTCAAGAGCATCTTCAAAGGAAGATCCATTCAAAGGAAGATCCATTCAAAGGAAGAGAAGGAAGAAGCCACCAAGATCTGCGAATCAGGCTTTGGTTCCTAATCTCTTATTATTGTTTCATTATTGTATATTTGCTCATTAAAGGAGCTGTTTTTCTTGTAAAACAAATACTGTTTGCTGGGTCAATCTGGTGATTGATTCAGTTGAGGCTGTTAGCCTTGGGCAAGCATTAGCTTGTGGTTAGGTTTTGTGCTGGTGAGCCTTGAAAACCAGCTGGGTTCGTTGTGCACCCGGGAAAACAACAAGTTCGAGTTGTGAGCTTGCAAAACAACTCTGCTGTAATCAGTTTGATTATAGTGTGGACCCAAGAGGTACTTGGGAGTGGACGTAGGTGTAGGTACACCGAACCACTATAAAATCTCTTGTGTTTGCCGTGATTGTCTCTTTATCTTCAACTCTCTATTTATAGTTGCTTAGTTTAAACTTGTGAATCTAAGTT
>UESW01002038.1:269328-298048 GCA_900491605.1 Calamus simplicifolius | reverse complement strand
GACCGTTGCGATCAATCCGATCGGCGACGATCCGACGATTGCGATCGATCGAAGCCATAATCGATCCCGGTCGGCGATGACCGATCGATGCATGTACCGAAATTAATTTTTTTAAAATAATTGCGATGCATTTCGTTACATCGCAATGTTTTATTTATTTTTTATCTTTAAATTATATTTTATAAAATTTAATTTTTTAAAAAATATTGCGACGCAATACTTGCGTAGCTACATTAAAAATTATTTTTTATTAATTTACTATTTTATTGCGTCGCTATTTAATATAATTAATTTTTTTAAAAATATTCGACGCATTGAGTTACGTCGCAATATTTTTATTTCATAATTCTTTTAATATTTTATAAAATTTATTTTTAAAAAAACATTGTGATGCAATACTTGCGCGAATTAAAAAATTTTTATTAATTTACTATTTTTGCGTCGCTATTGCGTTGCTATTTAACATAATTAATTTTTTTAAAAAATATTGCGACGTACTGTGTTGCATCATAATATTTTATTTCATAATTATATTTAATATTTTTATAAAATTTAATTTTTTAAAAACATTGCAATGCAATACTTGCGTCGCTAAATTAAACATTATTTTTATTAATTTACTATTTTATTGCATCATTGCGTCGCTATTTAACATAATTAAATTTTTTAAAATATTGCGACGCACTGAGTTGCATCGCAATATTTTTATTTCATAATTATATTTTATATATTAAATTTATTTAATATAATTGCGATGCAATTAGTGCGTCGCTAAATTAAAAATAATTTTTCTAATTTTTTGGTTTATTGCATCGCTATTGCGTCGCTATTTAACATAATTAATTTTTTTAAAAACATTGCGATGCATTGAGTTGCGTCGCAATATTTTATATTTCATAATTTTATTTTATAAAATTAAATTTAAAATATTGCGATGCATTACTTGCGTCGCTAAATTAAAAAATTAATTTTTTTTATTTTTCTATTTATTGAGTCGCTAATGCGTCGCTAATTGTGTCGCAATGTTTGTTATCGCAGAAGCGTCGCAATTTAGCGACGCAATGATGCATCGCTAAATTTGCGTCGCTATTTAGTATTTTCTTGTAGTGTCCTTTGGCTCACCAGCCTAGTAATATTGCAATGATTGCTGCATTACCATATGGTAGCGCCGTGATAATCGCATTTGTTACACCTAAGTCTATGCATAGAGAAAGTGCATTTCATTAAACTAAAGACCATGGCGACGTCACCATCGTTGGAAGAAACTTTGAAACTATGGGATAGCAATAACAATTCTTGGCTAGAGTTGCAACTACTATCATGAAATCACCTTCGTTACATGAAGTATAGAGATGATTTGGATATAGGCCTATTTAGTGGCCCATATAGTCTGCTGAAATGGTCTCGTCAAAATTAAAACCAAAATCATTAATTCTAATTCCAAGGAATTTGAAATCAATTTCAATTTCATCTAAATTCAAATCTCAAATCTCCTTTGAATTGTAAATTTATTCAAGCCAATTATAATACAACACATCTTACAAATTTATACTATATAAATTTTATATTAATTATATATTGATAATACATTATATATTATTATGATATATATAATATATTATAATATAACACTATATATATATATATCTATATCTATATATATATATATATATATATATAAATTATATAGATTGAGAAATCTTATAAATTGAATCAAATGGATGAAAAGAATGATTTTGATTTTAGTGGGATTTGGTTTTGATTCTGGTTTTCAACTATAATATCAAATTATGTAGTTCTAAATTGTTCTAAACTTCATTCCCACGGCATCAACCATTGGTCCAAGATTGCTTAGTAGCTCGCACGTTACCATGGATGATAGACTGAAGCCAGCATGACGTAGCTTTAACTAAGCTGTTTAAATTTATTTTAATAACTTGCAGAGTGGGGCAGGGATTGGAAGTCTCAAGTATATTAACATAACCTAAAGAACACGGTACCCGAAGACCATGGTGAGGTCACCATCGTTTCATTGAAAGAAATTATGAAATAATAATTAAAAAAAGCATTAATAATTAGTGGAGTTCTATTCTTTCTTTGCATGAAAATAACTAAATAAGGTCCTAAGAAGCGATAAAATAAGAACTCCTTGACCCAAGAAGAAAAAAAAAAAAAGAAAAATAGACGTGGAATTTATCTAGGTCAAGCAAATCCTACCTGCAAGCCACGGCTAGAGAAACTAATATCGGCAGCTCAACAGCGACAGACGCCCGACAGTTACGGGAGGGAAGGGAAGGGAGAAATTCTCAAACAACTTCAGATTAAAAGTTTCAATACTGATGGTCTTGGATTTTAAAAGTTAAGAAGTGATATTGATGAATGAATTCTGGATCACTCTCTAACCTGAGGCAACCCAAACCTAGCACACTCTTAAACAGTACCTTTGCTAATTAAGAATGAACTATTTTGGAACTTCAAGGTGCCATTGAATATTTCATGCCAAGAAAATTCTTAAATTTTAATACATTTCTTAGCTTGAGCATCAAGTTTTATTTTCTGATTTGTCAAGAAAATTCTTCAAACAGCTTATTTCTTATCATTTGACTATGCCAATTTATTCTATTTTTTTTTTTTGTTGTATTCAACTGTATTGATGAAGATTTCTCAAGGAAGGCAAAAGTTTTGAAAAATTAAAAGATGCTAGCTGTTCCTGTGTAACTCTAATGTGACAATGGTCAACATAATAAATTCTCAGGCGTTGGATGTAATCTTTTGTGGTTATAGTTGCAGAAGAACAATCAACAATATAACATTAAATCAGAAGAGAGGATTGAATGTTTATTATACAAACCAAACCAAACCAATTTAGGAAGCGCAACGCTAACATCTAGTCGTGATGGTCATGACTTGGAATATATTTTTGTCCAAAATTTCTTGATCTGAAACTTATGGCCGGCAGGGAAATTAATTATTTTGGTCTGATTCTGAGTTAACGTACGACTTCTCCAGAATTTAAAAGACTGTTTGCTTTCGGCAAATACTTTTCTAAACGAGGACTTCATCCACCTGTAAAATTGCAGCTACTATGATAAATCATGTCTCTAGCCTCTCTAGAGCAAGATTAATCTGTGTTCAGCCCTATTTAATAATTAATAGCGGTGGGGTCTCTTAGCTTCCTCCAAGTCAGCTGATAAAAACCAAGGAGGACGATTTTGGTCTAAATCAAACGTACGTCTACCAGAATCAATGTACCAGCTTGTAATTGGCCTTACAAATTAAGTACTTTTTCTAACTCGTTGGACGGGCAGCTGCGGCAGAAAATTTCCTTCCACGGGAATTTCTTAATTTGCCTCCGAATAGACAACTACTGAATTAGCATTCACTACTACTCAACTGTCGACGTCAAGCGTGCGGTTTACAGCTCTGTACGTAATTCCAACCTGCCAATCAGACTCCAAAACATGTCGACTTCTTTTATTTTCTGCCATGTTCCATCAAGTTGTATATTCTTCGTTATTTCAAGCGTCCGAGACTCCTCCAGTCGGATGGTGTGGAAAGTCAAATCATGTTATAGTTTTGGAAGATTTCTTAAGCCGGATGATGCGGGAAGACGACTGCTTGGCACCGACGTACGTGATTGGTGCCATGAATGAACGCAAAACGAAGAACAACTTGGCCAAGAATGAGATTGTTTAAGCTGTTTCTAAACGTTCATGAACGTTGGCAAGCAAACGCTCATCCAACGTTCACGAATAGTCCGTGGCCTGAGGAACGCTAACGAACGCTCACGTGCATTAGTTAATTTATTTTTATTTAAAACTTTTTTTAATAATCTTTCACAAAAGTTTTAAAATAAAAAAATAATAAAATCAATATAACATAAAATTTTAGGGCATCTTATACTGCGTAATAGGTAAGGTGTCCTATGAACTTGAACCTAACTTAGTGTTGATTGTATACATCTGAAGGAAGCGTAGTGGATTAAGCCTTAAACTAAGTCCTTGACTCAGACTTTTACTAATCACACACACAGTATGGATCAATTTGATTTAAGCAGTCGGCGCATATTAAAGGCCTTACACTTAGTATCTTGATTTTTCATGAGAATTCTTTAATGTTAGCCCAAACCTTTAGTCATGGCCTAATATGCTGATTCTCATATAGATAAATCCTCTAAGGGTATTGTGACAATACCCTGCAAATAACCTACCTCGAATCCATTAAGAGTATGACTCAACCTTACATAAATTTACTTTGTCACTTTATAAGAGCACTCATTGTAGGGATGGATAAAAAATTTTTCAAAGTTTGTGCTCTAATACGACACTCAATCAGCTTCGTTTCTACCACATTGAACCTCATTCATGGGATCTCCAATCACAGAGATTGAGTATCCACTGCTAGTGACTAAATAATGGGCTTAAGCCCTATCCCCCATCGATGAATCTAGGACTCTACTCCTAGATAATCCTTTGATAATTAATTTGCCAAATTCTTCTTGGATTTGACAAATTCCAAGGAAATAACATCATTTTTTTATTTATCTTATAGACTTATGATGAAGCCATATATGGCTTGGCAATGATTGATATTCAAGAAAAAAGCCATATAGAAAAAATATAACTAAAGAAGATCACAACTTCCAAATTAAGACAAAATAAAAACATGGTGTAATCTCTTAATGGCAACTATAACAGAAAACACTTATATGGAATAAGAGGACTTTTGCATTTATATAAGAATGCAGTTATGTACTAATAGCTGCACTTGAAAGTAAAAAATAAAATGATGTGAAAATACATCTACTTACAAGCATGTATATATCATGTGTACAAGTGCAAGCATGTGTGTACACATATAAATATATCACTACAAGAAAAATCAATTTTAGCGATGCAAAAATGTGTCACTAAATCCATTTAGCGATACATTTTGGGTGTCGCTGTGAACTTCGTTGCAAACAGCAATCCATCGTAATTGCATCGCTAAATAGCGACGCAAAAAAATGCGTCACTATTTTGTGACTAAACTGAAGTCTGCGCAATTTAGCGATGCATTAGTGACTCCTGATTACGTCGCAATATTGTGATTAATTGTGTCGCAATGTTGTGACGCAAATTGCATCGCAATATCGCGATGCAATTGCAACTCAAATTACGCATCGCAATATTGCGACGCAATTGGATACATCGCAATATTGTGATGCAATTCTGACTCAAATTATGCATTGCAATATTGCGACGCATATCTTTGCGTCGCAATATTGCGATGCAACTTATGCGTCACAATATTGCGATAAAATTTACATCGTAAAATTAATAATTTAATTTTTTAAAAAATAATTATAAAAAAACTTTCATCACAATAGAGTTACTAATTAAATTTTTTAATTAAATTTAAAATGTTATAATTAATGCTCTTAATACAATTTCATTGCATTCAAATATTAATCGAAACATTATCACTAAATATCCAAAAATATTGATCGAAACATTCATTACAAAATTTTTAATAATATAAAAAATTAATATATTAATAATTTAAAATTTTGATATATAAAATATAAGTAGTAAAGAAAAATATATCAAGAATATGCACTATCACGATCACGGGAAGGCTTCGGAGGCTGGAATTAATCCTGCGATATGAGGCGAACCAAATCTTGCATCTAATGTATCTCCTCTTTCATGTTTGCAATATCCTGTCGAACCTCTTGCCGAACCTCCTCCGTAATAGATCTTAGTGGTTAATCTTTGCAACTTGAGCATAGTCAATGCTTCTAACAACAATATAGACGTGGAGAGATTACAGGATTCATGGAAGGTTTCTCCAGATGCAGCATTAACAAAATAAGTGATTGTTTATTTGGATCACAACAATCTTAGTGGTTCCTTGCGCAATCAGATAGGGGAACTCCAAAGTTTGAAATTTCTTTATCTTGGTGTTAATTCATGAAGCAATTCAATTCCTGCATCACTAGGAAAGTTATCTGCTCTAATTGAATTGGATCTCCAATCAAATTCCTTGACAGGTGCACTGACCGAAGCCCACTTTGCCAACCTCACAAGCTATCACATTTGGATCTATCTCATAACTCCTTAACAATTGATGTGATTCAAGGTTGGCTTCCTCCATTTGAAGCACATCAAATCATAATGAGCTAATGTTTACTGGGGCCCAAATTCCCTCCATGGCTTCGAAACTAGACTGATTTGTATATATTGGACCTCTCCGACAATAATATTACTGGAGAGACTCCCGAAGAGATTACAAACCTTCATGCTCTTTATTTTTTGAACTTATCAGAGAATCATTTGACAGGAAGGATTTCAAATAATATTGGTACCTTAGAGCATTTGGAGTCATTGGATCTATCGATAAACAACCTATCAGGTATTTCCTGCAAGCATCACTGCTTTATATTTTTTGATCCACTTGAACTTGTCCTACAAACAATTTATCAGGAAGAATTTCATTCGGCAACCAACTTCAAACCTTAACCGATCCATTCATCTCTATGGCAATCAATATCTCTGTGGATAGCTAATAAGAAAGTGCCCTAGTGACAAACCTGTTGAAGGTCCAAATGATTCAGAAATGATATGGG
Organism: Calamus simplicifolius; assembly: GCA_900491605.1. Taxonomy (NCBI): domain Eukaryota; kingdom Viridiplantae; phylum Streptophyta; class Magnoliopsida; order Arecales; family Arecaceae; genus Calamus; species Calamus simplicifolius. Next base: position 291,441 of record UESW01002038.1, on the reverse strand, counting down.
TTTATATTAGCTTTTCTCCAGGATTTGTGGCTGGCTTCTTGGGTTTTCTTGGCACCATAATGATCAAAAGGAGCACAAGATTTTTTTTATATTCGATTCATCGATAAGATATGTGATTGGATTTATATGATTGTGGCATTAATCTGTTTGGTCGAAGTCCAAGTGAAACCAAAGAAGCATGTAAGCTTTTGCAAAGTTGTAATTATCTCTCTTATGTATGGAATATTAATAAATAGAAATGACCGAAAACCACTTTCGTGGTTTAAATATTAAGAACTTCAAAATATTGATCTATTCTAATTGAGTAAATTACTTGAGCAAAGTTCTTATAGAATCCTATCTCAAGTTATGCTTGCTATATGCAGAAATTTTTTTTTGGTACCTTTCTTAGTGTATAAGTGATGGGTGGTATCCTCACTACTTTGGTTTGGTAGAAAAAATAAAAATATTATTTCAATGCTTATTCTATCATCATATCCAAATAATTTTTGTGCAGTTTTTTTTTTTCATGTCATGGCTATTATGATATGTTTATTTAAAAATAGAAAGGTAAATATTTTTGTAAACATAAAGAAAAGAAATGTTGCCTAAATTAAATAGGTTAATATGCAATTTAGTATATCCTTGTTGTATTTTAAAAAATAATTCTTAGATAAAAGGAGTCTAAACTGAAAGAATTGTGCCCTGAAAGCCAATAATAATTATTGTATCAGTGGCAAAATTTGTAATTTCTCTCAACTCAAGAATGATAATAAAGGAAATTTTATATTTCATCATATGTTGTGTCTTTATTTTTTATGATGAACCCATAGAATAAGATAATATTTTTAGAGTTACAGAGATAACAGTGAGACCTAAAACCTATAAACCTTAATCTAGAATATTCCTAGTCATAGGATCATAGATTTGGGGATCGATAAATCCGGATAGACTAGCACATCTTATGTATGCTCTATGTGAGGGTGGTTGGACTCATGACCACTTGTGTAGGGACACTAATACAAAGATGTGGGTGCTCATTAGGTTATGAGTTCACTAAATTGATCCGACAGGAGAACATCAAATGGAAGTTTTACTTATTATAATAGATTGTTCTCTAAGTGGGAGTTATGTAAGTAATCCTTAGACCTGAGACCACCATAGTATCTTGTGCACATGAATCCATATTTTGGTTCATATTCATTCATAACAAAAGGTCATGTACGGGGTGATGCTGGATATGAAGGATTGTGTATGAAGGTAATGAGTAGGTCAACAAGGAATTGATAACTCCTAGTAAGGAGTATTTATCCCAAGTAATCTCATCAAATGTTGACTCAGAAAATCTTTGATCAAAGTATGATGAAATTAGAAAAGGTTTTCTAATTTATCATCGATTGAGTCTTCATTAATGATTAGAGATTCAATGGATTAAGTGTGAGGGTTTGACATTTATCCATGCCCATCACTTAATCGGGTTAAAGAAATATCGAAGGATTGAATTGCACGGTAACTTACCACTAAAGGGTATTTTGTAAATTTCCACCAAATTCCTCATCTTCTGGGTAGGCATGACACATTGCTAGATGTCAATCTTGTCTTGTAGGGTTTTATGAATCAATTAGATTGATTTCATAAGTCAATTTGAAGGTTAGTCTAGATTGACAATTTAAGTTAGTCCGATTTGACTTGTTCAGATAGTCGGATACATAATCGGGCTAAACCAAAACCTACTGCTAGCTAAATGAGGAACCCAGAGGGTCACACACAATAGGGAATTGATTGAAGAAGTTAAAAATATTTTTTATTAGGATTTTTGGATCCTGATTGGTTGGCCAAGATCGCATACTAGCATATGTGGGCTAACCCGAACTTCTGACTTAATCTGTTTAGGTCAATTTGCTTGCTGATTGGGCAAATAAATTTAAGTTGGACTTAAATTAACATTAGCCACGTGTTGGGCAGCCTATCTAGAGTTTAATCTAAATTTATGAGATTTTTCTAGATTTTTATGATGATCAAATTAGAATTGGATTTGAATTTTAGCCTGATTTGGTTAGTTTAGGTTGACTTGGTTAGTTTGGGTTGACTTGAGGCCTTAGTCCTTTTTTGAACCATTTTATTTTAAATTTAAATAAGTTTAATTTATTAATATTATTTAAATTTTAATAAAATAATTTAATAAATTAAATGCTTAATTGGGCTTGTGGGGTTTGAACCGAAGACCCTGGACACTTGGCATCCCTTTGGAGTGGATGGGAGCGCTCCTCACATAAAGCGTCTCCCCTCCCTCTTCATGCCTCTTGGATGGTGTCCTTTCTCTCCATCCAGCGCCTCTAATTGCTGCCCCTTTGTTTCTATTTAAAGGGGGCGGCAGAAGGAATTCTGGGAACCAAAAAAAAAAAAGAAAAAGAATAATAGAGAGCCCGTAAGCCCTCATTCTCCCCTTGTTTTAATATCACTATCATATTAAGACAAGGCTCTAAGTTGAGATAGAGGAAGGCTATTAGAGTGTGTAGAGGCTTGTTGGAAAGCTTTTGAAAAGCTTTTGAAGAGGAGAAAGTCCAAAGAGACATTAGAAGGCTGCATATAATCAAAAGGCTGCCAGGACTTTTGACCCAATTATTGATTTTGATGATTAATAAAGGAATGAGTATATTTATTTGATTACTAATGGATTTGAGAAGTGTTTCAGGAGTTAAAATTATTTGATCAATTTAAATGAATTAAGAAATGTGTTTTGAATCCATTGCAAAACATCAAATTCAAAGTTTTAGAACCTGGAGTTGACACTTAGAATTCCTGGAGCCGACCCCATGGCCATTCAAATTTTATTCTAATTTTTGATACGGTCTGGAGCTGACACCCAGAGTTTCAGAGCCGACACCAAGAGTTTCGGAGTCGATACTTACAGTGTCTGGAGCCGACTCCGATGTGGGAATAGAACGTTGATTTTTTGAGCATCCTGGAGCCGACACCTATAGTTTTCGGGAGCCGACACCTGGCGATGGCAAGCCGACACTTACTTTTTCAGAGACGACTCCTCAACGAACTCAGAATTTCTATTTTTGGAAAAACGACCTGGAGCCGACACCTGAAAAGTTAGAGCCGACTCCAACCTAACTGGAACGAAAATTTAAATTGCCAGATCAGCTCTAACGGTAATATTTCCTTTTTACCTAATTTCTAACGGATATATTTTGTCTACAGGTACACTCAACGGCTAGTTTCATCCCAAAAATGGATTGAAGAAAATCTATAAAAAGAGGGAAAACACCCGTTTGAAAAAAAAAAAGAAGACGGAAAATTAAAAATATTTCAAATCAAAATCCGAGAAAGCCTGAGCCTGAATCTCAAGAGAAAAGCCTTCAAACTCAAATCCTTCCACTCCTAAAAGCTCAAAGAGGAATCCAAGGCACTCCAAATAAAAAATCGGTGGATTTCCCAAATTGAAGAAAGCTCCATTTCTTCTATTTCCAATCTTCTCAACTGCAACGACTGTGAGGGATTAAAGCTGAGGCTTTATTCATCATTCCAAAGAGAAAAGAAGAAAAGAAGAAAAGAAGAAAAGCTCAAATTCAATCATCTCCAAATAGGCTTTTCTAAACTTGTTTACTTTATTTGAATATTTGCTCAACTAAGAAGCTGTGAATCATTTAAAACATTCTTATATTTATTTGTGCTAGTTCTATCAAGGGGATTGAACTAGTGGAGGTTGTTAACCTCGGGTCAAGCTAGAATAGCTTGAGTTTAGGGTTTTGTGCTGGTGAGCCCGGAAAAACCGGCTAGGTTCGTTGTGATCCCGGAGGAAAACAACAAGTTGGGAGTTGTGCTCTTGTAAAACAACTCGGCTATAATCTAGTTGATTATAGTGTGGACCCAAGTGAATCTTGGGAGTGGACGCAGGTGTTGGATACACCGAACCACTATAAAATCCTTGTGTTTGTCATGCATTCATTATCTCTATCTTTATCTACTATTTGTGCTTATATTTGCATTGCTATTAAATTCGTTTAACTTAAAAGATAAGTTTTCAAAAAGTTTAAATTTTTAAAGAACCCAATTCACCCACCCCCTCTTGGGTTGCCATCTGGGCCAACAATTGGTATTAGAGCAAGTGCTCATTAGAATTTGATCACACGATCAAGAGCTAAAGATCCAAATGGCAGCTCATGTTGGATCATTTGCCGAAGGTCATTCTACGAATAGACCTCCCTTATTTAATGGTTCCAACTATTCATATTGGAAAGCAAGAATGAGAATATTCATTCAAGCTTCTGATTATGAATTGTGGGGTGTTATAATTAATGGACCTAGTACACCCACACACATTGTTGATGGCACTATTGTTTCGAAGCCCGAAAGGGATTGGAATGATAATGATAGAAAATGGCACAGCTCAATGCTAAGGCCATGAATGTCTTATATTGTTCATTAGATGCTAATGAATTTAATCGCATTTCTACATGTAATTCCGCAAAAGAGATTTGGGATAGATTAGAGGTTACCCATGAGGGTACAAACCAAGTAAAAGAATCTAAAATAACATTCTTGTTCATAAATATGAACTATTTAGTATGGAGCAAACTAAAACTATAGCTTGCATGTACACTAGATTTACCGATATTGTGAATGGTTTGAAAAGTCTTGGAAAAACCTATACTAATTCTGAACTTGTTCACAAAATTTTTAGGTCACTTCCAAGGACTGGGAAGCAAAGGTGACAGCAATCCAAGAAGCCAAGGACCTCAACACATTACCCCTGGAGGAGCTACTTGGATCCTTGATGACTCATGAGCTAACCATGAAACAACATCAAGAGGAGGAAGTCAAGAAAAAGAAGACCATAGCTCTTAAGGCTGCAGAAAGTGAGGAAAGCTACAGATAGTGAGATGATGATGATGAGACAGGTCTTCTAGCTAGAAAATTCAAAAAATTCATGAGAAGAAAGAGACCCTTCCAAAAGAAGAAATCTGGATTTAAGATGGAAGGAGAAAAAGAAAAGGAAAAGGACAAGGACAAAGAGAAAGACCCCTTGATTTGCTATGAGTGTAAGAAACCGGGGCACTTTAGATACAATTATCCTCAACTGAAGAAGACTTTCAGGAAGAAGAAGAAAGCCTATGTTGCAACTTGGAGCGACAGCGATGAATCCTCTTCGGAGGAAGAACAAAAAGAGGTTGCCAACATTTGCTTCATGGCAAATGAGGATGAGGAGGTAAGTTCTGAAAACCCTTGTGATGATTTTGCTTTCGATGAATTATTTGAAGCTTTCAATGAACTAGTAGATGACTTTAAAATTTTGAAAAAGAAATACAAGTCTTTGAAAAATGATAGCTCAATTTTTATCAAAGAAAAAGACAATCTTACTAATGAGATTAAAACACTAAAATCTGAAAATGATAATTTGACAAAAGAAAAGAAATCAATTTCTAATAAAAATGATAAATTAAAGAAGGAAGTTGATAAATATAAAATTGTTGATAAATTTACTTATAGTTCTGAAAAACTTAATTTATTGTTAAGTAATCAAAGAGCCATATATGATAAAGCTGGTTTAGGATATAGACCTAACTTAAAATAAAAATTTGTCAAAAACTTTTTCAGAAAAGAACAAAATAGATAATGTTACATGTCATCATTGTAACAAGAAAGGTCAAACCTATGAATGTAATATGAGAATAGTAACAAAAATTTAAGTAGTAAAGGCAAGAAAATTTGAGTTTCCAAAGGAACAATTTTTTATGCTACTAACTATGAAGGACCTAAGAAGGCTTGGGTACCTAAATATAAGACTTGATTATTTTTGCAGGAGTGTCTTACGGCCAAAAGATCAAAGCGAAAGTGGTATCTCGATAGTGGCTGCTCAAGACACATGACGGGTGACAAGGATCAATTCATCACCCTTGAGAGCAAAGAGGAGGAGTAGTTACATTTGGTGATAATGGAAAGGCCAATCATGGGGTTTGATAAAATTCAAATAACTCCCTCCACATATATTGAAAATGTCTTATATGTTAATGGTTTAAAACATAATCTAATAAGTATTAGTCAATTATGTGATAAAGGTTTTAAAGTATCATTTGAAGCATCAATCTGCATTGTTTCTAATCTCATTGATAATAGCATTATTTTTATTGGAATAGAAATGGCAATGTATACTTGATTGATTTAGACAATTTGTCTACTAGTAATCATTTCTTAGTTGCTAATAATGCTAAATGAATGAGATTGGTTGGTTATGGCATCGTAGATTAGGTCATGCTAGCACACACCTTATTTCAAAATTAATTAGAATAGATTTGAAAATAACAAGATTTGCGATGCATGTCAATTTGGAAAACAAACTAGAAATTCTTTCAAAACTAAAAAATATTGTTTTCACTTCTAGGCCACTTGAACTACTTCACATGGATCTTTTTGGACCTACTAGAACCACAAGTCTAGGAGGAAAGAAATATGGTCTTGTGATTGTAGATAATTATTCTAGATACCTTGGGTATTGTTTTTAGCTCATAAGGATGAGACCTTTCCATTATTTCTGAAATTCTTCAAGAAGGTCACAAATGAGAAAAACAACACCATAGTGTCTCTAAAAGTGATCATGGCACTGAATTTGAAAATTTTATTTGAAAACTTTTGCATAGAAAATGGCATTCATCATAATTTTTCAGCACCTAGAACATCGCAACAAAATAGAGTAGTTGAAAGGAAAAATAGAACCTTAGAAGATATGGCCCATACCATGCTATGTGAAAGCAACCTACCAAAATACTTTTGGGCGGAAGCTATAAACACGGCGTGCTACATTCTTAATAGAGCTCTAATTAGGCCAATCATAAAGAAAACTCCTTATGAACTATGGAATAATAGAAAACCAAACATAAGTTACTTTCATGCATTTGGTTGTAAATGTTTCATTCATAACAATGGTAAAGATAATCTAGGAAAATTTGATGAAAAATCTGATGAAGGCATTTTCTTAGGGTATTCAACATCTAGTAAAGCCTACATAGTGTTTAAAAGAGAATTTAATTGTAGAAGAATCTATTCATGTAATTTTTGATGAATCTTTAGCATCAAGTTCTAAAAAGATTGATGATGAGGAAGATACACCGAACTACTATAAAATCCTTGTGTTTGTCGTGCATCATTATCTATCTTTATCTACTTATTTGTGCTTTATATTTGCATTGCTATTAAATTCGTTTAACTTAAAGCAGATAAGTTTTTAAAAGGTTTAAATTTTTAAAGAATCCAATTCACCCCCCCTTGGGTTGCCATCTGGGCCAACAAGGACGGTTCTAGCAAGCAATAGGAGTGCTTCTTCGAATCGATTTTCGTATGGATCACCTTTGGAGGGCATACACTTGTGTGCCTTGAAGATTATTGGATTAACAATTCAAGTATTTTTCTAGTATTATTTTATATTTTTAATTGATTTACTTTTTGAACTGCATAAAGGCGATCTTGGAAATTAGGTTTTTTGTAATATTTGTTTTCAAAAATGATTAAGGATTTTGAAAAGCATGCCTCCAAACATCCCAAAATTCCCATCAAAACCCTTGCCCCCTCCTCCCCTCCAATTTAGTTCATTGGAATGATCTTTTAATTCTATCTGAAAATTACAAATCCATTCGGACCAACTATATCCCCAACACATCTTATAAATTTATAATATAATTTTATTATAATATTAATTATATATTATAGAATCCTATATTAATTATATTATATATAATTATATAATAATATATATTATATCAATTTACATTATTAGTAGGATGCAAAAATCATATTTAATCAAATGTATGGAAAGAATGATTTTAATTTGTAGCAAAGTTTGATTTTGATTCTTATTCATCTATGATACCAATTATATGGTCCTAAATTTTTACAAACCTTACCCCCACGTTATCAACCATTGGTCTAAAACTGTTTATCAGCTTACACATTATCATGGATGACATCTTTAACTAAACCATCTAAATTTATTTTAATAACTCCTCTCGGAGTGGCACAGGGATTGGAGATCTCAAGTATACATGCGTAACCCAAAGACCATAGTAACCCAAAGGCCACAGTGAGGTCAGGATCATTTATGAAATTAAGAAAAAAGTGCTAATAATTGAGTGGGGTCTCTTCTCTCTTTGCATGAAAATAATTAAACAAGGCATAAAAGCGTCGATATAAGAACACAATGACTCAAGAAGAAAAAATGAAAAGCAATCATGGAATTTCTTCGGGTGAAGAAAATCCAACCCGCAAGCCATGGCAGAGTAATGTCGGCAGCTCGAACAATGATAGGCACCCGGCACTTGCAAGAGCAAAGGAAGAAATTCTCAAACGGACCGACTTCAGAGCAACAATCTTAATTATAGGTAGGAAATTGCCACCATCATTTGATAGTTCTAGTGCTTTAATCGGTTACAACACAACATATGCCTCTTCTTACCTTGCGAATATCTTGTAAGAAAAAAAGTAAGAAACTGAATTCAGTCAGTAATTGAAATTAGTAATTGAATTTATAATATGGTAATATAAATGTAAATATTTTTGTTAAATATAAGAAAAAAGAATGATGCGAGAATAAGTAGGTTAACATGCATTTTAGTGCATATCTTTTTATTAAATAATTCTTAAGCAAAAGGATTCTAAACCTTTAACTAATTTTTTTCAAAACTCACAACATCAACCATTGGTCTATGTTTGAACATGTTGTCATGGATGACAAAGCCAAAACCAGAGCATTGCGTTGCTTTATAAGTCCTCTAAGTCTAGGCGTGTGGAAAGTATATATCAGCGACCAAAAGGCCACGATGAGGTTATCATCGTTGAAAGAAACTTTAAAATGAACAAAAGAGCATTAATAATTAAGCCAAGTGAGCTCTCTCTCTATTTCTCTCTTTGCTTGAAAATGAGATATAGGAAGCATCGAGGAAAACGGTCTATGATGTGGCTGATTCAACGCCATTAGAATAAATGGTAACAGCAGCTAACAGAGGTCCTCTCCTAACCCCAAAACCTCCTTCTTATCCGACATCAGTGTTGGTTCCACCAAGCGTCCGCCTGGAGGACTCCGTCTCTACGGAGTCATTCAACCCTTAGCTCTGCCGAACATCCAATAAGACCCCGAACATCTCAACCCCAAGACCCCCTCCGGTCTTGGGGTGCACAAGCATCATCTCACCCCCGAGACCCCCCTCCGGTCTCGGGGTGCACAAGCATCATCTCACCCCCGAGACCCCCTCCGGTCTCGGGGTGAGGCCACTTCATCTCAACCCCGAGACCCCCCTTCGGTCTCGGGTGCACAAGCATCATCTCAACCCCGAGACCCCCCCTCCGGTCTCAGGTGCACAAGCATCTCACCCTCGAGACCCCCTTCGGTCTCGGGGTGCACAAGCATCATCTCACCCATGAGACCCCCTCCGGTCTCGGGGTGAGGTCACTGCATCTCAACCCCGAGACCCCCCTCCGTTCTCGGGTGCACAAGCATCATCTCACCCCGAGACCACCTCCGGTCTCGGGGTGAGGTCACTGCATCTTAACCCCGAGACCCCCTCTGGTCTCGGGGTGCACAAGCATCATCTCACCCCGAGACCCCCTCTGGTCTCGGGGTGAGGTCCCTGTATCTCAACCCCGAGACCCCCTCCGGTTTCGGGTGAGGTCACTGCATTTCAACCCCGAGACCCCCCCTTCGGTCTTAGGGTGCAAGCATCATCTCACCCCGAGACCCCCTCTAGTCTCAGGGTGAGGTCACTGCATCTCAACCCCAAGACCCCCTCGGTCTCGGGTGCACAAGCATCATCTCACCCTCGAGACCCCTCCGATCTCGGGGTGAGGTCACTGCATCTCAACCCCGAGACCCCCTTCGGTCTCGGGGTGCACAAGCATCATCTCACCCCCGAGACCCCCTCGATCTCGGGGTGAGGCCACTGAAACTCAACCCCAAGACCCCCTCCGATCTCGGGGTGCACAAACGTCATCTCACCCCGAGACCCCCTTCGGTCTCAGGGTGCGGGGGCAACGTTCAGTACGTGAAACCTTTGAACCAAAACTTCGGGCCACCTGGCGCACCCACGCGGCCCACCATGCGCCCATGGCTGCTTGCGGCCATACCACATAACGGCGTATGGTGCATTGCATGTGTCACTATGCATGACCATGCCCCGTTACAGAGTACAATTCGCTACCACTTGCAACTGTGCGCTGTCATGTCAAGCAACAACGCGCCCGAATGCAACTGTGGCTACTAGACACCTGTAAAGCCATATTGACAGGTAACGCAGGGTGCCTCCGGCGCACATAGTGACGGTATGACAGCAATCTTCCAGAACGGAAAGATGGAACATTCGAACAGGTATAAAAGCACGCACCAGCGTTGTGAGTAGGATCCTTGAACTCTGGTTTTCTAGTTTTCTTCCTACTAGCTAAAACCCTAACTGTTTTCAGCTCCCTTGGCTGAGCAGTTCTCATCTGATCCCAAGTGAGTAACTTGAGCATTGGAGGGTCCCCACGGAGCATCTGGTCTTCGGGGACTTTTTCTTGCAGGGGTCGGAGAGAAGGACATCCGTTTTCCCTGATGCTTGAAGAAGGTGACTTGGCGTCATCAGATTGGCACGCCAGGAAGGGGGGGATTGAAGAAAAGAATAGCCTCGAACCTGTTATTGACTTCTCCCTCCTCAAGCTCTTAAACAATGGTGACGACTCGTGCACGAGAGGCCACCGTCAGTCACCCTGGGGGCAGCGTCAAAGGGCTGATCAGCCCGCAGCTAGCCCATCATCCCCTCCACCCAACGCACCTGCACCAGCACCGGTACAGCAGTTTCAGGAAGATCGGTTTGCTGCTCTTGCCGCGCAAGTTCAATCCTTGGCCATAATGGTCCAAGGCCTGTAACATCAGGCGGTGATTGCACGGCAACCAGAACCCCTCCCATCGGTGCCAGGAGTCCCTCAGCCCAGTCAGCACTCAATTCGGAGGAGGTTCCTGCCCGAGAAGCCTGCCCTCGCCGCACTTCACCTAAGCCTCACCGCCGTGAGGCCTCCAAGCGGCTCGCTCGCCCTCTCGCCGCGTAGCGCTCCCCCAAGCGACGGTGTGAGAAGGAGGCGGAGCGTCCCCGTCGCCTCCCCGCCGCCTCTCCTCTTCCTCAGACTCTTCGAGGAGGGTCCTTCGATGGCGGGGTAGCTCGCCGGTGGAGCGAAGACTTGATGAGTACAACCAGCGGTTGAAGAGCTCAGCCGCCGGATTACCAACCCTCTAGAGACGGGACTATGATAGCCGCCCACCGCTGTCTCGCCGCATCATGGAGGAGCCAATCTCCACTCGGTTTCACTTCCTTAGCTGGACCCTTATGACGGGACCACGGACCCCTGGACCACCTAGAGAGTTACAAGGTTCTTATGCAGGTCCAGGGGCAACCAATTCGCTCATGTGCATCGCTTTCCCAGCCACCTTGAAGAAAGCTGCCCGAGCCTGGTATTCCGCCTGCCGCCGCGAAGTATCGATTCCTTCCGTCAGCTGGAGAGGGCCTTCCTGGCCACTTTGATGCTGCAGGAAGATTCCAAGGGTAGCCGATAGCCTCTTCTCATCCAGCAAAAGGTGGCGAGTCCCTTGGGACTACGTCGCACGGTTCAAGGAGGCTGCCCTGGAAGTTTACAATCTTGAAGACTCAGTGGCCACTTTGGCTTTGAAGCGAGGGCTTCGCCCATCTCGCTTCGCGTATTTCCTTGACAAGAAGCCGCCCGGCTCCTATGCCGAGCTCTTGACCCGGGCCCAGAAATACATTCGGGCTGATGAGGCCGACTCCTCCCGACACGAGGCTAGTGGAGAATCTCCAAGAAAATGGCCTGACCGGAACCTGTCGAAGCTCGCTCCAGAAGACCTAAGCCTCCTCACCGGCCAGACAACCGTCCCTGAGCCCCTGCACCAAGAGATGGACCCTACACCCCACTGCTCGCCCCGATATCGCAGATCTTGCTCGAGATTGAAGGGGAGCCTTATCTTCAATGCCCTCCTCCAATAAACCCGAAGATCCCTCGCAACAAGAACCTCTACTATCGTTATCACCGGGATCACGGCCATGACACTGACGACTGTCCAGCTGAAGAAGGCTATAGAAGATCTTATCCAATGAGACCACCTAGGAAAGTTCATCCAGAGGAACAACCCAGGAGTTCCTGGCCCATCAGCGCCCCCGCCGCCAATGATCGACAATGCTCCAACTGAGAAGATGGTGGCAATGATTTCCTGGGGGGCAGGTGGACCGCCCAAGAGGCTGAGAGAGGAGGGGAAGTTAGATTCTGTAATCCCTTTTTCTAAAAGGAACTTAGAGGGGGTAGTTAATGAAAATAATGACAGTGTCGTTGTGTCCATGATGATAGCCAAACACCCTGTAAAAAGAATTTTGGTCGATAGCGGGAGCTCGGTGAACGTTTTGAACTACGATGCTTTTGTTCGCATGAGTTTATCATCTGACCTGCTTCGACCTGTCACCACGCCCTTGATGGGGTTCACAGGAGACTCCGTGCAAGTTGAGGGGAAGATCACCCTTCCTGTTACGGCTGGCACGGCCCCACACCAAAGCATGGTCCTCATGAGCTTCCTAGTGGTCCGGGTGCCCCTTGCCTACAACGCTATCCTTGGAAGGCCCGGACTCAACCTCTTGGATGCCATCATCTCTACTAAGAGGCTCCTTGTGAGGTTTCCCGCAAGAGGAGGGGTCGGGGAGATGTGGGGGAGTAGAACCCATCCCCACTTTGCTGCCACATGTCTCTAGGTCCGCAGGAGGTGATGCCTGCCTTGCGCCAGAGGTGTTCGATCCCCGGGACCTAGAGAGAAGAGGAGAACCAGCCGAGCATCTACTGGCCTTTCCTTTCGGGGAGGACCCGACAAGAACGATCTGCATCGGAGCTTCTCTCCCGGAGGAGGCCCGCGATCGGCTCCTCACTTTCCTATGAGCCAACGATGACATCTTCGCCTGGTCGGCGTCAGACATGCCGGGCATCCCTGAGGAGGTGATCACCCACCAGCTCAACATCAAGCCTGAGTGCCGACCCATTCGACAAAAGAAGAGAAGTTTTACCTCAGATAGATAGAAGGCTGTGGATGAAGAGGTGCGAAATCTCTTGGCGGCCAGTCATATCCGTGAAGTGCACTACCCCGACTGGCTGGCGAATGTCATGATGGTGCATAGGCCAGTGGGAGCTGGAGGATGTGTGTGGACTTCACCGATCTTAACAAGGCATGCCCCAAGGATAGCTTCCCGCTGCTCCGGATCGATCAGCTAGTGGATGCTATGTCCGGGCACGAGGCCCTTAGCTTCATGGATGCATATTTTCGGGGTACAATCAAATAAGGATGGACCCAGCTGATGAAGAGGCCACTTCCTTTGTCACCAAAAAGGAATTTATTGCTACAAAGTGATGCCGTTTGGGCTGAAGAATGCCGGGGCAACTTATTAGAGGTTGATGAATAAGGTCTTTGAGGGCCAGATTGGGTGCAACATGAAGGTGTATGTGGATAATATATTGACCAAGAGCGCCCATGTGGCTGACCACGTCGTTGATCTTGCGGAAACCTTCAGCAACCTGCACCAATATCGGATGAGGCTGAACCCCCACAAGTGTGCCTTCGGGGTTGCAGCGGGTAAGTTCTTGGGCTTCATGGTGACTCAGCATGGGATCGAAGCCAATCTTGACAAGATCCGGGCCATCATGGATATGAGGCCCCGGCTAAAAAAAAGAGATGCAGCGCTTGACCGAAAGGGTGGCAGACCTGAGTCGCTTCATGTCAAGATCAGCGGAGAGATGCCTGCCCTTCTTCAAGGCATTGCGCAAGGTTAATGGTTTCGAATGGACAAAGGAGTGTCAGGACGCCTTCGAGGAGTTGAAGCAATTTCTATCAGCTCCCCCGTTATTGTCTAAGCCAAGGAGTGGGGAGGAGCTTCTTCTATATCTGGTAGCCTCCCCCGAGGCCGTCAGTTCTGTGCTCGTACGTATGGATGCTGATGGAATGCAGAGGCCAGTCTATTACACCAGTAAGGTGCTTCATGATGCCGAGACCAGATACACTAGAACTAAGAAGATCATCTTCATCTTGGTGGTCTCCGCATAGCGCTTCCGACCCTATTTCCAAGCTCACCCCATCGTGGTGCTTACGGACCAACCTCTCCGAACTATTCTATCCTGTCCTGACACCTTGGGACGGTTAGCCAAGTGGGCCGTTAAGCTGAGCGAGTTTGATTTGTCTATCCGGCCAAGGTCTGCCATGAAGTCCCAAGTATTAGCTGATTTTTTGGTCGAGTGTACCTGGACTGAGGAGGGCCATGAAGAGTCGCATCTGGAGGTGCGCATGGAGCCACCCCCGGCGGGGGGAGCAGAAGGAGAAGAGTGGATCCTACATGTGGATGGGGCGGCTTACTCTCAAGGAAGTAGAGCTGGACTTATCCTCGCGAGCCCCGAGGGGGAGGTAGTAGAGTATGCCCTCCGGTTCCTGTTCTCAGCTACCAATAACCAGACGGAATATGAAGCCCTGCTGGCGGGGATGAAACTGGCCAAGGAGCTTGGAGCGGAGCATCTGAGAGCCTTCACAGATTCCCAGCTCGTCTCCAGGCAGGTTGCTGGGGAGTATGAGGCCAGAGACCCAACCATGTCACGCTACTTAAGCAAGGTGCGGTCCCAGGCCTCTCGGTTCTCCTACTTTCATGTCAGCTACATTCCCCGGGCGAGAATGCTAGGGCTGATGCATTGTCCCGACTAGCCACCTTGGCCGACGGGACCCTGGGAAGAACGTATGTGGAGCTCCTGCAGGCCCCAAGCATTGAAGTGACAGAAGAAGCGTTGCTAGTTGAGCAGGGGCCCTCTTGGATGGACGTCTATGTACGATATTTGACCAACGGCACTCTCTCTGAAGACCCCACAGAAGCTAGCTTACTCAAGCGGCGAGCTCCAAGATTCCTGATAATGGATGGGAGGCTCTATCGAAGGTCATTTTCACACCGGTCCTCAAGTGCATAGGGCTAGCTAAAGAAGATTACATCTTGCGGGAGATCCACGAAGGCATTTATGGAAGTTATCTGGGGGGCAGGGCCCTAGCCTACAAGGCCTTACGATAGGGATATTACTGGCTCACCATGAAGGAAGACGCGGCCAGCTTGTCAAGAAATGTGATAGCTGCCAGCGCCACGTCAATATTCAGTGATAGCCAACGTCTCAGCTGACCCATTTGGGGGCACCTTGGCCATTCGCTCGGTGGGGTATGGATATCTTGGGACCATTCCTCCGGCCTCCGGACAGCGTAAGTTTCTCCTGGTTGCCGTTGATCACTTCACCAAGTGGATTGAAGCCGAAGCCCTTGCTAAAATTACTGAAAATAAGGTAAGATCCTTCTTTTGGAAGTCCATCATATGCCGGTTCGGGCTACCCCATACCATAGTCACCGACAATGGTCGGCAGTTTGATAACGCGCCTTTTCGGGAGTTCTGCGCCGAACTTGGCATCCACCATAGGTTCACTTCCATCGGATACCCCCAGACTAATGGCACGGCCGAAGTGACCAATCGCATCATTCTCCAAGGATTGAGAACCTGGCTGGATGATTGCAAAGGGCAATGGGTGGAGGAGCTTCACAATGTGCTGTGGGCCTACCATATAACACCACGAGCCCCTATCGGAGAGACTCTGTTTAGCCTGATTTTTGGGTTCGAAGCTATTATCCCAGTGGAGATAGGCTCCCCGAGTCCTCGGGTGGAGTCGTATGATGAGAAAGATAACTTGGACCGGCTGCGGCCAACCTTGACTTGTGGAGGAGGTGCACGACCGATCACGATTGCGGATGGCGGTCTATCGACAACGAGCTGCCAGATACTACAATGCCCGCGTATATCCCAAGACTTTCTTGCCCGGAGACCTAGTCCTTCGACGGGCTAAAGTCTCAAAGCCGGCAGAGGGGGGCAAACTAGCCCTAAATTGGGAAGGACCCTATCGGATCGCCGAATCCGAGAAGTGATCTGGTTCGACTTCTAGGACTTGGGGAAAGCTCAAGTCCCTAGCAATCTTCTCCTTTCCGTGTTGGAACCCTTGAAAAACACTGCCGTCGAGGCTTCTGCCAGGTCATCTACAAAGCGCTCGGACGCTTTGTATTCTCCTATGATTCCGGCGGTCCTGGCCACGACGGCGGCTTCCACCTCAACGGCCCGAGCTCCTTCCTCCGCGGCGAGGGCTGCCGCTGCAGCCCTCTCAGCCTCTTGGGTGCGGCTCACCTCCTCCTTGGCTTGGTTCGCCCTCTCCTCCGCTGCCCTTGCCTTTTCCTCTACGGCCCTTGCCTTTTCCTCCGCTGCCGTTGCCTTTTCCTCTACTGCCCTTGCCTTATCCTCGGCCGACCCTATTCTCTCCGCAGCCACAGCCACCCGACCCTCAATTTCTTGGATAGCCAGGGTCAGCTTAGAGATGTGCAATTCTCTGGCCATCACGGCATTTTTAGCTTCCGTCATCTGGTGGAGCACCGCCCGCAGACAGTTGGCCTCGACCTCCGCTCGGCTCTCGGCGGCCCTTATTTCATTGGTCCGAGCTGTTCTGGCCAACTCTAGGGCCCCCTCAGCCGCCTCCGCACGATGCCGAGCCTCTTCGGCCTCCTTCTGTGCCTCGCGCAGAAGGACCTTCCCACCATGAATCACCTCCCTCGCGGCCCTTAGGGAGTGCGCAAGCTGCATGCAAGCTCCAGGTCAAAAAGAAAAAAAAGGGGGAAATATAGAAGCAAAGGGTGGCAGGACCACTTACTCTAACGAGGGCCGCGTAGGACTCCCAGAAGAACATACCCGCCTTCAGGTGGCTACGCTCTTCTAGGACCTCAGGCATGAAGATTGGAGAAAGGACCCGCTCTGCCCAATGCCCATCGTTCAGGATGGAGTCCCAGGGCGGCCCTGGTCTGGCCCTGCTCCGTTCGACTGCCTCAGCATTCTTTGACTCGGCGTGCAGACTGCTCTTCGGCGTCCTCTCAGGGGGTGGGCTTGTTGTCCCTGATGGCCCTTCGCCCCAGCTCCTGACTGCCTCGGTAGAGTCGGTTCATCAGGGGCAGGGAGCTCCTCCACTACTGTGGGCTCCTCCACCACTGCCGTCTCCTCCGCAGCTAGCTCCTCCATTGGTACCCCCTCGGTCGCCGCCCTCTCTAGTAGGGTGTCACCTGTGAGGTCGATCTCCGGAGCGACCGGGGGGTCTTGCGGTGCTGATGGTCTGGGGACCCGAGCTGTCGGGCGTTTTGGGGCCGGGGCTTGCTGGCCTTCACTCGGCCCTTCTCGGGCCCTCTTCTTGGAGATGGCCTTCAGGAGTCTATGGGTCGAGATCTTCATGGCTGTATGATATCGGTCAAGGTCAAAAAAAAAAACAAAACAAAACCAAGCAAAACTTTGGCTAAGTATGAAGATGGCTTACCCCGATGGGAGATAAGACCCACCAACTAGAGGTTATCTTCTGTCAGGAGCAGGGTGTACCGAGGGATCTTGGCAGCCAATAACTGACCCAATGCTTCCCGATCTCCAGGGTGGATGGTGGAGTTCGCGTTGCCTCGAAGGTCGGGGTCTCCCCACCGGGGCCTAACTTGGTCTAGCTGGCAAAAAAGAATCGGGATTTCCATCCCTTGATCGAAGAAGGAAGGAGAAGCTTGAGGACCCGGTTGGGTTGGGGCTGGAATAGCCACCAACCCTTCTGGGACCGAAGGATATAAAAGATCGAAAAAGGGAGATTCGGGGGGTGATGCCAATGCGATGACAGAGAACAACAAAGGCACTAATGACCCGATAGGAATTTGGGACCACCTGGGAAGGAGTCAGGGAATAGTATTCAAGGAGGTTGACGAAAAAGGGAGGAAAGGGTGGACGGAGGCTCGCCTTCAAGCAAATATTGTAAAGGGCCACTCGGCCGGGTCGGGAGGAGATGACTCTATCATCGGGAGTCGGCAGGAAAAGCCCAACATCCCGAGGAATCTGATAATGGGCCTGGATTTTTACCAAATCCTGACCTGTTACCGTGGAGGCGGTCCCCCCTAGGGACTCCTCCACCCTCGAGGAGGTGCCGGCCTCTGACCGGCGGCTCCTCGATGGAGCCCTACCAGTGACCCGCCGCTGGGCCAAAGGGACGTGGTCCTCTGAATCAGTGGACCACTCAAGTGAAGGAGAGGGGGAAGGAACAGGAGAGTGCAGTGCCTCTCAGAAGGAGAACGATTCTTCGAATCGTCCTCCGAGGTCCGAGATGGGGAACTCATGGATAAAAGAAGGAATGGAGGAGTCTAGAAGAGACAAAAACTGACCTGAAGGAAGAGAAGCTAAGCGCAGGTTCTCGGGTTGCAGGGGAGACCAAGACGCAGAGGCTCAGAGGAAGACGACGATGGCAGCAGTGGTGTGGCCAGATTCAACCCCCCATTCGAGTTTTATTGGGTTTCAAATTGTCCCGCCATGTCTCATCAGGCACATGGATCCCCACCATAGGCTGGCTCACCTCGATGATTGCCCAGCGCATGATACGATATGCCTCTGGCCAATGATGGTACTTCGCTGACGTCGCCGCTATGAAAGGTAATGATGATGCGGCTTTCTATGCGGACTTCAAAGAGTTAATCTCGCCTCGAGGATGATCATGGCGGGCTGAGTGGACGGAAGTGGCTGCCTTCTCACATTCCCATGCCATCTGCATAGAGATGCGGATAGGGATCGGCCACATGGGAGGTAGCACCCCTTTCGCCTTGCCAGTGGGGCCCGCTTCGCCTCAGGGGTGAGGGGCATCTGATGTGGCTGATCCAGCGCCGTTAGAATAAATGGTAACAGCAGCTAACGGAGGTCCTCCCTAACCCCGGAACCTCCTCCTTATCCGACATCAGTGTTGGTTCCGCCAAGCGTCCGCCTGGAGGACTCCGTCTCCACGGAGTCATTCAACCCTTAGCTCTGCCGAACATCCGGTAAGACCCCGAACATCTCAACCCCGAGACCCCCTTCGGTCTCGGGGTGCACAAGCATCATCTCAACCCCGAGACCCCCTCCGGTCTCGGGGTGAGGCCACTGCATCTCAACCCCGAGACCCCCTCCGGTCTCGGGGTGCATAAGCATCATCTCACCCCCGAGACCCCCTTCGGTCTCGGGGTGAGGCCACTGCATCTCAACCCCAAGACCCCCTTCGGTTTCGGGATTCACAAGCATCATCTCACCCCGAGACCCCCTCCGGTCTCGGGGTGAGGTTACTGCATCTCAACCCCGAGACCCCCTCCGGTCTCGGGGTGCACAAGCATCATCTCACCCCCGAGACCTCCTCCGGTCTTGGGGTGAGGTCACTGCATCTCAACCTCGAGACCCCTCCGGTCGGGGTGCACAAGCATCATCTCACCCCCGAGACCCCTCCGGTCTCGGGGTGGGGTCAATGCATCTCAACCTCGAGACCCCCTCCGGTCTCGGGGTGCACAAGCATCATCTCACCCCGAGACCCCCTCCGGTCTTGGGTGAGGTCATGCATCTCAACCCCGAGACCCCCCCTCCGGTCTCGGGGTGCACAAGCATCATCTTACCTCCGAGACCCCCTCCGGTCTCGGGGTGAGGTCACTGCATCTCAATCCCGAGACCCCCCTCTGGTTTCGGGTGCACAAGCATCATCTCACCCCCGAGACCCCCTCTGGTCTCGGGTGAGGTCACTGCATCTCAACCCCGAGACCCCCCCTCCGGTCTCGGGGTGCACAAGCATCATCTCACCCCCGAGACCCCTCCGGTCTCGGGGTGAGGTCACTGCATCTCAACCCGAGACCCCTTCCGGTCTCGGGGTGCACAAGCATCATCTCACCCCCAAGACCCCCTCCGTCTCGGGGTGAGGTCACTACATCTCAACCCCGAGACCCCCCTCCGGTCTCGGGGTGCACAAGCATCATCTCACCCCCAAGACTCCCTCCGGTCTAGGGGTGAGGTCACTGCATCTCAACCCCGAGACCCCCCCCTCTGGTCTCGGGGTGCACAAGCATCATCTCACCCCTGAGACCCCCTCCGATCTCGGGGTGAGGTCACTACATCTCAACCCCGAGACCCCCTCCGGTCTCGAGGTGCACAAGCATCATCTCACCCCCGAGACCCCCTCCAGTCTCGGGTGAGGTCACTGCATCTCAACCCGAGACCCCCCTCCGGTTTCGGGGTGCACAAGTATCATCTCACCCCCGAGACCCCCTCCGGTCTCGGGGTGAGGCCACTGCATCTCAACACCGAGACCCCCCTCCAGTCTCAGGGTGCACAATTGTCATCTCACCCCAAGACCCCCTCCGGTCTCAGGGTGCGGGGGCAACGTTCAGTACGTGAACCGACCTTTGAATCAAACGACAACTTCGGGCCACCTAGCGCACCCACGCGGCCCGCCGTGCGCCCGTGGCTACTTGCGGCCATATTGCATGTGTCTCTGTGCATGACCATGCCTCGTTACGGAGTACGATTCGCTACCACTTACAACTGTGCATGGTCATGTCAAGCAACGGCGCGCACCGAATGCAACAGTGGCTGCTAGACACCCGTAAAGCCATATTGATAGGTAACGCAAGGCGCTTCCGGCGCGCACAGTGATGGTACGACAGCAATCTTTCGAAACAAAAAGATGGGACATTCGAACAGGTATAAAAGCACATGCCCGCGTTGTGAGTAGGATCCTTAACTCTGGTTTTCTAGTTTGTTCCTACTAGCTAAAACCTTAACTATTTCAGCTCCCTTCGACTGAGCAGTTCTCATCTGATCCCAAGTGACTAACTTGAGCGTCGGAGGGTCCCCATCGGAGCATTCGGTCTCCGAGGACTTTTTCTTGTAGGGGTCCAGAGAGAAGGACGTCCGTCTTCCATGATGCTTGAATAAGGTGATTTGGCGTCATCAGTCTGACTCAAGAAAAAAAAAATAAAACAAACATAAAATTTTGTGTCCAATTATGAGACTTGAACGATGGACTCGAATCCTCCTTTAAAAGATTATTAGAAATAGATAGCCTATTTTAGATAATTTTCATCGTTGTCAATGTGCTGGGCGGACAGCATACTGCAATTATATATATATATTTTGGACTTCGGCTCTCAGCTAAAATTAATGTTTTTGGTCTGATTCTGACTGAATTCAATCTTGCCTAATCTGCCAGAAATACTTCCCCATCTCCTTGTAGTTGCAGAGATTTTTTTTTTATTTTTTTTTCTTTTTATTCAAGCGGTTGTTCCATTCTTTTGGCAGAACTATATGGAAACAGCTCAACTCCATAGACAAACATTGTAGCCCACTAACAAACATCGGTGGGGACCGGAAGCCTCAAGCATACGCGCATAGCCCAAAGACCACGGTGAGGTCTCTATCGTTTCACTGAAAGAAGCTATGAAATGATTGAAGAAAAAAAAAAAAACGGTGGGATTCTCTTCCCTCTTTACATGAAAATAAATAAGGTACAAGAAGCATCGAGATAAGAACACCGTAATCCAAGAAGAAAAAAATAAAAGATAACCGTAAAATTTCTTTGGGTGGAAATACTGTCAGCAGCTCAACAACAGTAAACGTACGCCCGGCAGTTACAAGAGGGAAGGGAGAAATTCTCAAACAACGTTAGAGCAATATTCAAGCAGAATAGAAAACAACCCAGAAATCATGCTTTTATTTGCTTTTTTGCCTCTAAAATCAAACGTTAGAGCAATATCCAAGCCTCACTCTCACGACGTCAACCATCGGTCTATTATTGTTTGCTAGCTAACATATTATCATGGATGACTAAGCTAGAGCCAGAGGATGGGCGTTGCTTTACAATCCTAAGTCTATGATCAGAGAAAGTATATTTCAATGAACCAAAGACCATGGCGAGGTTGCCATCGTTGAAAGAAACTTTGAAATGATCAAAAAAGTATTAATAATTGACTGAGTTGGCTTCTCTCTCTTTGTCTGTGCTTAAAAATAAGGTATAGGAAGCGTCAAGGAAGGAATGCCATGACTCAAGAAGAAAAATACAAAACAATAGATGTGGATTTTGTGTCTAGATATGAGACTTAAAAGACTCGAATCCTACTCAGAATGATTATTAGATTAGGTAACTTTATATAATTTTAATATCCTAAGTGAACAGCATACAAAAAATTTTATTATATATTAATTAAATGACTCT